>CAXARG010000233.1:0-76401 GCA_963971235.1 Cryptus armator
TCCATGCCATTCCATGCCATTCCATGCCATTCCATGCCATTCCATGCCATTCCATGCCATTCCATGCCATTCCATGCCATTCCATGCCATTCCATGCCATTCCATGCCATTCCATGCCATTCCATGCCATTCCATGCCATTCCATGCCATTCCATGCCGTGCCATGCCGTGCCATGCCATTCCATGCCATTCCATGCCATTCCATGCCATTCCATGCCATTCCATGCCATTCCATGCCATTCCATGCCATTCCATGCCATTCCATGCCATTCCATGCCATTCCATGCCATTCCATGCCATTCCATGCCATTCCATGCCATTCCATGCCATTCCATGCCATTCCATGCCATTCCATGCCATTCCATGCCATTCCATGCCATTCCATGCCATTCCATGCCATTCCATGCCATTCCATGCCATTCCATGCCATTCCATGCCATTCCATGCCATTCCATGCCATTCCATGCCATTCCATGCCATTCCATGCCATTCCATGCCATTCCATGCCATTCCATGCCATTCCATGCCATTCCATGCCATTCCATGCCATTCCATGCCATTCCATGCCATTCCATGCCATTCCATGCCATTCCATGCCATTCCATGCCATTCCATGCCGTGCCATGCCGTGCCATGCCATTCCATGCCATTCCATGCCGTGCCATGCCGTGCCATGCCATTCCATGCCATTCCATGCCGTGCCATGCCGTGCCATGCCATTCCATGCCATTCCATGCCGTGCCATGCCGTGCCATGCCATTCCATGCCATTCCATGCCAGTCCATGCCAGTCCATGCCATTCCATGCCATTCCATGCCATTCCATGCCACTCAATGCGGTGCCATGCCGTGCCATGCCGTGCCATGCCGTGCCATGCCGTGCCATGCCGTGCCATGCCGTGCCATTCCGTGCCATTCAATGCCATTCTGTTACGTCCGAATCAGCATTTCCTCGGTAATTACGGTCAAGGAATAAAATTCCATTTTACACGTTTTGTACCATTGAGGCGCTTTATCCGACTTATTCCCTTTTTGAGTCTGACCTTTCGGAGAGTTACTCAGGATAGGGTACAGAGTGCGCCGTGTTAAAGATTTAAATCCCCGAACCAAAAGAAAGAATATTGCACGTGGTAAGAGTCGTCGACTCGTAGTACGCGTATAGTAAGCGCGTGGTAACCATATGACAGAAGTGTTTACTATGGAATTCCTCTGATAAGACGCCGTACGCTCGATGCGTCTCGTAGTGTAATTCAATCCGGGCGAAGTCGCTGACCAGCGCTCGCGACTATCGCGGCCCGATACACCCCCTTTGCTACCTTGGTACTCGTTACCGAAGGCAGAGAATAAAATTCGAAGGCTAATACTCTTTAAGTCTTAAAGAAGGTATATCCTTCTGGTTTTATAACATCGATGCACTGATTTATAGTTTTAATTGTTCAGAATTATTTATCAAAATATTTTAAGCGTTTTGATGGGAAAAACTTACGTTGATGAATGAAGAATGATATGAAATTTAAATAATGAGTGAAGGTTCTCGGAGTCGATTGATGTATGTAGTGGAAAATTGCGTGGATTCGTCCTTCCTTCCCTCCTTCAGGATTTCCAATTGGTGATGCCGATCGTTGACGATGAAGAATTATCGATGATATTGATAACAACCGAATTCACTTAATTCGGAATAAGTTATTTAACACTTGGCAAATATTTCAACTTATCGTTGTGATTTATTTAGATTTCGATTTCCACAAATACACTTTTCAATTTACACTCGCTAATTCTGTTGATTGTGTTTCACAATTTAATTCCCGTTATAAATTTTTAAAGTCTCGAAAACAATTGTCGTAAGTGTTGATTAAAGTTCTGACAATTCCCCGTTTCGAACTGTATTAGGGGTTTACACGTTTCCACACACGTCTTTGCGAATTTATTTTATTCGCTGTTAAAGATTTAATAGTAACTTCGATGATTTTCAAAGACAATGGTTGTGTTAAAATTCGTGGTGACAATAGTTATCGTAGGATGTCCGTAGAATGTCGGTAATGAGCTTCCGACGCCGCGGGCCCTGATTTTATTAATTTGCGCGGGGGACCTCCTCACCTGCGAACGGTCTCGAGCCGCCGCCGCTCGCGAGCCTCCCTCCAACGCTAATATCGATCAAATGTCACCTGTGCAATCGATTAATTTTTATGAATTTTTAATTTAACGTATTTACAATATTTAAAGTGTTTAAAGGATTATGTCAAAAATTAAGATTTTAAATAACAATATTTTACTAATTTGAATGGAGTTTCTATGTTTTTTGTATCAAAAGTTATTTTTGGTATTATTGAAATTTTTATCTAAAATTAATTTAATGATTTTTAAATGTTTAAACTTTTTATTCGATATTTACTTCCGTGAATTTTAATAATTTTTAGCTTATCAAATTATGAATTTATGAGTTATCTCGAGTAATTATTATTGTTTTATAATGATTGTTTAACTTAATTTTTATTTATTTAATTACTTTTCTCAACTTCATCTTGTTTCCTCAATCTTTATCACTGTTTTTATTGTTTATTATCGGTTTCAACGTTTTTCCCTGCGTGAGTCTAATGATACTTCCATAAATGGTTATTATTCAGCCAATGCAATGTCTTTTCCCATTATTGGAATAGTTTGATAAATTGTTAACTTATTTTATAGATTATCGAAATATTATAATTTATGCGCCGAGAGGTGCTGCACTCGAACGCGATGACGGTCAAGCCGTGCATCGGTTCCTTCGAGACAGTCTCACCGATTCTCTGGCTGCACGGTAGTGTACGTGCGTGAGGTGCATCGCTCGCAGTGTTAGAGCGATAAGAAACCTCCCGCCGATCACGTGTTAATGAAGGATTCAAATTGCCTATATGGCTCGACTTTTATCATCGGAATTCTCTTCGGATTTTCCTCGGGTGTCCTCGCCGGAAATACTGTATATCCGAGACATAGCTCGAATTTTGGTGGCTAAACGTTAAGATGCCAATAACTGAGTAATGACTTCGCTCAGCTTTTGCACACGGCGCGATAATTATTATCTGAGAGGTGCATGCATTGCCCCTCCAGATCTCAATATTTTATTAATTTAAATGTTTATTAAATTATATCCGAGGAACCATATGTTCTCTCAAGGATATTTAAATGGAAAATTAATTGTTGCAATAACGGAAAAAAAAAATGAATACTGCATTAGCCGATTATTTGTTACTGTATATATGTATTAATTCAGAGGACGTAACACCTCCCCCCCTAAACGAGTGTCGCTTCAAAGTACGAGAGTACGAAGGACACGAGTGCGAAGAACGGCACTCGATCTCGGTAGAGATATAGAGTCAAAGAAACAAAATGAAGCTTTACACGTTATTATTCCATCTATAAACAATTAAATTTCTAAGTTTTATTCCATTTTTTTAACTAAATCACTCTATCATTCCGTTCTCGGCCACTGAACCGTGTTGCACGGGTGCCTCTTTCCGATGTTATGGCTACGCACGTTATCTGTAATATCGTGCTACCGAAGACAATCGGTCTTACGCTAAGGTGCAAAAGAAGAACTTATAATTATTCAGTGAACTCCTGTGTGTTCCTTTTAACGACTACGAAGAATCATACCTCGACTGTCATCTGACCAAAGTGATAGCGATTATTCAAAGCAAATCTCGTGCTTTAAAAGAGCGAAACTCTCAGCAATTCATTCACTCTGCAATCATCGTCTACACGGTTAACAACTATACCAACATCAGCGTTAATCGATTTCCGTAATTCAACGTTAATGTAAGTATTACTATACGTAATATCGTTCTAATCCTAATATCTAATTCTAATCTTAATACTAATTTTTTTTTTTTTTTTTTTTTTTTTTTTTTTTTTTTTTAGAATGGGAATTCGAAGGATTCGCGAGGCGAAGGAGGTTTTTGAAGCGCGGCGCTCCGGTGGAGAGCCTTATCCCCGATCACCTGTCCTCTGGGACCCCCAAACACCACTTCCCCGGCATCTACGCTTGCTAAAAAAAATCATCCCCATATCGGAATGGGATTTAACCGAGAGGTGCTCGGTCTGCCAACTCCTTCTAAGGAGTTGTTCGTGCGTCGTTGCTTCACCTCCAAGGAAACGCTCTCGTCGGACCGTTCCACTCTTTGGCCCCCCAATACCGGCATACGTACATTTGTCATGGTTCCGTCCAGACCCAACAATTGAACGTCTTCCGCACGAAGATCCGCGATTCGCACGCATTATGCGCCCCCACGAGTGGGTCCCTCCCCCATCGTGTGATGCATGTTGGGAGTTTATCGAAGAGTGCCGTTGCGACGGCAACCCTACGGTTAACTACGGTTAACTAGTATTTATGAGCAAAAAAAAAAACATTACATTATATTCGATCTTATTTCTAACCTTATTATTATCTATTATTTTTATATAATTACCTAAAATTAAAAAAAAACTATAACTATAACTATCGAATATAATAACCTACGAAAAAAATAAATCTTAATTAAATATGTGTATATTCTAACTCGATAAATACAAGTGCTTAATGCACTTGTATTAATAAACTGATTTTACCCGATATTTTTGTTAATTTTATGTTTTTCCTTTCCTCTTTCCTCATTTTTTTTTTTCCAAAATTTATTTTAACTTGTAGTTTCTAAGAAAATATTCCGAGGTACTCAAATCCTCGTAAAAAAAAAGATTTTAAATAAGTGGCTGTATGCCTTTAAAAAAAAATAGTTATTATATTTATAGAGCTTAGAAATATATCTGTGGCGGAAGGCCCGATATTTTATAATGATTCTATATCATCTATATGCTATTTCCTTAAAACTAACTCTCTCAGAGGGTTAGTTGATCCTATTCCACTGGTTGTGGCGGCGCCTATGCTGCAACCATCCTTCTCTAACTCACGCGGAGGTTCGACTCTCCGAGGGTAGCGCGTTCGCTACCGCGATATTCATGCAATGCCTATCCTCGGCTGCTCCGCTTTGTGCGGCTATTCGTCGGCCTCTCCTCTTTATCCCGATCTTCCCGTGTATTTCTTTTCTACCCCGTTACATGCTATACTCGTATATGCTTTTCCTATATGCTACGTATACCCTTCGTTATTTTTACCATTTAAAATCTTTTCTCCTTTACCGACTCTCTTATTAACGTTGCTATCAACCTTCTATTAGTTTATTGAGCCTTATTGTTTATTAACTTTGAATTTACTCCTTTCTAAGTAGTTGTAGATGCAATTTTTGTTATAATTAATTATAAATTTATGCAATATTTAATAATAATTAAATTTTTTTTTTTTTTTTTTTTTTTTTTTTTTTCAATTTTCCTCTCTTTACTTTCAAATTATTTTAAACGCGGATACAAAGCGTTCGCAGTTCCCTTTTCTGTTTGAACGGACCTATCATTACTTGCCTTACGCTCGGTCTCTTCTTCCTCTCTCTCTTCCTCTATTCCAACCTCTCTTGCTATCTCGTTATCTCCTGCCTCTATATCTTTTTCTACCTTTGTTTCACTCCTTGATGCCGATTTAGAGGATACTTCGGATCCTTTTTTCAGATGTAACAACAATCCTGTTACCGAATCCCATACTGCTCCAATCAAAAACAATGACCATCCATAAACTGTATGCAATGCATATCCATGTATAATTGTGTCTATGATAAGTTTGATAACTCGAGCTATCATTATTATTCCAATTAATCCTGCGCTAATATGTCCAAATGCAATTAAATTTTCCCACATTTTTTTCCAGGTTGATACCATCAATTTCTCTAATTCTGGTCCCTCCAGTAATTTAACAAAAGATCCCCCTTGTGCCGCAATTGGTTTTCCCATCATACCTCTCACTACTGAATTTAACATGGCTGGCCGTTCTGCCGGAAACATAACAAATTCTCTTAATTGCTCTAATTCTAATGTTGTATATATGCCACTGGTGGCTAATGTTTTTGACTTGCTGTATTTCCACGTTGGTTTGGTGTTGGGCTTCATCGTTCCAGGAGGGTAGACCAATGTTGGACCCGGCATCATTCCGTACCATTCTTCATCGATAAAATACATTGGTGGAACCAATCGATTACACGTAGTTTGCAATCCCGTTTTCATTAATATATGCGTTCTCGGCGTCAAAAAATAACTTTCATTCCCTCTCGTTACTGGTAAATGCGTATAACATTCATTCACATGTCTAATTTTCACCTCCGTCGGTACGCATTTTACAATATGTACAACTTCTCCCGATATCACTGCCATGTATCCCGGTCCTTTCATCAAATGAAATGCAAATTCATCTGGTGCTTGAGTAGCAATAGCCAAACGATTTTTCAACATTTCTCGCTCCAACTCACATTTATGCGTTAAAAGATCCATATAAACTTGTTGTGTCTGTGTATGTATACGTCTTTCAATGTATACGAATTTTGAGTTTACATAGGCGTATATATCCATATTTACTGTGTCCATTCGTCGTTTTGGTAAAAACATTCGTCCATTTTTCACTTCATGAATAAGAAGTCTAGGATGCTCCGTTCGAATTATAGTTTGTCCGCAAATTGTAAGAGAAGAATGTGTTACAAGAGCAAAAATAATATCTGATGTTGTCACTGTATATAGCGTCTCTGAATCTCTATCTACCCCTTTTTCTGCCATTCCAACATACAAAACTCCATACTCATTCCCACCACATTTGTCCATTGGAATGGGATTCCAATAAGTATATCCCCCTTCCATATCCATGCATTGTCCCTTATTTAAAGCACACCTCACTCCTGATTTCAGATATACCTTATTTGTTTTTAATGCTATCGAAGTATGATAGTCTCTTAAAGAGATTTTTAACGTGGACAGAACCACCACCTCATTCCAACTTCCAAATGGATCCGTGTATGAGGAACCACTACACGTACCATCCACTCCCAATTGTCCAGCCAACAGTACAGGGTAATTCAAAGTATGATTACTTTTAATTCCCATTATCACAATTCCATCCATTTTAAAAGACCCCAGCTCGTGCATTCGCATGCAAGTGTCTCGAGTAACTTCGAGCACATATGAAGCTTTTCCATTTATAACGTCACTAGTATGTGAAAACATTCCACATCTACGTACACTTCTATCAACCTCTATTTTGCACTGATGAACGTGCACAGATCCATATTCATTGATTTGTAGCAATTGAATTTGAACTGTTGATATGTTTAGAGATGGTGAGGGTATGTCACACTCATCCACCTCCAGAAGTGATAATGTAGTAATGTTTGATGTTGGTAATCCACATTCAAACCCGATCATCCCTGAGGAAGGTGCAGGTAGAAGACATACCCATAGCACCGATAACGACAACACCGTATATTGCATCTGTTTTAACAAAACAAAACTGAATTAGTTAAATATATGATTATTTATTGATTACGTTTTACAACAATACCTGATGATACATATATGGATATGGTATATATATATGTTTTTCTTTTTTTTTTTTTTTTATAATTCCTTATCTGTGTAAAAAAACAATATGGATATTAATTTATGGTTATTTGCTGAATATTATATAATATAAAATCTTAGATGCATATTTAGACAACAGGCGATCTCAATATTTTCAAATTTGTTTATTTATTTATTTAAGAAGAACGAGGGTATAGGATGTAGATTGCACTTGTTTTTCCTGAATTTACGGAATACAAAAATTATTTTAGTTTTGTTCGCGGTCACAGCGAGACATATTAATAAGCAAAGACTATAATGGCCTCGGAAAGTTTTCCACTAAACGGCGCACATACAATGTAGCACACGTGGCATGACCCATCGTCATAGGCCTAAAAGAGGATCAATTTTTAGTGCTGCCCCTCGAGAAGCGAGGGACCAAAGGGATAGGAAATGATTTTACTGAAATATTATTTTTAGGAGTCTATTGGTTTTTCAAAAAGGATGTATGAAGGACTTAGTTATAGACTAAAAAAAAAATGGATGTTTGATAAAGGAGATTTTAAAACTGCAAAGAAAAGTTTAAATTTGAATATTTGAATTTTTATTTTCAAATTTGATTAATAAGTAAAGTAAATTTTTAATAACAAGTGATAAAATCCAATATCGCCTGTTGTTTAACAATAGTATAATTACGTACGATTTACCTTAAAATCTATCCCCAAAATGTGTGTTTTATATACTTCACACTCCCGATTTTTAAGTGATTGATTATTTATTATTTTATTTTTACATAATGCTAAAATCTAACCCCAAAATGTGTGTTTTATATACTTCACACTCCCGATTTTTACGTGATTAATTACTTATTATTTTCCTTCTTTCTTCTTCTCTTTTTTTTTTTTTTTTTTTTTTTTTTTCTATCGTCGTCGATTTCTCTGCTCGCGGCTCCTCCTACGTGCACTTGCTGCGTTCAATCTTTTCAGTTCTTTTTCCGACTTTCTCTGAGATAACATCTTACGAACCTCCGTTTCAAGCCGATATTTTACAGCGGATAACACCTGTGATAACGCTCGGACTTGATTTTCCGTCTCCTCTGCCCCGAATTCTACTACCGTGATGGGTGGATAATCCTCGCATATCGCCGTTAAACCCGTGGCATTTACTCTACCCCCATCGAACCCGTTGGATGTTAATTTCATCCCGAATCTTACGAGAAGCTCCTCCGTTTCATTGAGTAAATCCATTGCGTCAAATCCCCCAATTTGAGTCTCGTTTCCATCGATCTTCCCCAACAAATTAATAATCGACTCTATTCCCAACTGTTTCATTTCAATTGCCAGATTGAAAACGCGTTTCTCCAACAATTCTTTCTGTTTTCTTATATCTTTTTCCCATTCCATAACGGGAGTTTTCGCTTCGCACATTCGATCAATTACAGCTTCCGCTGCGTTTTCAATTGCTTCTTCTCGGTCCATGCCAACTCCCACATCCATCCACCTTCCGAATACTATTTGAATTTTAAATATCCCTTGCGGCGTATTTCGTGTTACCGGTACGTCATAATATTGCGCTATCGGTTCTGTCAAATCCCTTCTGTTGGCAACCCATCGCGCCAACTGCTCCGTGGGTTTTACTTTTGTTGCCATCTCGATTTTCTGTAATAATACCCTGAATTTAAATTCTGATATCTATCGCCGTTTTTATTATTAATATTTTAATTATCCGATTTTTATAAACTGCCCAAATTTATTTTAGTATTTATTTTTATGTGCATATCATTTCCCCCTTTTTTTTTTTTTTTTTTTTTTTTGTTTTTTCCTGATTTATTGTTTATTCTCTTCGTATATTTTTTCCAACTTTCCCGCCAAATATTCCTTTGCCTTGGTAATTATTGTTCCCAAACCCTTTACACGTATTAAAGTCTTATTTTCCCCGAATTCCATGAATATAGATGGAGCAGTATCCACAAATTTCACCACGTACGCTACCCCTTTCTCATGTTCCCCCTCAAAATTCTGACTGTCAACTTCGATGTTGAATTCCCGCAGAATTGTACGAATATTATCGTAATAGATGAAAGAATAATATTCATCTACATTTCCCTCTATTTCGAAGATGTTTTCACCAATACTTGTCAGATGATCTATTCCAAGCCTGATAGCCGTTGTTTTCCATGCTACCTCCTTATCACATAGTTTTTTTATAATGCCGCTGTAAATGTTTATCATTCGCTCTTTAACGAGCTCTGCACTCTCTTCACGAGCCTTATCTTCCATCCATGGATTTGGGAAATAATCCGATTCCAATTCAGACATTGCATCCTTCAGACGTTGTGGAGGAGAAGCTGAACGGTCCCTTGGATTTCCTACCACCCTTGACCTTGATGCTGGCTGTCTTGTTTTCACCATTTTTTTCCCGTTTCCTTGAGATGCTGTGTAGCGATTCATGATGCTTTTCTTGCTGCTTATTTACCTTTTTCCCTGTTGAATTTGATTATTTATCCGTTGATTTATATGGTTAGTTATTGGTTTATTTTAATGGTTAATATTGTTCCGCGTTTACTCTGTTTTATTTTCGGTTTAATATGTGAACGTCTCAATCGATTAGCGTGAACTATCACCGGTTTATTTTTAACTTTTAACTTGACATTCTGATTGTTTTTTACTTCAATTATTTCAAAAGGTCCTTGATGATGATCTTCTAATTTCTTTGGTTTCGGTCCATTTTTCAGGAATACATAATCTCCGACTTTAAAATCCTGTTCGTTGAGTTTTTGATCATATCTTTCCTTGGATTTTTCCTTTGCTTTTATTAAGTTTTCTCTCGCTATTTTTCGACTCCCGTGTAATTTAGTCACAAGATTGACAATATAATTATCGAAAGTAGGTAATTTATCTTCCTCTTGGATAGGATCACTTGATGGTAATCGTGCCATTTTTCCGAAAATAAGTTCATATGGAGTATGTTTTGTTCCTTCATGTACACTAGTATTATAGTTGAAAGTAGCCAACTCAACCCATTCGTCCCATCCAAAGTCACTGTCTCTATATAATTTCAAATATTCTCCTAATGCATGGTGGGAACGTTCTAATGAACCATTTGATTGTGGATGAAAGGCCGTAGTACGAAGTTTTTTAATTCGAAATCGTTTAGCAAGTCGTTTAATTAACCCACTCAAAAAGTTTCTTCCCTGATCGGTTAATACGTATTTTGGTGCTCCAAATGTGCAAATATAATATTTAACCAATGTGTCAGCGATGGTAATCGATGTCGCATTAGGAATAGGGAAAGCAAGACAAAATTTTGATAGTTGATCCTGAACAGTAAGAATGTATTCATTACCTTTTTTCGTTCGAGGTAACGGTCCAACTATATCCATTGCTACCTTGTCAAAAGCTGTGGCTGGCGTATCGGTAATAACCATTGGCTGTTTTGTTTTTATTCTCACGCACTTTTTTAATTGACACGGCAAACATTGTTGTATAAATTGTTCAATATTTATTTTCATTTTTTCCCAGTAATATCGATGTCTAATTCTATTAAACGTTTTTGTAATTCCTCTATGTCCTCCTACAGCGGAACTATGTGCCTCTCGCATTATTTCCTCCCGTTCTCCTTTACTTGGATACCGGATAATTCCGTGACAAACTATAACCTTTACTGTGCTGTTTAAAAATTCCAATCTTAATTCCCCTACGATTCTTTCCCATGGAACGTTCTCTATAAAATCTGTTTTGGCTATGCTTACACTCTGAATCCCTTTTTCCTCCATAAATTCTCTCAAACTAGTTATTGCGTCTTTAATGTGCCCAAATATTAATGTGGCTCCTTCCCCCGGATCATCTTTTATAGGAAGTGCAATGTGATATCTGTTTCCCCTTTTTATTGTACTAACTTTTCCTATCTCGAGATCTGAATATTTTGGCAACTCTTTTCTGTTCAGCAATTTTCGCGACCCTGTATCAAGTGGTTCTCCATCAATATCCAAAAAATACGCGAGTGAATCTTTTCGAGTAAATAAGAGCTCTCTAGACGGAATGATATTTTGGGATGTGATATACTCAGCCTTAATTTCCGATTGTTGGCTAGAGTCACTGTCTTCGTCCTTGTCTTCGTCATCCTCTTTATCTGAACTGTCTGCATCTGAGTCTGAATTTATTAATGATTTGTCGTCGTTTGACTCTATTAATTGATTATTCTTTAATTGTTTTTGGGACTGTTTCCGTTTTTTCCGACATTTTCTCCTTGGTTTTTCAACTTTACTCTGTTCATCGTCAGTATCTGATTGTTGTTTACTGGTTTTGTGTTTGTCATTGTTTTTCACCGTTTGATTTTTATTTTTCACCTGTTGTCTAGTTACCATCCCATGTCTGATTGGTAAAGGTTCAACTTTCGATTGTTTTTCTATATCATTTTCTGTTTCTTGTTCCTTGTCACTGTCATTAATCTCGTTATTTACTGGTAAATCCTCCTCCAAAGGGTTTTGAGCGGAAGTACCTGGTACAGGATTATCATAATCTATTTCATCTAATTGCATCATCTGCAATGAATTTTTCCACAATTTTTCTGGGTCTTCCTCTTCTATTACTACCTCTTCGTCGCTTTCTCCATCGTTCTCATTATCGTTATCCTGAAGTAACAATTCTATTTCTTCCTCTGTTAATTCTTGACGTCCCCTTACTCGTGTTATAAATATTTCTTCCAATATTTCCCCCTCAATATCTACTGGATTTCGCGATAACGCATCGGCATTTACGTTTGTTTTCCCACTTTTGTATACAACGTCATATTCATATTCAGCTAATTTTAATCTCCATCGAAGTACACGAGCATTTCCGTCTTTGCAACTTTTAAACCATACCAAAGGCTTATGATCTGTGACCAATGTAAAAACTTTCCCATATAAATACGGTCTAAAATGTAATACACTATAAACAATGGCCAAAGCCTCTTTTTCATAAGTATCATAACGAGTTTCAGCTTCATTCAAGGTACGTGAAGCGTATGCGATTGGTTTATCCTTTCCTATTGGACCTTGTGATAAAATACCACCGATTGCATAACCCGAGGCGTCTGTTGTAACAATAAATGGCTTTGAAAAATCCGGAAAAATTAAAACGGGTTCAGTACAAAGTTTCTCCTTGAGTGTTTGAAATGCCTTCTCCTGACTCTCTCCCCAAACAAATGGTACATCACCTTTCAAAAGATTGGTTAATGGTTTTGCTATTCTCGCATATCCTTCAATAAATCTACGATAATATCCAGACAATCCTGTAACCTCACGAATCTGTCTCACGTTAGTTGGCCTTGGTAAATTTCTTACTGCCTCTACTTTCCTTGGATCTAGTTTTAACCCATCACGACTAATTACATGTCCCAAATATCCTACTTCCCTTTTTAAAAATTCGCATTTATCTGGTTGCAGAGTCAAGTTTGCTTTTCGCAATCGATCAAATAATCTTTTACATTTTTCCTCATGTTCCTTTAATGTTTTCGCATAAACTACTATATCATCTAAATAAACAAATAATTCTTGACCCTGTAAACCCATTAAAACCATATCCATTGCTCGTTGAAAAGTCGGAGGTGCGTTCTTTAATCCCATAGGCATTCGAACATACTCATAGTGACCATACGGAGTTGTAAACGCTGTTTTATGACAATCATCCGGATGCATATTAATCTGATAAAATCCCGAAGCTAAATCGAAAACCGAAAAGTATTGAGCTCCGCCCAGTTGATCTAAAATATCTACAATATTTGGCAAAGGATATCCATCCCCAATAGTTTTTTCATTTAACTGTCGAAAATCTAAAACGACTCTCCACTTTTTATTTCCTTGTGAATCCAATTTCTTAGGAACTACCCACACAGGTGTATTATATGGCGATGTTGACTCTCTTATATACCCTTTATCCAAAAAATCTGCAATTTGTTTACGTATTTCTTCTTTATGAACCTCTGGAAACCTATATTGTTTTGAATTTACTGGCAAATCGTCGGTAGTTGGTATTCGATGCGTTATAACATTTGTAGCTTCTAATCTCTCTCCCGGTATGTGAAATCTATCAGCCCCGTATTTAATTACCTCTTTTACAGCTTTTATTTCCTCTTCCTCCAAATCCGTTAATCGTAATAACTCCAATACCTTTGGATATCGCGTTTCATCCTCCATTTTAGAATTTATACTAAACATTTTCTCGTTTGAAAAGAACCTTGTTGCTATCAGTGAATCTGCGAATTCATACGATGGAAATTTTTCTATTGTCTGTAGTTCCATTTTTCCCTCAGAACCTTGAATAATCGTGTTTTCCTTTTTATCACCGAATTTTTCTTTATTTTCAATAATCACTTCTATATTTTGTTCCTCCGATGTTGCTATTATTTCCATTTGTTTATCCATAATATTGTTTACTGATTCCTTTAACTCATTTATTGTTTCCCTCAATTCATAATCCTCATTATCTTCATTTATTTCTCCAAGAATTTCCAGATTTTTATCTTCGATTGTCTGTTCAGTACTGTCTTTTTCCCCTATATGCTGTATCTCTTTTTCCTCACTCTTTACCGACTCTAATTTTTCCCCAACATTTGGCGGACTCGACATTAATTCCAAAATTGGAATCTGTATTTCTACTTGCTCCTCTCGATTATTAGTAACATTGACATAACTTTTTCCGCAAATATTCTTTACCAACCCTTGTTCAAAAATTATTCCCTCGCCTACATATACCGGAGGCAAATATCCCTCTGAAACTGTGTCATCTTTTGTCCTTACGTAAAATAACTTTGTCGTTTTTGCTGGAAAAATCATACTTTCCTTAGTAAAAAATTCTATCTTCTGATTTCGAACCTCAATCTGACTCATTTCATAGTCAATTTTTGCCAAATTATCCCGAAAATATTCAGTGGATAAAATTCCGTCCTGCTTTGTAGGAAAACAATTGGGTACAATATGAAACACCGTTTCTCTATCCAAAATTTCAATAATCACATATCCCAAAGTTAAAACAACACTATCCGTTATTCCACTGAGTCTCAAAATTTCATCTCTATAAATTTTCATATTTTTATCCAAACATCCCACTTTTATCACGCTTCTACTAGCACCTGTATCCAATAACATTATAACTTCTTCCGGAAGATCACGACTTTTCAATTTTATGGTAGGTGGAATTACATCTTTTTCTGGCATTATTAGAAAAATATCGACTATTCGGCAATTGGAAGGGTCGGGCGCATAGTATTCACCGTCAAAACCGGGTGCGACTGTAAATTGGCCTGAGCCGGCGCACCCATTGCTGCCTGGCCATCCCCGTTTCCCTGCGCCATCGCATTAGCATCCTGTTTCCTTTTCTGACACTCATGCTGTACATGACCTCTCTGTCCACAATAAAAGCAAATAATATGTTCCTTATAAGACAATGAATTTGGATCGACGGCCTGTGCGTATGTTTTGGATCCTTCTTCGTTCGACATTTGTCCGTTGCCAAAATGTTGATAACTGTTATTACTTTGGTTATAACTGTGATGATTATTATGTTGATTTTGACCTTGATGTCCATTATTTCGATTATAACTTGGATTAAAGTTATTATTTTGGTTATAATTACTATTTCCGTTATTATTATAGTTGCGATTTTTATTGTAGTTATTATTATGGTTATAATTGTTATTTCGGTTATAATTTCCATTCGAGTTATAATTGTGATTTTGATTAAAATTCCGGTTTTGGTTAAAGTTTCCATTCTGATAATTACGATTCTGATTAAAATTCGGATTTTGATTAAAATTTGGACGATTATTTGAATTAAAATGATTGTTCGAATAATTATTTGAACGATTATTTGGGATATTTTGTTGATTATTGGGAGTATTTGGAGGTACTCCACCATAAATATCAACCACTTGATCTCCCATTCCCATTATTGGTGTACGAGAAGTGCAATTGCTAGCATTGTGAAACTTTTTACCACATTTTGTACAGGGTATGGAGTAACAATTTGCAGCTACATGTCCCCTTTTATTACAATATTGGCAGATATCTATTGTTCCTGTATTATTCTCTTTTTTTGCTATTTTCGGACAATCTCTCGCATCGTGTCCTTTCTCCTGACAATATTGACAATTTAAAATTGCGATATTATTTTTTTGCATAGTACATTGGTTGCTAACGTGCCCTTCTGTTCCGCATATTTGACATTTTACTATCCCAGATGCTGTCGTTTCTCGTCTAAGATTACACATTAAAGCAGTATGCCCCATAGTATTGCAAATTTGACAAACATTTAATCCCACCTGTCCTCCCTCAAACGGTGCCATAGTTACCTCCTCTGGTTCCTCCTCAACGGGCTCTACAAATTTCATACTGACTTTCTTTATCCCTTTTTCAATATCTTTTGTTGGAGTTAATTTAGATTTGGCTGTATTTCTCAAAGTATTTCGTTCAGTAAGATCTCGTTCGATGGCTTGAGCCGAAACAATAATTTCTCGAAGCGAATTTCCCGTAGTGCCAATTTTATCGAGAATTTCTGGTTTTAACCCTCTCTTAAAACAACTAACTGCCATATTATCTATAGCCTCCCTATCGCCTTCACTTAAAAATCCTGTTTTATACTGCTGAGCCTCTCTCATTTTTGCAACTAATGTTTGAATTCTATATGCATATTGGTCAATCGTATCATCATCTAGCTGAGCACTACTTCCCAATTCTCCCTGCAATTGAAAAATATCCCGTGGTGGATCGTATATTATTCTAAGATAATCCATATAATCGTATATATCCTTGAAATCATTTTTAGCCACTTTATCAAATACAGCACCACTCAATTTGGTTTTTGCTAGTTGTAATAACTGGAATTGAAAATCATCCCCTACCATATCCAAAGCTGTTTCCAAACCATTCATATATTTACTCAAAGAATGTCTCTTCCCATCGAAATCTGGTATTAACTTTACCGCTTCACGTATAATTCCCATTGCCTCCCTTGTAATACCTGAGGATCTCCTCGATCTACGAGACGGACTTAACTGACGACGCGGAGTACCTTCGTCTCCACTACCGTTCCCATCATTACTCTCATCATCTCGTCCCTTTTCATTGTCTCTGTAAATTATTTTACCCGATTTATCCGTATTTCTTTTTATCGGTCCCATTTTCCCAAAAAGATTTTTAACAGCTTTATTTGACACTATTTTTATGGATTTTTGACTTGACTTGCGATTATTATGTTTTCCGTGAAGCGACGATATTTTACTTCGTACAACTGACGAACGTACAGAGGGAAATTTTTTTATTGCTGTCGCGATTTCGACTGGATCTATCTCTTCCCCTACTTCAGCAGTTTTATCAAGTTCGTTACCTATGGTGAAATTATTATTGGACACAGTTGTCCCACTCGATTGACTTGAAGAATTATTTTTATTTGCAAAAATACCAAAAACTGTATTTCCCGTTTCAAATTTATTTTTATATCTTCCTGGAGCACTTTTTGTTCTTGGTTGCACTGATTTTACACACGATTTTATGAGTGGTTGCCGAATTGCTATTGTATTTTCCAATATACACGATTCCAAAAACCGAGCTGATGAAGCGACTGCCCCTGTGCCAAATCGAACACCCGGTGTAAAATTACCTCTAGCTGATGAAAATGAAGGAGAATCCTCAAAATTGTCACTTGGTGTTCTACTAATTTCCTCTATTATTCCCTCTTCTAATACCTGAATTTGATTTTCTGATTCACGCTGTAGATTTAAATCTTCACTTCCTTCGTCGTTGCTATCAAAATGAGACTCCAATGTTTCCCTTAAGGAACGTGTAATATCCCTTAAACTCCTCTCAACTGACCTAAGTGTATCGTCACCTACTCCACCTACTAGATTTATTTCAACTTGTGCCTCAATATTTTGATCCTTTGGGATTTCTAACGGAGGTACCACTGTACTATTTATTACTTCTTCGGCAGTTATTCCCTCAGTTTCAGAAATATCTGATTCCGCAAATTCTGTTTCCGTGGATTTTGATTGTTTTTCAACGTTAACTGGCACTTCCGGATTAACTGTCAATTTTATTTTCTTTTTCTTTTCGTCAGGATAATCGTGAATGACTTTATCGGAAAGTTTACACTGTGATCTAGTTGAAGGCATTTAAAATATCTCTGTTTTCATCATCAGACTGATGAATTTACCTAAGTTCACAAATTATTCTATCTATTTTTTTTTTTCCAAAGGTAATAATGCAAATATTAAGTCGTAGGAGATCAAATGATTTTGACTACATTCCCAATTTACATTAATGAAATTATTTATTTATTTAAATGTTTATTTATTGTCCAAATACTGACGTTATTACAATCAATTTATTTGGATTCTGATTTAAATCTGAATTATTTGGATTTATTTATCGCGTAATTTATTTAGAAAATCGAGGAAAAATATGTTATAATGTTGACATATATATTTTTACGCACACTTTGTTTTGAAATGAAAGAAATTAATTTGCAATATTTTTATATATATTATTAGCGCCAACTCTGTTTTGAGATCCCGGACGAGCCCCCAATTTTTGTTACGTCCGAATCAGCATTTCCTCGGTAATTACGGTCAAGGAATAAAATTCCATTTTACACGTTTTGTACCATTGAGGCGCTTTATCCGACTTATTCCCTTTTTGAGTCTGACCTTTCGGAGAGTTACTCAGGATAGGGTACAGAGTGCGCCGTGTTAAAGATTTAAATCCCCGAACCAAAAGAAAGAATATTGCACGTGGTAAGAGTCGTCGACTCGTAGTACGCGTATAGTAAGCGCGTGGTAACCATATGACAGAAGTGTTTACTATGGAATTCCTCTGATAAGACGCCGTACGCTCGATGCGTCTCGTAGTGTAATTCAATCCGGGCGAAGTCGCTGACCAGCGCTCGCGACTATCGCGGCCCGATACACCCCCTTTGCTACCTTGGTACTCGTTACCGAAGGCAGAGAATAAAATTCGAAGGCTAATACTCTTTAAGTCTTAAAGAAGGTATATCCTTCTGGTTTTATAACATCGATGCACTGATTTATAGTTTTAATTGTTCAGAATTATTTATCAAAATATTTTAAGCGTTTTGATGGGAAAAACTTACGTTGATGAATGAAGAATGATATGAAATTTAAATAATGAGTGAAGGTTCTCGGAGTCGATTGATGTATGTAGTGGAAAATTGCGTGGATTCGTCCTTCCTTCCCTCCTTCAGGATTTCCAATTGGTGATGCCGATCGTTGACGATGAAGAATTATCGATGATATTGATAACAACCGAATTCACTTAATTCGGAATAAGTTATTTAACACTTGGCAAATATTTCAACTTATCGTTGTGATTTATTTAGATTTCGATTTCCACAAATACACTTTTCAATTTACACTCGCTAATTCTGTTGATTGTGTTTCACAATTTAATTCCCGTTATAAATTTTTAAAGTCTCGAAAACAATTGTCGTAAGTGTTGATTAAAGTTCTGACAATTCCCCGTTTCGAACTGTATTAGGGGTTTACACGTTTCCACACACGTCTTTGCGAATTTATTTTATTCGCTGTTAAAGATTTAATAGTAACTTCGATGATTTTCAAAGACAATGGTTGTGTTAAAATTCGTGGTGACAATAGTTATCGTAGGATGTCCGTAGAATGTCGGTAATGAGCTTCCGACGCCGCGGGCCCTGATTTTATTAATTTGCGCGGGGGACCTCCTCACCTGCGAACGGTCTCGAGCCGCCGCCGCTCGCGAGCCTCCCTCCAACGCTAATATCGATCAAATGTCACCTGTGCAATCGATTAATTTTTATGAATTTTTAATTTAACGTATTTACAATATTTAAAGTGTTTAAAGGATTATGTCAAAAATTAAGATTTTAAATAACAATATTTTACTAATTTGAATGGAGTTTCTATGTTTTTTGTATCAAAAGTTATTTTTGGTATTATTGAAATTTTTATCTAAAATTAATTTAATGATTTTTAAATGTTTAAACTTATTATTCGATATTTACTTCCGTGAATTTTAATAATTTTTAGCTTATCAAATTATGAATTTATGAGTTATCTCGAGTAATTATTATTGTTTTATAATGATTGTTTAACTTAATTTTTATTTATTTAATTACTTTTCTCAACTTCATCTTGTTTCCTCAATCTTTATCACTGTTTTTATTGTTTATTATCGGTTTCAACGTTTTTCCCTGCGTGAGTCTAATGATACTTCCATAAATGGTTATTATTCAGCCAATGCAATGTCTTTTCCCATTATTGGAATAGTTTGATAAATTGTTAACTTATTTTATAGATTATCGAAATATTATAATTTATGCGCCGAGAGGTGCTGCACTCGAACGCGATGACGGTCAAGCCGTGCATCGGTTCCTTCGAGACAGTCTCACCGATTCTCTGGCTGCACGGTAGTGTACGTGCGTGAGGTGCATCGCTCGCAGTGTTAGAGCGATAAGAAACCTCCCGCCGATCACGTGTTAATGAAGGATTCAAATTGCCTATATGGCTCGACTTTTATCATCGGAATTCTCTTCGGATTTTCCTCGGGTGTCCTCGCCGGAAATACTGTATATCCGAGACATAGCTCGAATTTTGGTGGCTAAACGTTAAGATGCCAATAACTGAGTAATGACTTCGCTCAGCTTTTGCACACGGCGCGATAATTATTATCTGAGAGGTGCATGCATTGCCCCTCCAGATCTCAATATTTTATTAATTTAAATGTTTATTAAATTATATCCGAGGAACCATATGTTCTCTCAAGGATATTTAAATGGAAAATTAATTGTTGCAATAACGGAAAAAAAAAATGAATACTGCATTAGCCGATTATTTGTTACTGTATATATGTATTAATTCAGAGGACGTAACAATTCCATGCCATTCCATGCCATTCCATGCCATTCCATGCCATTCCATGCCATTCCATGCCATTCCATGCCATTCCATGCCATTCCATGCCATTCCATGCCATTCCATGCCATTCCATGCCATTCCATGCCATTCCATGCCATTCCATGCCATTCCATGCCATTCCATGCCATTCCATGCCATTCCATGCCATTCCATGCCATTCCATGCCATTCCATGCCATTCCATGCCATTCCATGCCATTCCATGCCATTCCATGCCATTCCATGCCATTCCATGCCATTCCATGCCATTCCATGCCATTCCATGCCATTCCATGCCATTCCATGCCATTCCATGCCATTCCATGCCATTCCATGCCATTCCATGCCATTCCATGCCATTCCATGCCATTCCATGCCATTCCATGCCATTCCATGCCATTCCATGCCATTCCATGCCGTTCCATGCCATTCCATGCCGTTCCATGCCGTGCCATGCCGTGCCATGCCGTTCCATGCCATTCCATGCCATTCCATGCCATTCCATGCCATTCCATGCCATTCCATGCCATTCCATGCCATTCCATGCCATTCCATGCCATTCCATGCCATTCCATGCCATTCCATGCCATTCCATGCCATTCCATGCCATTCCATGCCATTCCATGCCATTCCATGCCATTCCATGCCATTCCATGCCATTCCATGCCATTCCATGCCATTCCATGCCATTCCATGCCATTCCATGCCATTCCATGCCATTCCATGCCATTCCATGCCATTCCATGCCATTCCATGCCATTCCATGCCATTCCATGCCATTCCATGCCATTCCATGCCATTCCATGCCATTCCATGCCATTCCATGCCATTCCATGCCATTCCATGCCATTCCATGCCATTCCATGCCATTCCATGCCATTCCATGCCATTCCATGCCATTCCATGCCATTCCATGCCATTCCATGCCATTCCATGCCATTCCATGCCATTCCATGCCATTCCATGCCATTCCATGCCATTCCATGCCATTCCATGCCATTCCATGCCATTCCATGCCATTCCATGCCATTCCATGCCATTCCATGCCATTCCATGCCATTCCATGCCATTCCATGCCATTCCATGCCATTCCATGCCATTCCATGCCATTCCATGCCATTCCATGCCATTCCATGCCATTCCATGCCATTCCATGCCATTCCATGCCATTCCATGCCATTCCATGCCATTCCATGCCATTCCATGCCATTCCATGCCATTCCATGCCATTCCATGCCATTCCATGCCATTCCATGCCATTCCATGCCATTCCATGCCATTCCATGCCATTCCATGCCATTCCATGCCATTCCATGCCATTCCATGCCATTCCATGCCATTCCATGCCATTCCATGCCATTCCATGCCATTCCATGCCATTCCATGCCATTCCATGCCATTCCATGCCATTCCATGCCATTCCATGCCATTCCATGCCATTCCATGCCATTCCATGCCAGTCCATGCCATTCCATGCCATTCCATGCCATTCCATGCCATTCCATGCCATTCCATGCCATTCCATGCCATTCCATGCCATTCCATGACATTCCATGCCATTCCATGCCATTCCATGCCATTCCATGCCATTCCATGCCATTCCATGCCATTCCATGCCATTCCATGCCATTCCATGCCATTCCATGCCATTCCATGCCATTCCATGCCATTCCATGCCATTCCATGCCATTCCATGCCATTCCATGCCATTCCATGCCATTCCATGCCATTCCATGCCATTCCATGCCATTCCATGCCATTCCATGCCATTCCATGCCATTCCATGCCATTCAATGCCGTGCCATGCCGTGCCATGCCGTGCCATGCCGGTGCCATGCCGTGCCATGCCGGTGCCATGCCGGTGCCATGCCGTGCCATGCCGGTGCCATGCCGGTGCCATGCCGTGCCATGCCGGTGCCATGCCGTGCCATGCCGGTGCCATGCCGTGCCATGCCGGTGCCATGCCGGTGCCATGCCGTGCCATGCCGGTGCCATGCCGTGCCATGCCGGTGCCATGCCGGTGCCATGCCGGTGCCATGCCGTGCCATGCCGTGCCATGCCATTCCATGCCATTCCATGCCATTCCATGCCATTCCATGCCATTCCATGCCATTCCATGCCATTCCATGCCATTCCATGCCATTCCATGCCATTCCATGCCATTCCATGCCATTCCATGCCATTCCATGCCATTCCATGCCATTCCATGCCATTCCATGCCATTCCATGCCATTCCATGCCATTCCATGCCATTCCATGCCATTCCATGCCATTCCATGCCATTCCATGCCATTCCATGCCATTCCATGCCATTCCATGCCATTCCATGCCATTCAATGCCGTGCCATGCCGTGCCATGCCGTGCCATGCCGGTGCCATGCCGTGCCATGCCGGTGCCATGCCGGTGCCATGCCGTGCCATGCCGGTGCCATGCCGGTGCCATGCCGTGCCATGCCGGTGCCATGCCGTGCCATGCCGGTGCCATGCCGTGCCATGCCGGTGCCATGCCGGTGCCATGCCGTGCCATGCCGGTGCCATGCCGTGCCATGCCGGTGCCATGCCGGTGCCATGCCGGTGCCATGCCGTGCCATGCCGTGCCATGCCATTCCATGCCATTCCATGCCATTCCATGCCATTCCATGCCATTCCATGCCATTCCATGCCATTCCATGCCATTCCATGCCATTCCATGCCATTCCATGCCATTCCATGCCATTCCATGCCATTCCATGCCATTCCATGCCATTCCATGCCATTCCATGCCATTCCATGCCATTCCATGCCATTCCATGCCATTCCATGCCATTCCATGCCATTCCATGCCATTCCATGCCATTCCATGCCAGTCCATGCCATTCCATGCCATTCCATGCCATTCCATGCCACTCAATGCGGTGCCATGCCGTGCCATGCCGTGCCATGCCGTGCCATGCCGTGCCATTCCGTGCCATTCAATGCCATTCCATGCCATTCAATGCCGTGCCATGCCGTGCCATGCGGTGCCATGCCATTCCATGCCATTCCATGCCATTCCATGCCATTCCATGCCATTCCATGCCATTCCATGCCATTCCATGCCATTCCATGCCATTCCATGCCATTCCATGCCATTCCATGCCATTCCATGCCATTCCATGCCATTCCATGCCATTCCATGCCATTCCATGCCATTCCATGCCATTCCATGCCATTCCATGCCATTCCATGCCATTCCATGCCAGTCCATGCCAGTCCATGCCATTCCATGCCATTCCATGCCATTCCATGCCACTCAATGCGGTGCCATGCCGTGCCATGCCGTGCCATGCCGTGCCATGCCGTGCCATGCCGTGCCATTCCGTGCCATTCAATGCCATTCCATGCCATTCAATGCCGTGCCATGCCGTGCCATGCGGTGCCATGCCATTCCATGCCATTCCATGCCATTCCATGCCATTCCATGCCATTCCATGCCATTCCATGCCATTCCATGCCATTCCATGCCATTCCATGCCATTCCATGCCATTCCATGACATTCCATGCCATTCCATGCCATTCCATGCCATTCCATGCCATTCCATGCCATTCCATGCCATTCCATGCCATTCCATGCCATTCCATGCCATTCCATGCCATTCCATGCCATTCCATGCCATTCCATGCCATTCCATGCCATTCCATGCCATTCCATGCCATTCCATGCCATTCCATGCCATTCCATGCCATTCCATGCCATTCCATGCCATTCCATGCCATTCCATGCCATTCCATGCCATTCCATGCCATTCCATGCCATTCCATGCCATTCCATGCCATTCCATGCCATTCCATGCCATTCCATGCCATTCCATGCCATTCCATGCCATTCCATGCCATTCCATGCCATTCCATGCCATTCCATGCCATTCCATGCCATTCCATGCCATTCCATGCCATTCCATGCCATTCCATGCCATTCCATGCCATTCCATGCCATTCCATGCCATTCCATGCCATTCCATGCCATTCCATGCCATTCCATGCCATTCCATGCCATTCCATGCCATTCCATGCCATTCCATGCCATTCCATGCCATTCCATGCCATTCCATGCCATTCCATGCCATTCCATGCCATTCCATGCCATTCCATGCCATTCCATGCCATTCCATGCCATTCCATGCCATTCCATGCCATTCCATGCCATTCCATGCCATTCCATGCCATTCCATGCCATTCCATGCCATTCCATGCCATTCCATGCCATTCCATGCCATTCCATGCCATTCCATGCCATTCCATGCCATTCCATGCCATTCCATGCCATTCCATGCCATTCCATGCCATTCCATGCCATTCCATGCCATTCCATGCCATTCCATGCCATTCCATGCCATTCCATGCCATTCCATGCCATTCCATGCCATTCCATGCCATTCCATGCCATTCCATGCCATTCCATGCCATTCCATGCCATTCCATGCCATTCCATGCCATTCCATGCCATTCCATGCCATTCCATGCCATTCCATGCCATTCCATGCCATTCCATGCCATTCCATGCCATTCCATGCCATTCCAAGCCATTCCATGCCATTCCATGCCATTCCATGCCATTCCATGCCATTCCATGCCATTCCATGCCATTCCATGCCATTCCATGCCATTCCATGCCATTCCATGCCATTCCATGCCATTCCATGCCATTCCATGCCATTCCATGCCATTCCATGCCATTCCATGCCATTCCATGCCATTCCATGCCATTCCATGCCATTCCATGCCATTCCATGCCATTCCATGCCATTCCATGCCATTCCATGCCATTCCATGCCATTCCATGCCATTCCATGCCATTCCATGCCATTCCATGCCATTCCATGCCATTCCATGCCATTCCATGCCATTCCATGCCATTCCATGCCATTCCATGCCATTCCATGCCATTCCATGCCATTCCATGCCATTCCATGCCATTCCATGCCATTCCATGCCATTCCATGCCATTCCATGCCATTCCATGCCATTCCATGCCATTCCATGCCATTCCATGCCATTCCATGCCATTCCATGCCATTCCATGCCATTCCATGCCATTCCATGCCATTCCATGCCATTCCATGCCATTCCATGCCATTCCATGCCATTCCATGCCATTCCATGCCATTCCATGCCATTCCATGCCATTCCATGCCATTCCATGCCATTCCATGCCATTCCATGCCATTCCATGCCATTCCATGCCATTCCATGCCATTCCATGCCATTCCATGCCATTCCATGCCATTCCATGCCATTCCATGCCATTCCATGCCATTCCATGCCATTCCATGCCATTCCATGCCATTCCATGCCATTCGATGCCATTCCATGCCATTCCATGCCATTCCATGCCATTCCATGCCATTCCATGCCATTCCATGCCATTCCATGCCATTCCATGCCATTCCATGCCATTCCATGCCATTCCATGCCATTCCATGCCATTCCATGCCATTCCATGCCATTCCATGCCATTCCATGCCATTCCATGCCATTCCATGCCATTCCATGCCATTCCATGCCATTCCATGCCATTCCATGCCATTCCATGCCATTCCATGCCAGTCCATGCCAGTCCATGCCATTCCATGCCATTCCATGCCATTCCATGCCATTCCATGCCACTCAATGCGGTGCCATGCCGTGCCATGCCGTGCCATGCCGTGCCATGCCGTGCCATGCCGTGCCATGCCGTGCCATGCCGTGCCATGCCGTGCCATGCCGTGCCATTCAATGCCGTGCCATGCCGTGCCATGCGGTGCCATGCCATTCCATGCCATTCCATGCCATTCCATGCCATTCCATGCCATTCCATGCCATTCCATGCCATTCCATGCCATTCCATGCCATTCCATGACATTCCATGCCATTCCATGCCATTCCATGCCATTCCATGCCATTCCATGCCATTCCATGCCATTCCATGCCATTCCATGCCATTCCATGCCATTCCATGCCATTCCATGCCATTCCATGCCATTCCATGCCATTCCATGCCATTCCATGCCGTGCCATGCCATTCCATGCCATTCCATGCCATTCCATGCCATTCCATGCCATTCCATGCCATTCCATGCCATTCCATGCCATTCCATGCCATTCCATGCCATTCCATGCCATTCCATGCCATTCCATGCCATTCCATGCCATTCCATGCCATTCCATGCCATTCCATGCCGTGCCATGCCGGTGCCATGCCGGTGCCATGCCGGTGCCATGCCGTGCCATGCCGTGCCATGCCGTGCCATGCCGGTGCCATGCCGTGCCATGCCGTGCCATGCCGTGCCATGCCATTCCATGCCATTCCATGCCGTGCCATGCCGTGCCATGCCATTCCATGCCATTCCATGCCAGTCCATGCCAGTCCATGCCATTCCATGCCATTCCATGCCATTCCATGCCACTCAATGCGGTGCCATGCCGTGCCATGCCGTGCCATGCCGTGCCATTCCGTGCCATTCAATGCCATTCCATGCCATTCAATGCCGTGCCATGCCGTGCCATGCGGTGCCATGCCATTCCATGCCATTCAATGCCGTGCCATGCCGTGCCATGCGGTGCCATGCCATTCCATGCCATTCCATGCCATTCCATGCCATTCCATGCCATTCCATGCCATTCCATGCCATTCCATGCCATTCCATGCCATTCCATGCCATTCCATGCCATTCCATGCCATTCCATGCCATTCCATGCCATTCCATGCCATTCCATGCCATTCCATGCCATTCCATGCCATTCCATGCCATTCCATGCCATTCCATGCCATTCCATGCCATTCCATGCCACTCAATGCGGTGCCATGCCGTGCCATGCCGTGCCATGCCGTGCCATTCCGTGCCATTCAATGCCATTCCATGCCATTCAATGCCGTGCCATGCCGTGCCATGCGGTGCCATGCCATTCCATGCCATTCAATGCCGTGCCATGCCGTGCCATGCGGTGCCATGCCATTCCATGCCATTCCATGCCATTCCATGCCATTCCATGCCATTCCATGCCATTCCATGCCATTCCATGCCATTCCATGCCATTCCATGCCATTCCATGCCATTCCATGCCATTCCATGCCATTCCATGCCATTCCATGCCATTCCATGCCATTCCATGCCATTCCATGCCATTCCATGCCATTCCATGCCATTCCATGCCATTCCATGCCATTCCATGCCATTCCATGCCATTCCATGCCATTCCATGCCATTCCATGCCATTCCATGCCGTTCCATGCCGTTCCATGCCATTCCATGCCATTCCATGCCATTCCATGCCATTCCATGCCATTCCATGCCATTCCATGCCATTCCATGCCATTCCATGCCATTCCATGCCATTCCATGCCATTCCATGCCATTCCATGCCATTCCATGCCATTCCATGCCATTCCATGCCATTCCATGCCATTCCATGCCATTCCATGCCATTCCATGCCATTCCATGCCATTCCATGCCATTCCATGCCATTCCATGCCATTCCATGCCATTCCATGCCATTCCATGCCATTCCATGCCATTCCATGCCATTCCATGCCATTCCATGCCATTCCATGCCATTCCATGCCGTGCCATGCCGGTGCCATGCCGTGCCATGCCGGTGCCATGCCGTGCCATGCCGGTGCCATGCCGGTGCCATGCCGTGCCATGCCGTGCCATGCCGTGCCATGCCGGTGCCATGCCGTGCCATGCCGGTGCCATGCCGTGCCATGCCGGTGCCATGCCGGTGCCATGCCGTGCCATGCCGGTGCCATGCCGTGCCATGCCATTCCATGCCATTCCATGCCATTCCATGCCATTCCATGCCATTCCATGCCATTCCATGCCATTCCATGCCATTCCATGCCATTCCATGCCATTCCATGCCATTCCATGCCATTCCATGCCATTCCATGCCATTCCATGCCATTCCATGCCATTCCATGCCATTCCATGCCATTCCATGCCATTCCATGCCATTCCATGCCATTCCATGCCATTCCATGCCATTCCATGCCATTCCATGCCATTCCATGCCATTCCATGCCATTCCATGCCATTCCATGCCATTCCATGCCATTCCATGCCATTCCATGCCATTCCATGCCATTCCATGCCATTCCATGCCATTCCATGCCATTCCATGCCATTCCATGCCATTCCATGCCATTCCATGCCATTCCATGCCATTCCATGCCATTCCATGCCATTCCATGCCATTCCATGCCATTCCATGCCATTCCATGCCATTCCATGCCATTCCATGCCATTCCATGCCATTCCATGCCATTCCATGCCATTCCATGCCGTGCCATGCCGGTGCCATGCCGTGCCATGCCGGTGCCATGCCGTGCCATGCCGGTGCCATGCCGTGCCATGCCGGTGCCATGCCGGTGCCATGCCGGTGCCATGCCGTGCCATGCCGTGCCATGCCGTGCCATGCCGGTGCCATGCCGTGCCATGCCGGTGCCATGCCGTGCCATGCCGGTGCCATGCCGGTGCCATGCCGTGCCATGCCGGTGCCATGCCGTGCCATGCCATTCCATGCCATTCCATGCCATTCCATGCCATTCCATGCCGTGCCATGCCATTCCATGCCATTCCATGCCAGTCCATGCCAGTCCATGCCATTCCATGCCATTCCATGCCATTCCATGCCATTCCATGCCATTCCATGCCACTCAATGCGGTGCCATGCCGTGCCATGCCGTGCCATGCCGTGCCATTCCGTGCCATTCAATGCCATTCCATGCCATTCAATGCCGTGCCATGCCGTGCCATGCGGTGCCATGCCATTCCATGCCATTCAATGCCGTGCCATGCCGTGCCATGCGGTGCCATGCCATTCCATGCCATTCCATGCCATTCCATGCCATTCCATGCCATTCCATGCCATTCCATGCCATTCCATGCCATTCCATGCCATTCCATGCCATTCCATGCCATTCCATGCCATTCCATGCCATTCCATGCCATTCCATGCCATTCCATGCCATTCCATGCCGTGCCATGCCGTGCCATGCCATTCCATGCCATTCCATGCCATTCCATGCCATTCCATGCCATTCCATGCCGTGCCATGCCATTCCATGCCATTCCATGCCGTTCCATGCCGTTCCATGCCGTTCCATGCCATTCCATGCCATTCCATGCCATTCCATGCCATTCCATGCCATTCCATGCCATTCCATGCCATTCCATGCCATTCCATGCCATTCCATGCCATTCCATGCCATTCCATGCCATTCCATGCCATTCCATGCCATTCCATGCCATTCCATGCCATTCCATGCCATTCCATGCCATTCCATGCCATTCCATGCCATTCCATGCCATTCCATGCCATTCCATGCCATTCCATGCCATTCCATGCCATTCCATGCCATTCCATGCCATTCCATGCCATTCCATGCCATTCCATGCCATTCCATGCCATTCCATGCCATTCCATGCCATTCCATGCCATTCCATGCCATTCCATGCCATTCCATGCCATTCCATGCCATTCCATGCCATTCCATGCCATTCCATGCCATTCCATGCCATTCCATGCCATTCCATGCCATTCCATGCCATTCCATGCCATTCCATGCCATTCCATGCCATTCCATGCCATTCCATGCCATTCCATGCCATTCCATGCCATTCCATGCCATTCCATGCCATTCCATGCCATTCCATGCCATTCCATGCCATTCCATGCCATTCCATGCCATTCCATGCCATTCCATGCCATTCCATGCCATTCCATGCCATTCCATGCCATTCCATGCCATTCCATGCCATTCCATGCCATTCCATGCCATTCCATGCCATTCCATGCCATTCCATGCCATTCCATGCCGTGCCATGCCATTCCATGCCATTCCATGCCATTCCATGCCGTGCCATGCCGGTGCCATGCCGTGCCATGCCGGTGCCATGCCGTGCCATGCCGGTGCCATGCCGGTGCCATGCCGTGCCATGCCGTGCCATGCCGTGCCATGCCGGTGCCATGCCGTGCCATGCCGGTGCCATGCCGTGCCATGCCGGTGCCATGCCGGTGCCATGCCGTGCCATGCCGGTGCCATGCCGTGCCATGCCATTCCATGCCATTCCATGCCATTCCATGCCATTCCATGCCATTCCATGCCGTGCCATGCCGTGCCATGCCATTCCATGCCATTCCTTGCCGTGCCATGCCGTGCCATGCCATTCCATGCCATTCCATGCCGTGCCATGCCGTGCCATGCCGTGCCATGCCATTCCATGCCATTCCATGCCGTGCCATGCCGTGCCATGCCATTCCATGCCATTCCATGCCAGTCCATGCCAGTCCATGCCATTCCATGCCATTCCATGCCATTCCATGCCACTCAATGCGGTGCCATGCCGTGCCATGCCGTGCCATGCCGTGCCATTCCGTGCCATTCAATGCCATTCCATGCCATTCAATGCCGTGCCATGCCGTGCCATGCGGTGCCATGCCATTCCATGCCATTCAATGCCGTGCCATGCCGTGCCATGCGGTGCCATGCCATTCCATGCCATTCCATGCCATTCCATGCCATTCCATGCCATTCCATGCCATTCCATGCCATTCCATGCCATTCCATGCCATTCCATGCCATTCCATGCCATTCCATGCCATTCCATGCCATTCCATGCCGTGCCATGCCGTGCCATGCCATTCCATGCCATTCCATGCCATTCCATGCCATTCCATGCCATTCCATGCCGTGCCATGCCATTCCATGCCATTCCATGCCATTCCATGCCATTCCATGCCATTCCATGCCATTCCATGCCATTCCATGCCATTCCATGCCATTCCATGCCATTCCATGCCATTCCATGCCATTCCATGCCATTCCATGCCATTCCATGCCATTCCATGCCATTCCATGCCATTCCATGCCATTCCATGCCATTCCATGCCATTCCATGCCATTCCATGCCATTCCATGCCATTCCATGCCATTCCATGCCATTCCATGCCATTCCATGCCATTCCATGCCATTCCATGCCATTCCATGCCATTCCATGCCATTCCATGCCATTCCATGCCATTCCATGCCATTCCATGCCATTCCATGCCATTCCATGCCATTCCATGCCATTCCATGCCATTCCATGCCATTCCATGCCATTCCATGCCATTCCATGCCATTCCATGCCATTCCATGCCATTCCATGCCATTCCATGCCATTCCATGCCATTCCATGCCATTCCATGCCATTCCATGCCATTCCATGCCATTCCATGCCATTCCATGCCATTCCATGCCGTGCCATGCCGTGCCATGCCATTCCATGCCATTCCTTGCCGTGCCATGCCGTGCCATGCCATTCCATGCCATTCCATGCCGTGCCATGCCGTGCCATGCCGTGCCATGCCATTCCATGCCATTCCATGCCGTGCCATGCCGTGCCATGCCATTCCATGCCATTCCATGCCAGTCCATGCCAGTCCATGCCATTCCATGCCATTCCATGCCATTCCATGCCACTCAATGCGGTGCCATGCCGTGCCATGCCGTGCCATGCCGTGCCATTCCGTGCCATTCAATGCCATTCCATGCCATTCAATGCCGTGCCATGCCGTGCCATGCGGTGCCATGCCATTCCATGCCATTCAATGCCGTGCCATGCCGTGCCATGCGGTGCCATGCCATTCCATGCCATTCCATGCCATTCCATGCCATTCCATGCCATTCCATGCCATTCCATGCCATTCCATGCCATTCCATGCCATTCCATGCCATTCCATGCCATTCCATGCCATTCCATGCCATTCCATGCCATTCCATGCCATTCCATGCCGTGCCATGCCGTGCCATGCCATTCCATGCCATTCCATGCCATTCCATGCCATTCCATGCCATTCCATGCCGTGCCATGCCATTCCATGCCATTCCATGCCATTCCATGCCATTCCATGCCATTCCATGCCATTCCATGCCATTCCATGCCATTCCATGCCATTCCATGCCATTCCATGCCATTCCATGCCATTCCATGCCATTCCATGCCATTCCATGCCATTCCATGCCATTCCATGCCATTCCATGCCATTCCATGCCATTCCATGCCATTCCATGCCATTCCATGCCATTCCATGCCATTCCATGCCATTCCATGCCATTCCATGCCATTCCATGCCATTCCATGCCATTCCATGCCATTCCATGCCATTCCATGCCATTCCATGCCATTCCATGCCATTCCATGCCATTCCATGCCATTCCATGCCATTCCATGCCATTCCATGCCATTCCATGCCATTCCATGCCATTCCATGCCATTCCATGCCATTCCATGCCATTCCATGCCATTCCATGCCATTCCATGCCATTCCATGCCATTCCATGCCGGTGCCATGCCGTGCCATGCCGGTGCCATGCCGGTGCCATGCCGTGCCATGCCGTGCCATGCCGTGCCATGCCGGTGCCATGCCGTGCCATGCCGTGCCATGCCGTGCCATGCCATTCCATGCCATTCCATGCCGTGCCATGCCGTGCCATGCCATTCCATGCCATTCCATGCCAGTCCATGCCAGTCCATGCCATTCCATGCCATTCCATGCCATTCCATGCCACTCAATGCGGTGCCATGCCGTGCCATGCCGTGCCATGCCGTGCCATTCCGTGCCATTCAATGCCATTCCATGCCATTCAATGCCGTGCCATGCCGTGCCATGCGGTGCCATGCCATTCCATGCCATTCAATGCCGTGCCATGCCGTGCCATGCGGTGCCATGCCATTCCATGCCATTCCATGCCATTCCATGCCATTCCATGCCATTCCATGCCATTCCATGCCATTCCATGCCATTCCATGCCATTCCATGCCATTCCATGCCATTCCATGCCATTCCATGCCATTCCATGCCATTCCATGCCATTCCATGCCATTCCATGCCATTCCATGCCATTCCATGCCATTCCATGCCATTCCATGCCATTCCATGCCGTGCCATGCCGTGCCATGCCATTCCATGCCATTCCATGCCATTCCATGCCATTCCATGCCATTCCATGCCATTCCATGCCGTGCCATGCCATTCCATGCCATTCCATGCCGTTCCATGCCGTTCCATGCCGTTCCATGCCATTCCATGCCATTCCATGCCATTCCATGCCATTCCATGCCATTCCATGCCATTCCATGCCATTCCATGCCATTCCATGCCATTCCATGCCATTCCATGCCATTCCATGCCATTCCATGCCATTCCATGCCATTCCATGCCATTCCATGCCATTCCATGCCATTCCATGCCATTCCATGCCATTCCATGCCATTCCATGCCATTCCATGCCATTCCATGCCATTCCATGCCATTCCATGCCATTCCATGCCATTCCATGCCATTCCATGCCATTCCATGCCATTCCATGCCATTCCATGCCATTCCATGCCATTCCATGCCATTCCATGCCATTCCATGCCATTCCATGCCATTCCATGCCATTCCATGCCATTCCATGCCATTCCATGCCATTCCATGCCATTCCATGCCATTCCATGCCATTCCATGCCATTCCATGCCATTCCATGCCATTCCATGCCATTCCATGCCATTCCATGCCATTCCATGCCATTCCATGCCATTCCATGCCATTCCATGCCATTCCATGCCATTCCATGCCATTCCATGCCATTCCATGCCATTCCATGCCATTCCATGCCATTCCATGCCATTCCATGCCATTCCATGCCATTCCATGCCATTCCATGCCGTGCCATGCCGGTGCCATGCCGTGCCATGCCGGTGCCATGCCGTGCCATGCCGGTGCCATGCCGGTGCCATGCCGTGCCATGCCGTGCCATGCCGTGCCATGCCGGTGCCATGCCGTGCCATGCCGGTGCCATGCCGTGCCATGCCGGTGCCATGCCGGTGCCATGCCGTGCCATGCCGGTGCCATGCCGTGCCATGCCATTCCATGCCCTTCCATGCCATTCCATGCCATTCCATGCCATTCCATGCCATTCCATGCCATTCCATGCCATTCCATGCCATTCCATGCCATTCCATGCCATTCCATGCCATTCCATGCCATTCCATGCCATTCCATGCCATTCCATGCCATTCCATGCCATTCCATGCCATTCCATGCCATTCCATGCCATTCCATGCCATTCCATGCCATTCCATGCCATTCCATGCCATTCCATGCCATTCCATGCCATTCCATGCCATTCCATGCCATTCCATGCCATTCCATGCCATTCCATGCCATTCCATGCCATTCCATGCCATTCCATGCCGTGCCATGCCATTCCATGCCATTCCATGCCATTCCATGCCATTCCATGCCATTCCATGCCATTCCATGCCATTCCATGCCATTCCATGCCATTCCATGCCATTCCATGCCATTCCATGCCATTCCATGCCATTCCATGCCATTCCATGCCATTCCATGCCATTCCATGCCATTCCATGCCATTCCATGCCATTCCATGCCATTCCATGCCATTCCATGCCATTCCATGCCATTCCATGCCATTCCATGCCATTCCATGCCATTCCATGCCATTCCATGCCATTCCATGCCATTCCATGCCATTCCATGCCATTCCATGCCATTCCATGCCATTCCATGCCATTCCATGCCATTCCATGCCATTCCATGCCATTCCATGCCATTCCATGCCATTCCATGCCATTCCATGCCATTCCATGCCATTCCATGCCATTCCATGCCATTCCATGCCATTCCATGCCATTCCATGCCATTCCATGCCATTCCATGCCATTCCATGCCATTCCATGCCATTCCATGCCATTCCATGCCATTCCATGCCATTCCATGCCATTCCATGCCATTCCATGCCGGTGCCATGCCGTGCCATGCCGGTGCCATGCCGGTGCCATGCCGTGCCATGCCGTGCCATGCCGTGCCATGCCGTGCCATGCCGTGCCATGCCGTGCCATGCCGTGCCATGCCGTGCCATGCCATTCCATGCCATTCCATGCCGTGCCATGCCGTGCCATGCCATTCCATGCCATTCCATGCCAGTCCATGCCAGTCCATGCCATTCCATGCCATTCCATGCCATTCCATGCCACTCAATGCGGTGCCATGCCGTGCCATGCCGTGCCATGCCGTGCCATTCCGTGCCATTCAATGCCATTCCATGCCATTCAATGCCGTGCCATGCGGTGCCATGCGGTGCCATGCCATTCCATGCCATTCAATGCCGTGCCATGCCGTGCCATGCGGTGCCATGCCATTCCATGCCATTCCATGCCATTCCATGCCATTCCATGCCATTCCATGCCATTCCATGCCATTCCATGCCATTCCATGCCATTCCATGCCATTCCATGCCATTCCATGCCATTCCATGCCATTCCATGCCATTCCATGCCATTCCATGCCATTCCATGCCATTCCATGCCATTCCATGCCATTCCATGCCGTGCCATGCCGTGCCATGCCATTCCATGCCATTCCATGCCATTCCATGCCATTCCATGCCATTCCATGCCGTGCCATGCCATTCCATGCCATTCCATGCCGTTCCATGCCGTTCCATGCCGTTCCATGCCATTCCATGCCATTCCATGCCATTCCATGCCATTCCATGCCATTCCATGCCATTCCATGCCATTCCATGCCATTCCATGCCATTCCATGCCATTCCATGCCATTCCATGCCATTCCATGCCATTCCATGCCATTCCATGCCATTCCATGCCATTCCATGCCATTCCATGCCATTCCATGCCATTCCATGCCATTCCATGCCATTCCATGCCATTCCATGCCATTCCATGCCATTCCATGCCATTCCATGCCATTCCATGCCATTCCATGCCATTCCATGCCATTCCATGCCATTCCATGCCATTCCATGCCATTCCATGCCATTCCATGCCATTCCATGCCATTCCATGCCATTCCATGCCATTCCATGCCATTCCATGCCATTCCATGCCATTCCATGCCATTCCATGCCATTCCATGCCATTCCATGCCATTCCATGCCATTCCATGCCATTCCATGCCATTCCATGCCATTCCATGCCATTCCATGCCATTCCATGCCATTCCATGCCATTCCATGCCATTCCATGCCGTGCCATGCCGGTGCCATGCCGTGCCATGCCGGTGCCATGCCGTGCCATGCCGGTGCCATGCCGGTGCCATGCCGTGCCATGCCGTGCCATGCCGTGCCATGCCGGTGCCATGCCGTGCCATGCCGGTGCCATGCCGTGCCATGCCGGTGCCATGCCGGTGCCATGCCGTGCCATGCCGGTGCCATGCCGTGCCATGCCATTCCATGCCATTCCATGCCATTCCATGCCATTCCATGCCATTCCATGCCATTCCATGCCATTCCATGCCATTCCATGCCATTCCATGCCATTCCATGCCATTCCATGCCATTCCATGCCATTCCATGCCATTCCATGCCATTCCATGCCATTCCATGCCATTCCATGCCATTCCATGCCATTCCATGCCATTCCATGCCATTCCATGCCATTCCATGCCATTCCATGCCATTCCATGCCATTCCATGCCATTCCATGCCATTCCATGCCATTCCATGCCATTCCATGCCATTCCATGCCATTCCATGCCGGTGCCATGCCGTGCCATGCCGGTGCCATGCCGGTGCCATGCCGTGCCATGCCGTGCCATGCCGTGCCATGCCGGTGCCATGCCGTGCCATGCCGTGCCATGCCGTGCCATGCCATTCCATGCCATTCCATGCCGTGCCATGCCGTGCCATGCCATTCCATGCCATTCCATGCCAGTCCATGCCAGTCCATGCCATTCCATGCCATTCCATGCCATTCCATGCCACTCAATGCGGTGCCATGCCGTGCCATGCCGTGCCATGCCGTGCCATTCCGTGCCATTCAATGCCATTCCATGCCATTCAATGCCGTGCCATGCCGTGCCATGCGGTGCCATGCCATTCCATGCCATTCAATGCCGTGCCATGCCGTGCCATGCGGTGCCATGCCATTCCATGCCATTCCATGCCATTCCATGCCATTCCATGCCATTCCATGCCATTCCATGCCATTCCATGCCATTCCATGCCATTCCATGCCATTCCATGCCATTCCATGCCATTCCATGCCATTCCATGCCATTCCATGCCATTCCATGCCATTCCATGCCATTCCATGCCATTCCATGCCATTCCATGCCATTCCATGCCGTGCCATGCCGTGCCATGCCATTCCATGCCATTCCATGCCATTCCATGCCATTCCATGCCATTCCATGCCATTCCATGCCATTCCATGCCATTCCATGCCATTCCATGCCATTCCATGCCATTCCATGCCATTCCATGCCATTCCATGCCGTGCCATGCCGTGCCATGCCATTCCATGCCATTCCATGCCATTCCATGCCATTCCATGCCATTCCATGCCATTCCATGCCATTCCATGCCATTCCATGCCATTCCATGCCATTCCATGCCATTCCATGCCATTCCATGCCATTCCATGCCATTCCATGCCATTCCATGCCATTCCATGCCATTCCATGCCATTCCATGCCATTCCATGCCATTCCATGCCATTCCATGCCATTCCATGCCATTCCATGCCATTCCATGCCATTCCATGCCATTCCATGCCATTCCATGCCATTCCATGCCATTCCATGCCGTGCCATGCCATTCCATGCCATTCCATGCCATTCCATGCCATTCCATGCCATTCCATGCCATTCCATGCCATTCCATGCCATTCCATGCCATTCCATGCCATTCCATGCCATTCCATGCCATTCCATGCCATTCCATGCCATTCCATGCCATTCCATGCCATTCCATGCCAGTCCATGCCATTCCATGCCATTCCATGCCATTCCATGCCATTCCATGCCATTCCATGCCATTCCATGCCATTCCATGCCATTCCATGCCATTCCATGCCATTCCATGCCATTCCATGCCATTCCATGCCATTCCATGCCGTGCCATGCCGTGCCATGCCATTCCATGCCATTCCTTGCCGTGCCATGCCGTGCCATGCCATTCCATGCCATTCCATGCCGTGCCATGCCGTGCCATGCCGTGCCATGCCATTCCATGCCATTCCATGCCGTGCCATGCCGTGCCATGCCATTCCATGCCATTCCATGCCAGTCCATGCCAGTCCATGCCATTCCATGCCATTCCATGCCATTCCATGCCACTCAATGCGGTGCCATGCCGTGCCATGCCGTGCCATGCCGTGCCATTCCGTGCCATTCAATGCCATTCCATGCCATTCAATGCCGTGCCATGCCGTGCCATGCCATTCCATGCCATTCAATGCCGTGCCATGCCGTGCCATGCGGTGCCATGCCATTCCATGCCATTCCATGCCATTCCATGCCATTCCATGCCATTCCATGCCATTCCATGCCATTCCATGCCATTCCATGCCATTCCATGCCATTCCATGCCATTCCATGCCATTCCATGCCATTCCATGCCATTCCATGCCATTCCATGCCGTGCCATGCCGTGCCATGCCATTCCATGCCATTCCATGCCATTCCATGCCATTCCATGCCATTCCATGCCGTGCCATGCCATTCCATGCCATTCCATGCCATTCCATGCCATTCCATGCCATTCCATGCCATTCCATGCCATTCCATGCCATTCCATGCCATTCCATGCCATTCCATGCCATTCCATGCCATTCCATGCCATTCCATGCCATTCCATGCCATTCCATGCCATTCCATGCCATTCCATGCCATTCCATGCCATTCCATGCCATTCCATGCCATTCCATGCCATTCCATGCCATTCCATGCCATTCCATGCCATTCCATGCCATTCCATGCCATTCCATGCCATTCCATGCCATTCCATGCCATTCCATGCCATTCCATGCCATTCCATGCCATTCCATGCCATTCCATGCCATTCCATGCCATTCCATGCCATTCCATGCCATTCCATGCCATTCCATGCCGGTGCCATGCCGTGCCATGCCGGTGCCATGCCGGTGCCATGCCGTGCCATGCCGTGCCATGCCGTGCCATGCCGGTGCCATGCCGTGCCATGCCGTGCCATGCCGTGCCATGCCATTCCATGCCATTCCATGCCGTGCCATGCCGTGCCATGCCATTCCATGCCATTCCATGCCAGTCCATGCCAGTCCATGCCATTCCATGCCATTCCATGCCATTCCATGCCACTCAATGCGGTGCCATGCCGTGCCATGCCGTGCCATGCCGTGCCATTCCGTGCCATTCAATGCCATTCCATGCCATTCAATGCCGTGCCATGCCGTGCCATGCGGTGCCATGCCATTCCATGCCATTCAATGCCGTGCCATGCCGTGCCATGCGGTGCCATGCCATTCCATGCCATTCCATGCCATTCCATGCCATTCCATGCCATTCCATGCCATTCCATGCCATTCCATGCCATTCCATGCCATTCCATGCCATTCCATGCCATTCCATGCCATTCCATGCCATTCCATGCCATTCCATGCCATTCCATGCCATTCCATGCCATTCCATGCCATTCCATGCCGTGCCATGCCGTGCCATGCCATTCCATGCCATTCCATGCCATTCCATGCCATTCCATGCCATTCCATGCCATTCCATGCCGTGCCATGCCATTCCATGCCATTCCATGCCGTTCCATGCCGTTCCATGCCGTTCCATGCCATTCCATGCCATTCCATGCCATTCCATGCCATTCCATGCCATTCCATGCCATTCCATGCCATTCCATGCCATTCCATGCCATTCCATGCCATTCCATGCCATTCCATGCCATTCCATGCCATTCCATGCCATTCCATGCCATTCCATGCCATTCCATGCCATTCCATGCCATTCCATGCCATTCCATGCCATTCCATGCCATTCCATGCCATTCCATGCCATTCCATGCCATTCCATGCCATTCCATGCCATTCCATGCCATTCCATGCCATTCCATGCCATTCCATGCCATTCCATGCCATTCCATGCCATTCCATGCCATTCCATGCCATTCCATGCCATTCCATGCCATTCCATGCCATTCCATGCCATTCCATGCCATTCCATGCCATTCCATGCCATTCCATGCCATTCCATGCCATTCCATGCCATTCCATGCCATTCCATGCCATTCCATGCCATTCCATGCCATTCCATGCCATTCCATGCCATTCCATGCCATTCCATGCCATTCCATGCCATTCCATGCCATTCCATGCCATTCCATGCCATTCCATGCCATTCCATGCCATTCCATGCCATTCCATGCCATTCCATGCCATTCCATGCCATTCCATGCCATTCCATGCCATTCCATGCCATTCCATGCCATTCCATGCCATTCCATGCCGTGCCATGCCGGTGCCATGCCGTGCCATGCCGGTGCCATGCCGTGCCATGCCGGTGCCATGCCGGTGCCATGCCGTGCCATGCCGTGCCATGCCGTGCCATGCCGGTGCCATGCCGTGCCATGCCGGTGCCATGCCGTGCCATGCCGGTGCCATGCCGGTGCCATGCCGTGCCATGCCGGTGCCATGCCGTGCCATGCCATTCCATGCCCTTCCATGCCATTCCATGCCATTCCATGCCATTCCATGCCATTCCATGCCATTCCATGCCATTCCATGCCATTCCATGCCATTCCATGCCATTCCATGCCATTCCATGCCATTCCATGCCATTCCATGCCATTCCATGCCATTCCATGCCATTCCATGCCATTCCATGCCATTCCATGCCATTCCATGCCATTCCATGCCATTCCATGCCATTCCATGCCATTCCATGCCATTCCATGCCATTCCATGCCATTCCATGCCATTCCATGCCATTCCATGCCATTCCATGCCATTCCATGCCATTCCATGCCATTCCATGCCATTCCATGCCATTCCATGCCATTCCATGCCATTCCATGCCATTCCATGCCATTCCATGCCATTCCATGCCATTCCATGCCATTCCATGCCATTCCATGCCATTCCATGCCGTGCCATGCCGGTGCCATGCCGTGCCATGCCGGTGCCATGCCGGTGCCATGCCGTGCCATGCCGTGCCATGCCGTGCCATGCCGGTGCCATGCCGTGCCATGCCGGTGCCATGCCGTGCCATGCCGGTGCCATGCCGGTGCCATGCCGTGCCATGCCGGTGCCATGCCGTGCCATGCCATTCCATGCCATTCCATGCCATTCCATGCCATTCCATGCCATTCCATGCCATTCCATGCCATTCCATGCCATTCCATGCCATTCCATGCCATTCCATGCCATTCCATGCCATTCCATGCCATTCCATGCCATTCCATGCCATTCCATGCCATTCCATGCCATTCCATGCCATTCCATGCCATTCCATGCCATTCCATGCCATTCCATGCCATTCCATGCCATTCCATGCCATTCCATGCCATTCCATGCCATTCCATGCCATTCCATGCCATTCCATGCCATTCCATGCCATTCCATGCCATTCCATGCCATTCCATGCCATTCCATGCCATTCCATGCCATTCCATGCCATTCCATGCCATTCCATGCCATTCCATGCCATTCCATGCCATTCCATGCCATTCCATGCCATTCCATGCCATTCCATGCCATTCCATGCCATTCCATGCCATTCCATGCCATTCCATGCCATTCCATGCCATTCCATGCCGTGCCATGCCGTGCCATGCCATTCCATGCCATTCCATGCCATTCCATGCCATTCCATGCCATTCCATGCCATTCCATGCCATTCCATGCCATTCCATGCCATTCCATGCCATTCCATGCCATTCCATGCCATTCCATGCCATTCCATGCCATTCCATGCCATTCCATGCCATTCCATGCCATTCCATGCCATTCCATGCCATTCCATGCCATTCCATGCCATTCCATGCCATTCCATGCCATTCCATGCCATTCCATGCCATTCCATGCCATTCCATGCCATTCCATGCCGTGCCATGCCGTGCCATGCCATTCCATGCCATTCCTTGCCGTGCCATGCCGTGCCATGCCATTCCATGCCATTCCATGCCGTGCCATGCCGTGCCATGCCGTGCCATGCCATTCCATGCCATTCCATGCCGTGCCATGCCGTGCCATGCCATTCCATGCCATTCCATGCCAGTCCATGCCAGTCCATGCCATTCCATGCCATTCCATGCCATTCCATGCCACTCAATGCGGTGCCATGCCGTGCCATGCCGTGCCATGCCGTGCCATTCCGTGCCATTCAATGCCATTCCATGCCATTCAATGCCGTGCCATGCCGTGCCATGCGGTGCCATGCCATTCCATGCCATTCAATGCCGTGCCATGCCGTGCCATGCGGTGCCATGCCATTCCATGCCATTCCATGCCATTCCATGCCATTCCATGCCATTCCATGCCATTCCATGCCATTCCATGCCATTCCATGCCATTCCATGCCATTCCATGCCATTCCATGCCATTCCATGCCATTCCATGCCATTCCATGCCGTGCCATGCCGTGCCATGCCATTCCATGCCATTCCATGCCATTCCATGCCATTCCATGCCATTCCATGCCGTGCCATGCCATTCCATGCCATTCCATGCCATTCCATGCCATTCCATGCCATTCCATGCCATTCCATGCCATTCCATGCCATTCCATGCCATTCCATGCCATTCCATGCCATTCCATGCCATTCCATGCCATTCCATGCCATTCCATGCCATTCCATGCCATTCCATGCCATTCCATGCCATTCCATGCCATTCCATGCCATTCCATGCCATTCCATGCCATTCCATGCCATTCCATGCCATTCCATGCCATTCCATGCCATTCCATGCCATTCCATGCCATTCCATGCCATTCCATGCCATTCCATGCCATTCCATGCCATTCCATGCCATTCCATGCCATTCCATGCCATTCCATGCCATTCCATGCCATTCCATGCCATTCCATGCCATTCCATGCCATTCCATGCCATTCCATGCCATTCCATGCCATTCCATGCCATTCCATGCCATTCCATGCCATTCCATGCCATTCCATGCCATTCCATGCCATTCCATGCCATTCCATGCCATTCCATGCCATTCCATGCCATTCCATGCCATTCCATGCCATTCCATGCCATTCCATGCCATTCCATGCCATTCCATGCCATTCCATGCCATTCCATGCCATTCCATGCCATTCCATGCCATTCCATGCCATTCCATGCCATTCCATGCCATTCCATGCCATTCCATGCCATTCCATGCCATTCCATGCCATTCCATGCCATTCCATGCCATTCCATGCCATTCCATGCCATTCCATGCCATTCCATGCCATTCCATGCCGTGCCATGCCGGTGCCATGCCGTGCCATGCCGGTGCCATGCCGTGCCATGCCGGTGCCATGCCGGTGCCATGCCGTGCCATGCCGTGCCATGCCGTGCCATGCCGGTGCCATGCCGTGCCATGCCGGTGCCATGCCGTGCCATGCCGGTGCCATGCCGGTGCCATGCCGTGCCATGCCGGTGCCATGCCGTGCCATGCCATTCCATGCCATTCCATGCCATTCCATGCCATTCCATGCCATTCCATGCCATTCCATGCCATTCCATGCCATTCCATGCCATTCCATGCCATTCCATGCCATTCCATGCCATTCCATGCCATTCCATGCCATTCCATGCCATTCCATGCCATTCCATGCCATTCCATGCCATTCCATGCCATTCCATGCCATTCCATGCCGTGCCATGCCGTGCCATGCCATTCCATGCCATTCCATGCCATTCCATGCCATTCCATGCCATTCCATGCCATTCCATGCCGTGCCATGCCATTCCATGCCATTCCATGCCGTTCCATGCCGTTCCATGCCGTTCCATGCCATTCCATGCCATTCCATGCCATTCCATGCCATTCCATGCCATTCCATGCCATTCCATGCCATTCCATGCCATTCCATGCCATTCCATGCCATTCCATGCCATTCCATGCCATTCCATGCCATTCCATGCCATTCCATGCCATTCCATGCCATTCCATGCCATTCCATGCCATTCCATGCCATTCCATGCCATTCCATGCCATTCCATGCCATTCCATGCCATTCCATGCCATTCCATGCCATTCCATGCCATTCCATGCCATTCCATGCCATTCCATGCCATTCCATGCCATTCCATGCCATTCCATGCCATTCCATGCCATTCCATGCCATTCCATGCCATTCCATGCCATTCCATGCCATTCCATGCCATTCCATGCCATTCCATGCCATTCCATGCCATTCCATGCCATTCCATGCCATTCCATGCCATTCCATGCCATTCCATGCCATTCCATGCCATTCCATGCCATTCCATGCCATTCCATGCCATTCCATGCCATTCCATGCCATTCCATGCCATTCCATGCCATTCCATGCCATTCCATGCCATTCCATGCCATTCCATGCCATTCCATGCCATTCCATGCCATTCCATGCCATTCCATGCCATTCCATGCCATTCCATGCCATTCCATGCCATTCCATGCCATTCCATGCCATTCCATGCCATTCCATGCCATTCCATGCCATTCCATGCCGTGCCATGCCGGTGCCATGCCGTGCCATGCCGGTGCCATGCCGTGCCATGCCGGTGCCATGCCGGTGCCATGCCGTGCCATGCCGTGCCATGCCGTGCCATGCCGGTGCCATGCCGTGCCATGCCGGTGCCATGCCGTGCCATGCCGGTGCCATGCCGGTGCCATGCCGTGCCATGCCGGTGCCATGCCGTGCCATGCCATTCCATGCCCTTCCATGCCATTCCATGCCATTCCATGCCATTCCATGCCATTCCATGCCATTCCATGCCATTCCATGCCATTCCATGCCATTCCATGCCATTCCATGCCATTCCATGCCATTCCATGCCATTCCATGCCATTCCATGCCATTCCATGCCATTCCATGCCATTCCATGCCATTCCATGCCATTCCATGCCATTCCATGCCATTCCATGCCATTCCATGCCATTCCATGCCATTCCATGCCATTCCATGCCATTCCATGCCATTCCATGCCATTCCATGCCATTCCATGCCATTCCATGCCATTCCATGCCATTCCATGCCATTCCATGCCATTCCATGCCATTCCATGCCGTGCCATGCCGGTGCCATGCCGTGCCATGCCGGTGCCATGCCGGTGCCATGCCGTGCCATGCCGTGCCATGCCGTGCCATGCCGGTGCCATGCCGTGCCATGCCGGTGCCATGCCGTGCCATGCCGGTGCCATGCCGGTGCCATGCCGTGCCATGCCGGTGCCATGCCGTGCCATGCCATTCCATGCCATTCCATGCCATTCCATGCCATTCCATGCCATTCCATGCCATTCCATGCCATTCCATGCCATTCCATGCCATTCCATGCCATTCCATGCCATTCCATGCCATTCCATGCCATTCCATGCCATTCCATGCCATTCCATGCCATTCCATGCCATTCCATGCCATTCCATGCCATTCCATGCCATTCCATGCCATTCCATGCCATTCCATGCCATTCCATGCCATTCCATGCCATTCCATGCCATTCCATGCCATTCCATGCCATTCCATGCCATTCCATGCCATTCCATGCCATTCCATGCCATTCCATGCCATTCCATGCCATTCCATGCCATTCCATGCCATTCCATGCCATTCCATGCCATTCCATGCCATTCCATGCCATTCCATGCCATTCCATGCCGTGCCATGCCGTGCCATGCCATTCCATGCCATTCCATGCCATTCCATGCCATTCCATGCCATTCCATGCCATTCCATGCCATTCCATGCCATTCCATGCCATTCCATGCCATTCCATGCCATTCCATGCCATTCCATGCCATTCCATGCCATTCCATGCCATTCCATGCCATTCCATGCCATTCCATGCCATTCCATGCCATTCCATGCCATTCCATGCCATTCCATGCCATTCCATGCCATTCCATGCCATTCCATGCCATTCCATGCCGTGCCATGCCGTGCCATGCCATTCCATGCCATTCCTTGCCGTGCCATGCCGTGCCATGCCATTCCATGCCATTCCATGCCGTGCCATGCCGTGCCATGCCGTGCCATGCCATTCCATGCCATTCCATGCCGTGCCATGCCGTGCCATGCCATTCCATGCCATTCCATGCCAGTCCATGCCAGTCCATGCCATTCCATGCCATTCCATGCCATTCCATGCCACTCAATGCGGTGCCATGCCGTGCCATGCCGTGCCATGCCGTGCCATTCCGTGCCATTCAATGCCATTCCATGCCATTCAATGCCGTGCCATGCCGTGCCATGCGGTGCCATGCCATTCCATGCCATTCAATGCCGTGCCATGCCGTGCCATGCGGTGCCATGCCATTCCATGCCATTCCATGCCATTCCATGCCATTCCATGCCATTCCATGCCATTCCATGCCATTCCATGCCATTCCATGCCATTCCATGCCATTCCATGCCATTCCATGCCATTCCATGCCATTCCATGCCATTCCATGCCGTGCCATGCCGTGCCATGCCATTCCATGCCATTCCATGCCATTCCATGCCATTCCATGCCATTCCATGCCGTGCCATGCCATTCCATGCCATTCCATGCCATTCCATGCCATTCCATGCCATTCCATGCCATTCCATGCCATTCCATGCCATTCCATGCCATTCCATGCCATTCCATGCCATTCCATGCCATTCCATGCCATTCCATGCCATTCCATGCCATTCCATGCCATTCCATGCCATTCCATGCCATTCCATGCCATTCCATGCCATTCCATGCCATTCCATGCCATTCCATGCCATTCCATGCCATTCCATGCCATTCCATGCCATTCCATGCCATTCCATGCCATTCCATGCCATTCCATGCCATTCCATGCCATTCCATGCCATTCCATGCCATTCCATGCCATTCCATGCCATTCCATGCCATTCCATGCCATTCCATGCCATTCCATGCCATTCCATGCCATTCCATGCCATTCCATGCCATTCCATGCCATTCCATGCCATTCCATGCCATTCCATGCCGGTGCCATGCCGTGCCATGCCGGTGCCATGCCGGTGCCATGCCGTGCCATGCCGTGCCATGCCGTGCCATGCCGGTGCAATGCCGTGCCATGCCGTGCCATGCCGTGCCATGCCATTCCATGCCATTCCATGCCGTGCCATGCCGTGCCATGCCATTCCATGCCATTCCATGCCAGTCCATGCCAGTCCATGCCATTCCATGCCATTCCATGCCATTCCATGCCACTCAATGCGGTGCCATGCCGTGCCATGCCGTGCCATGCCGTGCCATTCCGTGCCATTCAATGCCATTCCATGCCATTCAATGCCGTGCCATGCCGTGCCATGCGGTGCCATGCCATTCCATGCCATTCAATGCCGTGCCATGCCGTGCCATGCGGTGCCATGCCATTCCATGCCATTCCATGCCATTCCATGCCATTCCATGCCATTCCATGCCATTCCATGCCATTCCATGCCATTCCATGCCATTCCATGCCATTCCATGCCATTCCATGCCATTCCATGCCATTCCATGCCATTCCATGCCATTCCATGCCGTGCCATGCCGTGCCATGCCATTCCATGCCATTCCATGCCATTCCATGCCATTCCATGCCATTCCATGCCGTGCCATGCCATTCCATGCCATTCCATGCCGTTCCATGCCGTTCCATGCCGTTCCATGCCATTCCATGCCATTCCATGCCATTCCATGCCATTCCATGCCATTCCATGCCATTCCATGCCATTCCATGCCATTCCATGCCATTCCATGCCATTCCATGCCATTCCATGCCATTCCATGCCATTCCATGCCATTCCATGCCATTCCATGCCATTCCATGCCATTCCATGCCATTCCATGCCATTCCATGCCATTCCATGCCATTCCATGCCATTCCATGCCATTCCATGCCATTCCATGCCATTCCATGCCATTCCATGCCATTCCATGCCATTCCATGCCATTCCATGCCATTCCATGCCATTCCATGCCATTCCATGCCATTCCATGCCATTCCATGCCATTCCATGCCATTCCATGCCATTCCATGCCATTCCATGCCATTCCATGCCATTCCATGCCATTCCATGCCATTCCATGCCATTCCATGCCATTCCATGCCATTCCATGCCATTCCATGCCATTCCATGCCATTCCATGCCATTCCATGCCATTCCATGCCATTCCATGCCATTCCATGCCATTCCATGCCATTCCATGCCATTCCATGCCATTCCATGCCATTCCATGCCATTCCATGCCATTCCATGCCATTCCATGCCATTCCATGCCATTCCATGCCATTCCATGCCATTCCATGCCATTCCATGCCATTCCATGCCATTCCATGCCATTCCATGCCATTCCATGCCATTCCATGCCATTCCATGCCATTCCATGCCATTCCATGCCATTCCATGCCATTCCATGCCATTCCATGCCATTCCATGCCATTCCATGCCATTCCATGCCATTCCATGCCATTCCATGCCATTCCATGCCATTCCATGCCATTCCATGCCGGTGCCATGCCGTGCCATGCCGGTGCCATGCCGGTGCCATGCCGTGCCATGCCGTGCCATGCCGTGCCATGCCGGTGCCATGCCGTGCCATGCCGTGCCATGCCGTGCCATGCCATTCCATGCCATTCCATGCCAGTCCATGCCAGTCCATGCCATTCCATGCCATTCCATGCCATTCCATGCCATTCCATGCCATTCCATGCCGTGCCATGCCATTCCATGCCATTCCATGCCGTTCCATGCCGTTCCATGCCGTTCCATGCCATTCCATGCCATTCCATGCCATTCCATGCCATTCCATGCCATTCCATGCCATTCCATGCCATTCCATGCCATTCCATGCCATTCCATGCCATTCCATGCCATTCCATGCCATTCCATGCCATTCCATGCCATTCCATGCCATTCCATGCCATTCCATGCCATTCCATGCCATTCCATGCCATTCCATGCCATTCCATGCCATTCCATGCCATTCCATGCCATTCCATGCCATTCCATGCCATTCCATGCCATTCCATGCCATTCCATGCCATTCCATGCCATTCCATGCCATTCCATGCCATTCCATGCCATTCCATGCCATTCCATGCCATTCCATGCCATTCCATGCCATTCCATGCCATTCCATGCCATTCCATGCCATTCCATGCCATTCCATGCCATTCCATGCCATTCCATGCCATTCCATGCCATTCCATGCCATTCCATGCCATTCCATGCCATTCCATGCCATTCCATGCCATTCCATGCCATTCCATGCCATTCCATGCCATTCCATGCCATTCCATGCCATTCCATGCCATTCCATGCCATTCCATGCCATTCCATGCCATTCCATGCCATTCCATGCCATTCCATGCCATTCCATGCCATTCCATGCCATTCCATGCCGTGCCATGCCGGTGCCATGCCGTGCCATGCCGGTGCCATGCCGTGCCATGCCGGTGCCATGCCGGTGCCATGCCGTGCCATGCCGTGCCATGCCGTGCCATGCCGGTGCCATGCCGTGCCATGCCGGTGCCATGCCGTGCCATGCCGGTGCCATGCCGGTGCCATGCCGTGCCATGCCGGTGCCATGCCGTGCCATGCCATTCCATGCCCTTCCATGCCATTCCATGCCATTCCATGCCATTCCATGCCATTCCATGCCATTCCATGCCATTCCATGCCATTCCATGCCATTCCATGCCATTCCATGCCATTCCATGCCATTCCATGCCATTCCATGCCATTCCATGCCATTCCATGCCATTCCATGCCATTCCATGCCATTCCATGCCATTCCATGCCATTCCATGCCATTCCATGCCATTCCATGCCATTCCATGCCATTCCATGCCATTCCATGCCATTCCATGCCATTCCATGCCATTCCATGCCATTCCATGCCATTCCATGCCATTCCATGCCATTCCATGCCATTCCATGCCATTCCATGCCATTCCATGCCATTCCATGCCATTCCATGCCATTCCATGCCATTCCATGCCATTCCATGCCATTCCATGCCATTCCATGCCATTCCATGCCATTCCATGCCATTCCATGCCGTGCCATGCCGGTGCCATGCCGTGCCATGCCGGTGCCATGCCGGTGCCATGCCGTGCCATGCCGTGCCATGCCGTGCCATGCCGGTGCCATGCCGTGCCATGCCGGTGCCATGCCGTGCCATGCCGGTGCCATGCCGGTGCCATGCCGTGCCATGCCGGTGCCATGCCGTGCCATGCCATTCCATGCCATTCCATGCCATTCCATGCCATTCCATGCCATTCCATGCCATTCCATGCCATTCCATGCCATTCCATGCCATTCCATGCCATTCCATGCCATTCCATGCCATTCCATGCCATTCCATGCCATTCCATGCCATTCCATGCCATTCCATGCCATTCCATGCCATTCCATGCCATTCCATGCCATTCCATGCCATTCCATGCCATTCCATGCCATTCCATGCCATTCCATGCCATTCCATGCCATTCCATGCCATTCCATGCCATTCCATGCCATTCCATGCCATTCCATGCCATTCCATGCCATTCCATGCCATTCCATGCCATTCCATGCCATTCCATGCCATTCCATGCCATTCCATGCCATTCCATGCCATTCCATGCCATTCCATGCCATTCCATGCCATTCCATGCCATTCCATGCCATTCCATGCCATTCCATGCCATTCCATGCCATTCCATGCCGTGCCATGCCGTGCCATGCCATTCCATGCCATTCCATGCCATTCCATGCCATTCCATGCCATTCCATGCCATTCCATGCCATTCCATGCCATTCCATGCCATTCCATGCCATTCCATGCCATTCCATGCCATTCCATGCCATTCCATGCCATTCCATGCCATTCCATGCCATTCCATGCCATTCCATGCCATTCCATGCCATTCCATGCCATTCCATGCCATTCCATGCCATTCCATGCCATTCCATGCCATTCCATGCCATTCCATGCCATTCCATGCCGTGCCATGCCGTGCCATGCCATTCCATGCCATTCCTTGCCGTGCCATGCCGTGCCATGCCATTCCATGCCATTCCATGCCGTGCCATGCCGTGCCATGCCGTGCCATGCCATTCCATGCCATTCCATGCCGTGCCATGCCGTGCCATGCCATTCCATGCCATTCCATGCCAGTCCATGCCAGTCCATGCCATTCCATGCCATTCCATGCCATTCCATGCCACTCAATGCGGTGCCATGCCGTGCCATGCCGTGCCATGCCGTGCCATTCCGTGCCATTCAATGCCATTCCATGCCATTCAATGCCGTGCCATGCCGTGCCATGCGGTGCCATGCCATTCCATGCCATTCAATGCCGTGCCATGCCGTGCCATGCGGTGCCATGCCATTCCATGCCATTCCATGCCATTCCATGCCATTCCATGCCATTCCATGCCATTCCATGCCATTCCATGCCATTCCATGCCATTCCATGCCATTCCATGCCATTCCATGCCATTCCATGCCATTCCATGCCATTCCATGCCGTGCCATGCCGTGCCATGCCATTCCATGCCATTCCATGCCATTCCATGCCATTCCATGCCATTCCATGCCGTGCCATGCCATTCCATGCCATTCCATGCCATTCCATGCCATTCCATGCCATTCCATGCCATTCCATGCCATTCCATGCCATTCCATGCCATTCCATGCCATTCCATGCCATTCCATGCCATTCCATGCCATTCCATGCCATTCCATGCCATTCCATGCCATTCCATGCCATTCCATGCCATTCCATGCCATTCCATGCCATTCCATGCCATTCCATGCCATTCCATGCCATTCCATGCCATTCCATGCCATTCCATGCCATTCCATGCCATTCCATGCCATTCCATGCCATTCCATGCCATTCCATGCCATTCCATGCCATTCCATGCCATTCCATGCCATTCCATGCCATTCCATGCCATTCCATGCCATTCCATGCCATTCCATGCCATTCCATGCCGGTGCCATGCCGTGCCATGCCGGTGCCATGCCGGTGCCATGCCGTGCCATGCCGTGCCATGCCGTGCCATGCCGGTGCAATGCCGTGCCATGCCGTGCCATGCCGTGCCATGCCATTCCATGCCATTCCATGCCGTGCCATGCCGTGCCATGCCATTCCATGCCATTCCATGCCAGTCCATGCCAGTCCATGCCATTCCATGCCATTCCATGCCATTCCATGCCACTCAATGCGGTGCCATGCCGTGCCATGCCGTGCCATGCCGTGCCATTCCGTGCCATTCAATGCCATTCCATGCCATTCAATGCCGTGCCATGCCGTGCCATGCGGTGCCATGCCATTCCATGCCATTCAATGCCGTGCCATGCCGTGCCATGCGGTGCCATGCCATTCCATGCCATTCCATGCCATTCCATGCCATTCCATGCCATTCCATGCCATTCCATGCCATTCCATGCCATTCCATGCCATTCCATGCCATTCCATGCCATTCCATGCCATTCCATGCCATTCCATGCCATTCCATGCCATTCCATGCCATTCCATGCCGTGCCATGCCGTGCCATGCCATTCCATGCCATTCCATGCCATTCCATGCCATTCCATGCCATTCCATGCCGTGCCATGCCATTCCATGCCATTCCATGCCGTTCCATGCCGTTCCATGCCGTTCCATGCCATTCCATGCCATTCCATGCCATTCCATGCCATTCCATGCCATTCCATGCCATTCCATGCCATTCCATGCCATTCCATGCCATTCCATGCCATTCCATGCCATTCCATGCCATTCCATGCCATTCCATGCCATTCCATGCCATTCCATGCCATTCCATGCCATTCCATGCCATTCCATGCCATTCCATGCCATTCCATGCCATTCCATGCCATTCCATGCCATTCCATGCCATTCCATGCCATTCCATGCCATTCCATGCCATTCCATGCCATTCCATGCCATTCCATGCCATTCCATGCCATTCCATGCCATTCCATGCCATTCCATGCCATTCCATGCCATTCCATGCCATTCCATGCCATTCCATGCCATTCCATGCCATTCCATGCCATTCCATGCCATTCCATGCCATTCCATGCCATTCCATGCCATTCCATGCCATTCCATGCCATTCCATGCCATTCCATGCCATTCCATGCCATTCCATGCCATTCCATGCCATTCCATGCCATTCCATGCCATTCCATGCCATTCCATGCCATTCCATGCCATTCCATGCCATTCCATGCCATTCCATGCCATTCCATGCCATTCCATGCCATTCCATGCCATTCCATGCCATTCCATGCCATTCCATGCCATTCCATGCCATTCCATGCCATTCCATGCCATTCCATGCCATTCCATGCCGTGCCATGCCGGTGCCATGCCGTGCCATGCCGGTGCCATGCCGTGCCATGCCGGTGCCATGCCGGTGCCATGCCGTGCCATGCCGTGCCATGCCGTGCCATGCCGGTGCCATGCCGTGCCATGCCGGTGCCATGCCGTGCCATGCCGGTGCCATGCCGGTGCCATGCCGTGCCATGCCGGTGCCATGCCGTGCCATGCCATTCCATGCCATTCCATGCCATTCCATGCCATTCCATGCCATTCCATGCCATTCCATGCCATTCCATGCCATTCCATGCCATTCCATGCCATTCCATGCCATTCCATGCCATTCCATGCCATTCCATGCCATTCCATGCCATTCCATGCCATTCCATGCCATTCCATGCCATTCCATGCCATTCCATGCCATTCCATGCCGTGCCATGCCGTGCCATGCCATTCCATGCCATTCCATGCCATTCCATGCCATTCCATGCCATTCCATGCCATTCCATGCCGTGCCATGCCATTCCATGCCATTCCATGCCGTTCCATGCCGTTCCATGCCGTTCCATGCCATTCCATGCCATTCCATGCCATTCCATGCCATTCCATGCCATTCCATGCCATTCCATGCCATTCCATGCCATTCCATGCCATTCCATGCCATTCCATGCCATTCCATGCCATTCCATGCCATTCCATGCCATTCCATGCCATTCCATGCCATTCCATGCCATTCCATGCCATTCCATGCCATTCCATGCCATTCCATGCCATTCCATGCCATTCCATGCCATTCCATGCCGTGCCATGCCGGTGCCATGCCGTGCCATGCCGGTGCCATGCCGTGCCATGCCGGTGCCATGCCGGTGCCATGCCGTGCCATGCCGTGCCATGCCGTGCCATGCCGGTGCCATGCCGTGCCATGCCGGTGCCATGCCGTGCCATGCCGGTGCCATGCCGGTGCCATGCCGTGCCATGCCGGTGCCATGCCGTGCCATGCCATTCCATGCCCTTCCATGCCATTCCATGCCATTCCATGCCATTCCATGCCATTCCATGCCATTCCATGCCATTCCATGCCATTCCATGCCATTCCATGCCATTCCATGCCATTCCATGCCATTCCATGCCATTCCATGCCATTCCATGCCATTCCATGCCATTCCATGCCATTCCATGCCATTCCATGCCATTCCATGCCATTCCATGCCATTCCATGCCATTCCATGCCATTCCATGCCATTCCATGCCATTCCATGCCATTCCATGCCATTCCATGCCATTCCATGCCATTCCATGCCATTCCATGCCATTCCATGCCATTCCATGCCGTGCCATGCCGGTGCCATGCCGTGCCATGCCGGTGCCATGCCGGTGCCATGCCGTGCCATGCCGTGCCATGCCGTGCCATGCCGGTGCCATGCCGTGCCATGCCGGTGCCATGCCGTGCCATGCCGGTGCCATGCCGGTGCCATGCCGTGCCATGCCGGTGCCATGCCGTGCCATGCCATTCCATGCCATTCCATGCCATTCCATGCCATTCCATGCCATTCCATGCCATTCCATGCCATTCCATGCCATTCCATGCCATTCCATGCCATTCCATGCCATTCCATGCCATTCCATGCCATTCCATGCCATTCCATGCCATTCCATGCCATTCCATGCCATTCCATGCCATTCCATGCCATTCCATGCCATTCCATGCCATTCCATGCCATTCCATGCCATTCCATGCCATTCCATGCCATTCCATGCCATTCCATGCCATTCCATGCCATTCCATGCCATTCCATGCCATTCCATGCCATTCCATGCCATTCCATGCCATTCCATGCCATTCCATGCCATTCCATGCCATTCCATGCCATTCCATGCCATTCCATGCCATTCCATGCCATTCCATGCCGTGCCATGCCGTGCCATGCCATTCCATGCCATTCCATGCCATTCCATGCCATTCCATGCCATTCCATGCCATTCCATGCCATTCCATGCCATTCCATGCCATTCCATGCCATTCCATGCCATTCCATGCCATTCCATGCCATTCCATGCCATTCCATGCCATTCCATGCCATTCCATGCCATTCCATGCCATTCCATGCCATTCCATGCCATTCCATGCCATTCCATGCCATTCCATGCCATTCCATGCCATTCCATGCCGTGCCATGCCGTGCCATGCCATTCCATGCCATTCCTTGCCGTGCCATGCCGTGCCATGCCATTCCATGCCATTCCATGCCGTGCCATGCCGTGCCATGCCGTGCCATGCCATTCCATGCCATTCCATGCCGTGCCATGCCGTGCCATGCCATTCCATGCCATTCCATGCCAGTCCATGCCAGTCCATGCCATTCCATGCCATTCCATGCCATTCCATGCCACTCAATGCGGTGCCATGCCGTGCCATGCCGTGCCATGCCGTGCCATTCCGTGCCATTCAATGCCATTCCATGCCATTCAATGCCGTGCCATGCCGTGCCATGCGGTGCCATGCCATTCCATGCCATTCAATGCCGTGCCATGCCGTGCCATGCGGTGCCATGCCATTCCATGCCATTCCATGCCATTCCATGCCATTCCATGCCATTCCATGCCATTCCATGCCATTCCATGCCATTCCATGCCATTCCATGCCATTCCATGCCATTCCATGCCATTCCATGCCATTCCATGCCATTCCATGCCGTGCCATGCCGTGCCATGCCATTCCATGCCATTCCATGCCATTCCATGCCATTCCATGCCGTGCCATGCCATTCCATGCCATTCCATGCCATTCCATGCCATTCCATGCCATTCCATGCCATTCCATGCCATTCCATGCCATTCCATGCCATTCCATGCCATTCCATGCCATTCCATGCCATTCCATGCCATTCCATGCCATTCCATGCCATTCCATGCCATTCCATGCCATTCCATGCCATTCCATGCCATTCCATGCCATTCCATGCCATTCCATGCCATTCCATGCCATTCCATGCCATTCCATGCCATTCCATGCCATTCCATGCCATTCCATGCCATTCCATGCCATTCCATGCCATTCCATGCCATTCCATGCCATTCCATGCCATTCCATGCCATTCCATGCCATTCCATGCCATTCCATGCCATTCCATGCCATTCCATGCCATTCCATGCCATTCCATGCCATTCCATGCCATTCCATGCCATTCCATGCCATTCCATGCCATTCCATGCCATTCCATGCCATTCCATGCCATTCCATGCCATTCCATGCCATTCCATGCCATTCCATGCCGTGCCATGCCGGTGCCATGCCGGTGCCATGCCGTGCCATGCCGTGCCATGCCGTGCCATGCCGGTGCAATGCCGTGCCATGCCGTGCCATGCCGTGCCATGCCATTCCATGCCATTCCATGCCGTGCCATGCCGTGCCATGCCATTCCATGCCATTCCATGCCAGTCCATGCCAGTCCATGCCATTCCATGCCATTCCATGCCATTCCATGCCACTCAATGCGGTGCCATGCCGTGCCATGCCGTGCCATGCCGTGCCATTCCGTGCCATTCAATGCCATTCCATGCCATTCAATGCCGTGCCATGCCGTGCCATGCGGTGCCATGCCATTCCATGCCATTCAATGCCGTGCCATGCCGTGCCATGCGGTGCCATGCCATTCCATGCCATTCCATGCCATTCCATGCCATTCCATGCCATTCCATGCCATTCCATGCCATTCCATGCCATTCCATGCCATTCCATGCCATTCCATGCCATTCCATGCCATTCCATGCCATTCCATGCCATTCCATGCCATTCCATGCCATTCCATGCCGTGCCATGCCGTGCCATGCCGTGCCATGCCGTTCCATGCCATTCCATGCCATTCCATGCCATTCCATGCCATTCCATGCCGTGCCATGCCATTCCATGCCATTCCATGCCGTTCCATGCCGTTCCATGCCGTTCCATGCCATTCCATGCCATTCCATGCCATTCCATGCCATTCCATGCCATTCCATGCCATTCCATGCCATTCCATGCCATTCCATGCCATTCCATGCCATTCCATGCCATTCCATGCCATTCCATGCCATTCCATGCCATTCCATGCCATTCCATGCCATTCCATGCCATTCCATGCCATTCCATGCCATTCCATGCCATTCCATGCCATTCCATGCCATTCCATGCCATTCCATGCCATTCCATGCCATTCCATGCCATTCCATGCCATTCCATGCCATTCCATGCCATTCCATGCCATTCCATGCCATTCCATGCCATTCCATGCCATTCCATGCCATTCCATGCCATTCCATGCCATTCCATGCCATTCCATGCCATTCCATGCCATTCCATGCCATTCCATGCCATTCCATGCCATTCCATGCCATTCCATGCCATTCCATGCCATTCCATGCCATTCCATGCCATTCCATGCCATTCCATGCCATTCCATGCCATTCCATGCCATTCCATGCCATTCCATGCCATTCCATGCCATTCCATGCCATTCCATGCCATTCCATGCCATTCCATGCCATTCCATGCCATTCCATGCCATTCCATGCCATTCCATGCCATTCCATGCCATTCCATGCCATTCCATGCCATTCCATGCCATTCCATGCCATTCCATGCCATTCCATGCCATTCCATGCCATTCCATGCCATTCCATGCCATTCCATGCCATTCCATGCCATTCCATGCCATTCCATGCCATTCCATGCCGTGCCATGCCGGTGCCATGCCGTGCCATGCCGGTGCCATGCCGTGCCATGCCGGTGCCATGCCGGTGCCATGCCGTGCCATGCCGTGCCATGCCGTGCCATGCCGGTGCCATGCCGTGCCATGCCGGTGCCATGCCGTGCCATGCCGGTGCCATGCCGGTGCCATGCCGTGCCATGCCGGTGCCATGCCGTGCCATGCCATTCCATGCCATTCCATGCCATTCCATGCCATTCCATGCCATTCCATGCCATTCCATGCCATTCCATGCCATTCCATGCCATTCCATGCCATTCCATGCCATTCCATGCCATTCCATGCCATTCCATGCCATTCCATGCCATTCCATGCCATTCCATGCCATTCCATGCCATTCCATGCCATTCCATGCCATTCCATGCCATTCCATGCCATTCCATGCCATTCCATGCCATTCCATGCCATTCCATGCCATTCCATGCCATTCCATGCCATTCCATGCCATTCCATGCCATTCCATGCCATTCCATGCCATTCCATGCCATTCCATGCCATTCCATGCCATTCCATGCCGGTGCCATGCCGTGCCATGCCGGTGCCATGCCGGTGCCATGCCGTGCCATGCCGTGCCATGCCGTGCCATGCCGGTGCCATGCCGTGCCATGCCGTGCCATGCCGTGCCATGCCATTCCATGCCATTCCATGCCAGTCCATGCCAGTCCATGCCATTCCATGCCATTCCATGCCATTCCATGCCACTCAATGCGGTGCCATGCCGTGCCATGCCGTGCCATGCCGTGCCATTCCGTGCCATTCAATGCCATTCCATGCCATTCAATGCCGTGCCATGCCGTGCCATGCGGTGCCATGCCATTCCATGCCATTCAATGCCGTGCCATGCCGTGCCATGCGGTGCCATGCCATTCCATGCCATTCCATGCCATTCCATGCCATTCCATGCCATTCCATGCCATTCCATGCCATTCCATGCCATTCCATGCCATTCCATGCCATTCCATGCCATTCCATGCCATTCCATGCCATTCCATGCCATTCCATGCCGTGCCATGCCGTGCCATGCCATTCCATGCCATTCCATGCCATTCCATGCCATTCCATGCCATTCCATGCCGTGCCATGCCATTCCATGCCATTCCATGCCGTTCCATGCCGTTCCATGCCGTTCCATGCCATTCCATGCCATTCCATGCCATTCCATGCCATTCCATGCCATTCCATGCCATTCCATGCCATTCCATGCCATTCCATGCCATTCCATGCCATTCCATGCCATTCCATGCCATTCCATGCCATTCCATGCCATTCCATGCCATTCCATGCCATTCCATGCCATTCCATGCCATTCCATGCCATTCCATGCCATTCCATGCCGTGCCATGCCGGTGCCATGCCGTGCCATGCCGGTGCCATGCCGTGCCATGCCGGTGCCATGCCGGTGCCATGCCGTGCCATGCCGTGCCATGCCGTGCCATGCCGGTGCCATGCCGTGCCATGCCGGTGCCATGCCGTGCCATGCCGGTGCCATGCCGGTGCCATGCCGTGCCATGCCGGTGCCATGCCGTGCCATGCCATTCCATGCCATTCCATGCCATTCCATGCCATTCCATGCCATTCCATGCCATTCCATGCCATTCCATGCCATTCCATGCCATTCCATGCCATTCCATGCCATTCCATGCCATTCCATGCCATTCCATGCCATTCCATGCCATTCCATGCCATTCCATGCCATTCCATGCCATTCCATGCCATTCCATGCCATTCCATGCCATTCCATGCCATTCCATGCCATTCCATGCCATTCCATGCCATTCCATGCCATTCCATGCCATTCCATGCCATTCCATGCCATTCCATGCCATTCCATGCCATTCCATGCCATTCCATGCCATTCCATGCCATTCCATGCCATTCCATGCCATTCCATGCCATTCCATGCCATTCCATGCCATTCCATGCCATTCCATGCCATTCCATGCCATTCCATGCCATTCCATGCCATTCCATGCCATTCCATGCCATTCCATGCCATTCCATGCCATTCCATGCCATTCCATGCCATTCCATGCCATTCCATGCCATTCCATGCCATTCCATGCCATTCCATGCCATTCCATGCCATTCCATGCCATTCCATGCCATTCCATGCCATTCCATGCCATTCCATGCCATTCCATGCCATTCCATGCCATTCCATGCCATTCCATGCCATTCCATGCCATTCCATGCCATTCCATGCCGTGCCATGCCGGTGCCATGCCGGTGCCATGCCGTGCCATGCCGTGCCATGCCGTGCCATGCTGGTGCCATGCCGTGCCATGCCGGTGCCATGCCGTGCCATGCCGGTGCCATGCCGGTGCCATGCCGTGCCATGCCGGTGCCATGCCGTGCCATGCCGGTGCCATGCCGTGCCATGCCATTCCATGCCATTCCATGCCATTCCATGCCATTCCATGCCATTCCATGCCATTCCATGCCATTCCATGCCGTGCCATGCCGTGCCATGCCATTCCATGCCATTCCATGCCAGTCCATGCCAGTCCATGCCATTCCATGCCATTCCATGCCATTCCATGCCACTCAATGCGGTGCCATTCCATGCCATTCCATGCCATTCCATGCCATTCCATGCCATTCCATGCCATTCCATGCCATTCCATGCCATTCCATGCCATTCCATGCCATTCCATGCCATTCCATGCCATTCCATGCCATTCCATGCCATTCCATGCCATTCCATGCCATTCCATGCCATTCCATGCCATTCCATGCCATTCCATGCCATTCCATGCCATTCCATGCCATTCCATGCCATTCCATGCCATTCCATGCCATTCCATGCCATTCCATGCCATTCCATGCCGTGCCATGCCGTGCCATGCCATTCCATGCCATTCCATGCCATTCCATGCCATTCCATGCCATTCCATGCCATTCCATGCCATTCCATGCCATTCCATGCCATTCCATGCCATTCCATGCCATTCCATGCCATTCCATGCCATTCCATGCCATTCCATGCCATTCCATGCCATTCCATGCCATTCCATGCCATTCCATGCCATTCCATGCCATTCCATGCCATTCCATGCCATTCCATGCCATTCCATGCCATTCCATGCCATTCCATGCCATTCCATGCCATTCCATGCCATTCCAAGCCATTCCATGCCATTCCATGCCATTCCATGCCATTCCATGCCATTCCATGCCATTCCATGCCATTCCATGCCATTCCATGCCGTGCCATGCCGTGCCATGCCATTCCATGCCATTCCATGCCGTGCCATGCCGTGCCATGCCATTCCATGCCATTCCATGCCATTCCATGCCGTGCCATGCCATTCCATGCCATTCCATGCCGTGCCATGCCGTGCCATGCCATTCCATGCCATTCCATGCCAGTCCATGCCAGTCCATGCCATTCCATGCCATTCCATGCCATTCCATGCCACTCAATGCGGTGCCATGCCGTGCCATGCCGTGCCATGCCGTGCCATGCCGTGCCATGCCGTGCCATTCCGTGCCATTCAATGCCATTCCATGCCATTCAATGCCGTGCCATGCCGTGCCATGCGGTGCCATGCCATTCCATGCCATTCAATGCCGTGCCATGCCGTGCCATGCGGTGCCATGCCATTCCATGCCATTCCATGCCATTCCATGCCATTCCATGCCATTCCATGCCATTCCATGCCATTCCATGCCATTCCATGCCATTCCATGCCATTCCATGCCATTCCATGCCATTCCATGCCATTCCATGCCATTCCATGCCATTCCATGCCATTCCATGCCATTCCATGCCATTCCATGCCATTCCATGCCATTCCATGCCATTCCATGCCATTCCATGCCATTCCATGCCATTCCATGCCATTCCATGCCATTCCATGCCATTCCATGCCATTCCATGCCATTCCATGCCATTCCATGCCATTCCATGCCATTCCATGCCATTCCATGCCATTCCATGCCATTCCATGCCATTCCATGCCATTCCATGCCATTCCATGCCATTCCATGCCATTCCATGCCATTCCATGCCATTCCATGCCATTCCATGCCATTCCATGCCATTCCATGCCATTCCATGCCATTCCATGCCATTCCATGCCATTCCATGCCATTCCATGCCATTCCATGCCATTCCATGCCATTCCATGCCATTCCATGCCATTCCATGCCATTCCATGCCATTCCATGCCGTTCCATGCCGTGCCATGCCGTGCCATGCCATTCCATGCCATTCCATGCCATTCCATGCCATTCCATGCCATTCCATGCCGTGCCATGCCATTCCATGCCATTCCATGCCGTTCCATGCCGTTCCATGCCGTTCCATGCCATTCCATGCCATTCCATGCCATTCCATGCCATTCCATGCCATTCCATGCCATTCCATGCCATTCCATGCCATTCCATGCCATTCCATGCCATTCCATGCCATTCCATGCCATTCCATGCCATTCCATGCCATTCCATGCCATTCCATGCCATTCCATGCCATTCCATGCCATTCCATGCCATTCCATGCCATTCCATGCCATTCCATGCCATTCCATGCCATTCCATGCCATTCCATGCCATTCCATGCCATTCCATGCCATTCCATGCCATTCCATGCCATTCCATGCCATTCCATGCCATTCCATGCCATTCCATGCCATTCCATGCCATTCCATGCCATTCCATGCCATTCCATGCCATTCCATGCCATTCCATGCCATTCCATGCCATTCCATGCCATTCCATGCCATTCCATGCCATTCCATGCCATTCCATGCCATTCCATGCCATTCCATGCCATTCCATGCCATTCCATGCCATTCCATGCCATTCCATGCCATTCCATGCCATTCCATGCCATTCCATGCCATTCCATGCCATTCCATGCCATTCCATGCCATTCCATGCCATTCCATGCCATTCCATGCCATTCCATGCCATTCCATGCCATTCCATGCCATTCCATGCCGTGCCATGCCATTCCATGCCGTGCCATGCCGTGCCATGCCGTGCCATGCCGTGCCATGCCGGTGCCATGCCGTGCCATGCCGGTGCCATGCCGTGCCATGCCGGTGCCATGCCGTGCCATGCCGGTGCCATGCCGGTGCCATGCCGTGCCATGCCGGTGCCATGCCGTGCCATGCCATTCCATGCCATTCCATGCCATTCCATGCCATTCCATGCCATTCCATGCCATTCCATGCCATTCCATGCCATTCCATTGCCATTCCATGCCATTCCATGCCATTCCATGCCATTCCATGCCATTCCATGCCATTCCATGCCATTCCATGCCATTCCATGCCATTCCATGCCATTCCATGCCATTCCATGCCATTCCATGCCATTCCATGCCATTCCATGCCATTCCATGCCATTCCATGCCATTCCATGCCATTCCATGCCATTCCATGCCATTCCATGCCATTCCATGCCATTCCATGCCATTCCATGCCATTCCATGCCATTCCATGCCATTCCATGCCATTCCATGCCATTCCATGCCATTCCATGCCATTCCATGCCATTCCATGCCATTCCATGCCATTCCATGCCATTCCATGCCATTCCATGCCATTCCATGCCATTCCATGCCATTCCATGCCATTCCATGCCATTCCATGCCATTCCATGCCATTCCATGCCATTCCATGCCATTCCATGCCATTCCATGCCATTCCATGCCATTCCATGCCATTCCATGCCATTCCATGCCATTCCATGCCATTCCATGCCATTCCATGCCATTCCATGCCATTCCATGCCATTCCATGCCATTCCATGCCATTCCATGCCATTCCATGCCATTCCATGCCATTCCATGCCATTCCATGCCATTCCATGCCATTCCATGCCATTCCATGCCATTCCATGCCATTCCATGCCATTCCATGCCATTCCATGCCATTCCATGCCATTCCATGCCATTCCATGCCATTCCATGCCATTCCATGCCATTCCATGCCATTCCATGCCATTCCATGCCATTCCATGCCATTCCATGCCATTCCATGCCATTCCATGCCATTCCATGCCATTCCATGCCATTCCATGCCATTCCATGCCATTCCATGCCATTCCATGCCATTCAATGCCGTGCCATGCCGTGCCATGCCGTGCCATGCCGTGCCATGCCGTGCCATGCCGGTGCCATGCCGTGCCATGCCGGTGCCATGCCGGTGCCATGCCGTGCCATGCCGGTGCCATGCCGGTGCCATGCCGTGCCATGCCGGTGCCATGCCGTGCCATGCCGGTGCCATGCCGTGCCATGCCGGTGCCATGCCGGTGCCATGCCGTGCCATGCCGGTGCCATGCCGTGCCATGCCGGTGCCATGCCGGTGCCATGCCGGTGCCATGCCGGTGCCATGCCGTGCCATGCCGGTGCCATGCCGGTGCCATGCCGGTGCCATGCCGTGCCATGCCGTGCCATGCCATTCCATGCCATTCCATGCCATTCCATGCCATTCCATGCCATTCCATGCCATTCCATGCCATTCCATGCCATTCCATGCCATTCCATGCCATTCCATGCCATTCCATGCCATTCCATGCCATTCCATGCCATTCCATGCCATTCCATGCCATTCCATGCCATTCCATGCCATTCCATGCCATTCCATGCCAGTCCATGCCATTCCATGCCAGTCCATGCCAGTCCATGCCGTGCCATGCCGTGCCATGCCGTGCCATGCCGTGCCATGCCGTGCCATGCCGTGCCATGCCGTGCCATTCCGTGCCATTCAATGCCATTCCATGCCATTCAATGCCGTGCCATGCCGTGCCATGCGGTGCCATGCCATTCCATGCCATTCCATGCCATTCCATGCCATTCCATGCCATTCCATGCCATTCCATGCCATTCCATGCCATTCCATGCCATTCCATGCCATTCCATGCCATTCCATGCCATTCCATGCCATTCCATGCCATTCCATGCCATTCCATGCCATTCCATGCCATTCCATGCCATTCCATGCCATTCCATGCCATTCCATGCCATTCCATGCCATTCCATGCCATTCCATGCCATTCCATGCCATTCCATGCCATTCCATGCCAGTCCATGCCAGTCCATGCCATTCCATGCCATTCCATGCCATTCCATGCCACTCAATGCGGTGCCATGCCGTGCCATGCCGTGCCATGCCGTGCCATGCCGTGCCATGCCGTGCCATGCCGTGCCATGCCGTGCCATGCCGTGCCATGCCGTGCCATGCCGTGCCATTCCGTGCCATTCAATGCCATTCCATGCCATTCAATGCCGTGCCATGCCGTGCCATGCGGTGCCATGCCATTCCATGCCATTCCATGCCATTCCATGCCATTCCATGCCATTCCATGCCATTCCATGACATTCCATGCCATTCCATGCCATTCCATGCCATTCCATGCCATTCCATGCCATTCCATGCCATTCCATGCCATTCCATGCCATTCCATGCCATTCCATGCCATTCCATGCCATTCCATGCCATTCCATGCCATTCCATGCCATTCCATGCCATTCCATGCCATTCCATGCCATTCCATGCCATTCCATGCCATTCCATGCCATTCCATGCCATTCCATGCCATTCCATGCCATTCCATGCCGTGCCATGCCGTGCCATGCCATTCCATGCCATTCCATGCCATTCCATGCCATTCCATGCCATTCCATGCCATTCCATGCCATTCCATGCCATTCCATGCCATTCCATGCCATTCCATGCCATTCCATGCCATTCCATGCCATTCCATGCCATTCCATGCCATTCCATGCCATTCCATGCCATTCCATGCCATTCCATGCCATTCCATGCCATTCCATGCCATTCCATGCCATTCCATGCCATTCCATGCCATTCCATGCCATTCCATGCCATTCCATGCCATTCCATGCCATTCCATGCCATTCCATGCCATTCCATGCCATTCCATGCCATTCCATGCCATTCCATGCCATTCCATGCCATTCCATGCCATTCCATGCCATTCCATGCCATTCCATGCCATTCCATGCCATTCCATGCCATTCCATGCCATTCCATGCCATTCCATGCCATTCCATGCCATTCCATGCCATTCCATGCCATTCCATGCCATTCCATGCCATTCCATGCCATTCCATGCCATTCCATGCCATTCCATGCCATTCCATGCCATTCCATGCCATTCCATGCCATTCCATGCCATTCCATGCCATTCCATGCCATTCCATGCCATTCCATGCCATTCCATGCCATTCCATGCCATTCCATGCCATTCCATGCCATTCCATGCCATTCCATGCCATTCCATGCCATTCCATGCCATTCCATGCCATTCCATGCCATTCCATGCCATTCCATGCCATTCCATGCCATTCCATGCCATTCCATGCCATTCCATGCCATTCCATGCCATTCCATGCCATTCCATGCCATTCCATGCCATTCCATGCCATTCCATGCCATTCCATGCCATTCCATGCCATTCCATGCCATTCCATGCCATTCCATGCCATTCCATGCCATTCCATGCCATTCCATGCCATTCCATGCCATTCCATGCCATTCCATGCCATTCCATGCCATTCCATGCCATTCCATGCCATTCCATGCCATTCCATGCCATTCCATGCCATTCCATGCCATTCCATGCCATTCCATGCCATTCCATGCCATTCCATGCCATTCCATGCCATTCAATGCCGTGCCATGCCGTGCCATGCCGTGCCATGCCGGTGCCATGCCGTGCCATGCCGGTGCCATGCCGGTGCCATGCCGTGCCATGCCGGTGCCATGCCGGTGCCATGCCGTGCCATGCCGGTGCCATGCCGTGCCATGCCGGTGCCATGCCGTGCCATGCCGGTGCCATGCCGGTGCCATGCCGTGCCATGCCGGTGCCATGCCGTGCCATGCCGGTGCCATGCCGGTGCCATGCCGGTGCCATGCCGTGCCATGCCGTGCCATGCCATTCCATGCCATTCCATGCCATTCCATGCCATTCCATGCCATTCCATGCCATTCCATGCCATTCCATGCCATTCCATGCCATTCCATGCCATTCCATGCCATTCCATGCCATTCCATGCCATTCCATGCCATTCCATGCCATTCCATGCCATTCCATGCCATTCCATGCCATTCCATGCCATTCCATGCCATTCCATGCCATTCCATGCCATTCCATGCCATTCCATGCCATTCCATGCCATTCCATGCCATTCCATGCCATTCCATGCCAGTCCATGCCAGTCCATGCCATTCCATGCCATTCCATGCCATTCCATGCCACTCAATGCGGTGCCATGCCGTGCCATGCCGTGCCATGCCGTGCCATGCCGTGCCATGCCGTGCCATGCCGTGCCATGCCGTGCCATGCCGTGCCATTCCGTGCCATTCAATGCCATTCCATGCCATTCAATGCCGTGCCATGCCGTGCCATGCGGTGCCATGCCATTCCATGCCATTCCATGCCATTCCATGCCATTCCATGCCATTCCATGCCATTCCATGCCATTCCATGCCATTCCATGCCATTCCATGCCATTCCATGCCATTCCATGCCATTCCATGCCATTCCATGCCATTCCATGCCATTCCATGCCATTCCATGCCATTCCATGCCATTCCATGCCATTCCATGCCATTCCATGCCATTCCATGCCATTCCATGCCAGTCCATGCCAGTCCATGCCATTCCATGCCATTCCATGCCATTCCATGCCATTCCATGCCACTCAATGCGGTGCCATGCCGTGCCATGCCGTGCCATGCCGTGCCATGCCGTGCCATGCCGTGCCATGCCGTACCATTCCGTGCCATTCAATGCCATTCCATGCCATTCAATGCCGTGCCATGCCGTGCCATGCGGTGCCATGCCATTCCATGCCATTCCATGCCATTCCATGCCATTCCATGCCATTCCATGCCATTCCATGCCATTCCATGCCATTCCATGCCATTCCATGCCATTCCATGACATTCCATGCCATTCCATGCCATTCCATGCCATTCCATGCCATTCCATGCCATTCCATGCCATTCCATGCCATTCCATGCCATTCCATGCCATTCCATGCCATTCCATGCCATTCCATGCCATTCCATGCCATTCCATGCCATTCCATGCCATTCCATGCCATTCCATGCCATTCCATGCCATTCCATGCCATTCCATGCCATTCCATGCCATTCCATGCCATTCCATGCCATTCCATGCCATTCCATGCCATTCCATGCCATTCCATGCCATTCCATGCCATTCCATGCCATTCCATGCCATTCCATGCCATTCCATGCCATTCCATGCCATTCCATGCCATTCCATGCCATTCCATGCCATTCCATGCCATTCCATGCCATTCCATGCCATTCCATGCCATTCCATGCCATTCCATGCCATTCCATGCCATTCCATGCCATTCCATGCCATTCCATGCCATTCCATGCCATTCCATGCCATTCCATGCCATTCCATGCCATTCCATGCCATTCCATGCCATTCCATGCCATTCCATGCCATTCCATGCCATTCCATGCCATTCCATGCCATTCCATGCCATTCCATGCCATTCCATGCCATTCCATGCCATTCCATGCCATTCCATGCCATTCCATGCCATTCCATGCCATTCCATGCCATTCCATGCCATTCCATGCCATTCCATGCCATTCCATGCCATTCCATGCCATTCCATGCCATTCCATGCCATTCCATGCCATTCCATGCCATTCCATGCCATTCCATGCCATTCCATGCCATTCCATGCCATTCCATGCCATTCCATGCCATTCCATGCCATTCCATGCCATTCCATGCCATTCCATGCCATTCCATGCCATTCCATGCCATTCCATGCCATTCCATGCCATTCCATGCCATTCCATGCCATTCCATGCCATTCGATGCCATTCCATGCCATTCCATGCCATTCCATGCCATTCCATGCCATTCCATGCCATTCCATGCCATTCGATGCCATTCCATGCCATTCCATGCCATTCCATGCCATTCCATGCCATTCCATGCCATTCCATGCCATTCCATGCCATTCCATGCCATTCCATGCCATTCCATGCCATTCCATGCCATTCCATGCCATTCCATGCCATTCCATGCCATTCCATGCCATTCCATGCCATTCCATGCCATTCCATGCCATTCCATGCCATTCCATGCCATTCCATGCCATTCCATGCCATTCCATGCCAGTCCATGCCAGTCCATGCCATTCCATGCCATTCCATGCCATTCCATGCCATTCCATGCCATTCCATGCCACTCAATGCGGTGCCATGCCGTGCCATGCCGTGCCATGCCGTGCCATGCCGTGCCATGCCGTGCCATGCCGTGCCATGCCGTGCCATTCCGTGCCATTCAATGCCATTCCATGCCATTCAATGCCGTGCCATGCCGTGCCATGCGGTGCCATGCCATTCCATGCCATTCCATGCCATTCCATGCCATTCCATGCCATTCCATGCCATTCCATGCCATTCCATGCCATTCCATGACATTCCATGCCATTCCATGCCATTCCATGCCATTCCATGCCATTCCATGCCATTCCATGCCATTCCATGCCATTCCATGCCATTCCATGCCATTCCATGCCATTCCATGCCATTCCATGCCATTCCATGCCATTCCATGCCATTCCATGCCATTCCATGCCATTCCATGCCATTCCATGCCATTCCATGCCATTCCATGCCATTCCATGCCATTCCATGCCATTCCATGCCATTCCATGCCATTCCATGCCATTCCATGCCATTCCATGCCATTCCATGCCATTCCATGCCGTGCCATGCCGTGCCATGCCATTCCATGCCATTCCATGCCATTCCATGCCATTCCATGCCATTCCATGCCATTCCATGCCATTCCATGCCATTCCATGCCATTCCATGCCATTCCATGCCATTCCATGCCATTCCATGCCATTCCATGCCATTCCATGCCATTCCATGCCATTCCATGCCATTCCATGCCATTCCATGCCATTCCATGCCATTCCATGCCATTCCATGCCATTCCATGCCATTCCATGCCATTCCATGCCATTCCATGCCATTCCATGCCATTCCATGCCATTCCATGCCATTCCATGCCATTCCATGCCATTCCATGCCATTCCATGCCGTGCCATGCCGTGCCATGCCATTCCATGCCATTCCATGCCGTGCCATGCCGTGCCATGCCATTCCATGCCATTCCATGCCGTGCCATGCCGTGCCATGCCATTCCATGCCATTCCATGCCGTGCCATGCCGTGCCATGCCATTCCATGCCATTCCATGCCAGTCCATGCCAGTCCATGCCATTCCATGCCATTCCATGCCATTCCATGCCACTCAATGCGGTGCCATGCCGTGCCATGCCGTGCCATGCCGTGCCATGCCGTGCCATTCCGTGCCATTCAATGCCATTCTGTTACGTCCGAATCAGCATTTCCTCGGTAATTACGGTCAAGGAATAAAATTCCATTTTACACGTTTTGTACCATTGAGGCGCTTTATCCGACTTATTCCCTTTTTGAGTCTGACCTTTCGGAGAGTTACTCAGGATAGGGTACAGAGTGCGCCGTGTTAAAGATTTAAATCCCCGAACCAAAAGAAAGAATATTGCACGTGGTAAGAGTCGTCGACTCGTAGTACGCGTATAGTAAGCGCGTGGTAACCATATGACAGAAGTGTTTACTATGGAATTCCTCTGATAAGACGCCGTACGCTCGATGCGTCTCGTAGTGTAATTCAATCCGGGCGAAGTCGCTGACCAGCGCTCGCGACTATCGCGGCCCGATACACCCCCTTTGCTACCTTGGTACTCGTTACCGAAGGCAGAGAATAAAATTCGAAGGCTAATACTCTTTAAGTCTTAAAGAAGGTATATCCTTCTGGTTTTATAACATCGATGCACTGATTTATAGTTTTAATTGTTCAGAATTATTTATCAAAATATTTTAAGCGTTTTGATGGGAAAAACTTACGTTGATGAATGAAGAATGATATGAAATTTAAATAATGAGTGAAGGTTCTCGGAGTCGATTGATGTATGTAGTGGAAAATTGCGTGGATTCGTCCTTCCTTCCCTCCTTCAGGATTTCCAATTGGTGATGCCGATCGTTGACGATGAAGAATTATCGATGATATTGATAACAACCGAATTCACTTAATTCGGAATAAGTTATTTAACACTTGGCAAATATTTCAACTTATCGTTGTGATTTATTTAGATTTCGATTTCCACAAATACACTTTTCAATTTACACTCGCTAATTCTGTTGATTGTGTTTCACAATTTAATTCCCGTTATAAATTTTTAAAGTCTCGAAAACAATTGTCGTAAGTGTTGATTAAAGTTCTGACAATTCCCCGTTTCGAACTGTATTAGGGGTTTACACGTTTCCACACACGTCTTTGCGAATTTATTTTATTCGCTGTTAAAGATTTAATAGTAACTTCGATGATTTTCAAAGACAATGGTTGTGTTAAAATTCGTGGTGACAATAGTTATCGTAGGATGTCCGTAGAATGTCGGTAATGAGCTTCCGACGCCGCGGGCCCTGATTTTATTAATTTGCGCGGGGGACCTCCTCACCTGCGAACGGTCTCGAGCCGCCGCCGCTCGCGAGCCTCCCTCCAACGCTAATATCGATCAAATGTCACCTGTGCAATCGATTAATTTTTATGAATTTTTAATTTAACGTATTTACAATATTTAAAGTGTTTAAAGGATTATGTCAAAAATTAAGATTTTAAATAACAATATTTTACTAATTTGAATGGAGTTTCTATGTTTTTTGTATCAAAAGTTATTTTTGGTATTATTGAAATTTTTATCTAAAATTAATTTAATGATTTTTAAATGTTTAAACTTTTTATTCGATATTTACTTCCGTGAATTTTAATAATTTTTAGCTTATCAAATTATGAATTTATGAGTTATCTCGAGTAATTATTATTGTTTTATAATGATTGTTTAACTTAATTTTTATTTATTTAATTACTTTTCTCAACTTCATCTTGTTTCCTCAATCTTTATCACTGTTTTTATTGTTTATTATCGGTTTCAACGTTTTTCCCTGCGTGAGTCTAATGATACTTCCATAAATGGTTATTATTCAGCCAATGCAATGTCTTTTCCCATTATTGGAATAGTTTGATAAATTGTTAACTTATTTTATAGATTATCGAAATATTATAATTTATGCGCCGAGAGGTGCTGCACTCGAACGCGATGACGGTCAAGCCGTGCATCGGTTCCTTCGAGACAGTCTCACCGATTCTCTGGCTGCACGGTAGTGTACGTGCGTGAGGTGCATCGCTCGCAGTGTTAGAGCGATAAGAAACCTCCCGCCGATCACGTGTTAATGAAGGATTCAAATTGCCTATATGGCTCGACTTTTATCATCGGAATTCTCTTCGGATTTTCCTCGGGTGTCCTCGCCGGAAATACTGTATATCCGAGACATAGCTCGAATTTTGGTGGCTAAACGTTAAGATGCCAATAACTGAGTAATGACTTCGCTCAGCTTTTGCACACGGCGCGATAATTATTATCTGAGAGGTGCATGCATTGCCCCTCCAGATCTCAATATTTTATTAATTTAAATGTTTATTAAATTATATCCGAGGAACCATATGTTCTCTCAAGGATATTTAAATGGAAAATTAATTGTTGCAATAACGGAAAAAAAAAATGAATACTGCATTAGCCGATTATTTGTTACTGTATATATGTATTAATTCAGAGGACGTAACACCTCCCCCCCTAAACGAGTGTCGCTTCAAAGTACGAGAGTACGAAGGACACGAGTGCGAAGAACGGCACTCGATCTCGGTAGAGATATAGAGTCAAAGAAACAAAATGAAGCTTTACACGTTATTATTCCATCTATAAACAATTAAATTTCTAAGTTTTATTCCATTTTTTTAACTAAATCACTCTATCATTCCGTTCTCGGCCACTGAACCGTGTTGCACGGGTGCCTCTTTCCGATGTTATGGCTACGCACGTTATCTGTAATATCGTGCTACCGAAGACAATCGGTCTTACGCTAAGGTGCAAAAGAAGAACTTATAATTATTCAGTGAACTCCTGTGTGTTCCTTTTAACGACTACGAAGAATCATACCTCGACTGTCATCTGACCAAAGTGATAGCGATTATTCAAAGCAAATCTCGTGCTTTAAAAGAGCGAAACTCTCAGCAATTCATTCACTCTGCAATCATCGTCTACACGGTTAACAACTATACCAACATCAGCGTTAATCGATTTCCGTAATTCAACGTTAATGTAAGTATTACTATACGTAATATCGTTCTAATCCTAATATCTAATTCTAATCTTAATACTAATTTTTTTTTTTTTTTTTTTTTTTTTTTTTTTTTTTTTTTAGAATGGGAATTCGAAGGATTCGCGAGGCGAAGGAGGTTTTTGAAGCGCGGCGCTCCGGTGGAGAGCCTTATCCCCGATCACCTGTCCTCTGGGACCCCCAAACACCACTTCCCCGGCATCTACGCTTGCTAAAAAAAATCATCCCCATATCGGAATGGGATTTAACCGAGAGGTGCTCGGTCTGCCAACTCCTTCTAAGGAGTTGTTCGTGCGTCGTTGCTTCACCTCCAAGGAAACGCTCTCGTCGGACCGTTCCACTCTTTGGCCCCCCAATACCGGCATACGTACATTGGTCATGGTTCCGTCCAGACCCAACAATTGAACGTCTTCCGCACGAAGATCCGCGATTCGCACGCATTATGCGCCCCCACGAGTGGGTCCCTCCCCCATCGTGTGATGCATGTTGGGAGTTTATCGAAGAGTGCCGTTGCGACGGCAACCCTACGGTTAACTACGGTTAACTAGTATTTATGAGCAAAAAAAAAAACATTACATTATATTCGATCTTATTTCTAACCTTATTATTATCTATTATTTTTATATAATTACCTAAAATTAAAAAAAAACTATAACTATAACTATCGAATATAATAACCTACGAAAAAAATAAATCTTAATTAAATATGTGTATATTCTAACTCGATAAATACAAGTGCTTAATGCACTTGTATTAATAAACTGATTTTACCCGATATTTTTGTTAATTTTATGTTTTTCCTTTCCTCTTTCCTCATTTTTTTTTTTCCAAAATTTATTTTAACTTGTAGTTTCTAAGAAAATATTCCGAGGTACTCAAATCCTCGTAAAAAAAAAGATTTTAAATAAGTGGCTGTATGCCTTTAAAAAAAAATAGTTATTATATTTATAGAGCTTAGAAATATATCTGTGGCGGAAGGCCCGATATTTTATAATGATTCTATATCATCTATATGCTATTTCCTTAAAACTAACTCTCTCAGAGGGTTAGTTGATCCTATTCCACTGGTTGTGGCGGCGCCTATGCTGCAACCATCCTTCTCTAACTCACGCGGAGGTTCGACTCTCCGAGGGTAGCGCGTTCGCTACCGCGATATTCATGCAATGCCTATCCTCGGCTGCTCCGCTTTGTGCGGCTATTCGTCGGCCTCTCCTCTTTATCCCGATCTTCCCGTGTATTTCTTTTCTACCCCGTTACATGCTATACTCGTATATGCTTTTCCTATATGCTACGTATACCCTTCGTTATTTTTACCATTTAAAATCTTTTCTCCTTTACCGACTCTCTTATTAACGTTGCTATCAACCTTCTATTAGTTTATTGAGCCTTATTGTTTATTAACTTTGAATTTACTCCTTTCTAAGTAGTTGTAGATGCAATTTTTGTTATAATTAATTATAAATTTATGCAATATTTAATAATAATTAAATTTTTTTTTTTTTTTTTTTTTTTTTTTTTTTCAATTTTCCTCTCTTTACTTTCAAATTATTTTAAACGCGGATACAAAGCGTTCGCAGTTCCCTTTTCTGTTTGAACGGACCTATCATTACTTGCCTTACGCTCGGTCTCTTCTTCCTCTCTCTCTTCCTCTATTCCAACCTCTCTTGCTATCTCGTTATCTCCTGCCTCTATATCTTTTTCTACCTTTGTTTCACTCCTTGATGCCGATTTAGAGGATACTTCGGATCCTTTTTTCAGATGTAACAACAATCCTGTTACCGAATCCCATACTGCTCCAATCAAAAACAATGACCATCCATAAACTGTATGCAATGCATATCCATGTATAATTGTGTCTATGATAAGTTTGATAACTCGAGCTATCATTATTATTCCAATTAATCCTGCGCTAATATGTCCAAATGCAATTAAATTTTCCCACATTTTTTTCCAGGTTGATACCATCAATTTCTCTAATTCTGGTCCCTCCAGTAATTTAACAAAAGATCCCCCTTGTGCCGCAATTGGTTTTCCCATCATACCTCTCACTACTGAATTTAACATGGCTGGCCGTTCTGCCGGAAACATAACAAATTCTCTTAATTGCTCTAATTCTAATGTTGTATATATGCCACTGGTGGCTAATGTTTTTGACTTGCTGTATTTCCACGTTGGTTTGGTGTTGGGCTTCATCGTTCCAGGAGGGTAGACCAATGTTGGACCCGGCATCATTCCGTACCATTCTTCATCGATAAAATACATTGGTGGAACCAATCGATTACACGTAGTTTGCAATCCCGTTTTCATTAATATATGCGTTCTCGGCGTCAAAAAATAACTTTCATTCCCTCTCGTTACTGGTAAATGCGTATAACATTCATTCACATGTCTAATTTTCACCTCCGTCGGTACGCATTTTACAATATGTACAACTTCTCCCGATATCACTGCCATGTATCCCGGTCCTTTCATCAAATGAAATGCAAATTCATCTGGTGCTTGAGTAGCAATAGCCAAACGATTTTTCAACATTTCTCGCTCCAACTCACATTTATGCGTTAAAAGATCCATATAAACTTGTTGTGTCTGTGTATGTATACGTCTTTCAATGTATACGAATTTTGAGTTTACATAGGCGTATATATCCATATTTACTGTGTCCATTCGTCGTTTTGGTAAAAACATTCGTCCATTTTTCACTTCATGAATAAGAAGTCTAGGATGCTCCGTTCGAATTATAGTTTGTCCGCAAATTG
>CAXARG010000234.1:1200000-1526000 GCA_963971235.1 Cryptus armator
CATTCCATGCCATTCCATGCCATTCCATGCCACTCAATGCGGTGCCATGCCATTCCATGCCATTCCATGCCATTCCATGCCATTCCATGCCATTCCATGCCATTCCATGCCATTCCATGCCATTCCATGCCATTCCATGCCATTCCATGCCATTCCATGCCATTCCATGCCATTCCATGCCATTCCATGCCATTCCATGCCATTCCATGCCATTCCATGCCATTCCATGCCATTCCATGCCATTCCATGCCATTCCATGCCATTCCATGCCATTCCATGCCATTCCATGCCATTCCATGCCATTCCATGCCATTCCATGCCATTCCATGCCATTCCATGCCATTCCATGCCATTCCATGCCATTCCATGCCATTCCATGCCATTCCATGCCATTCCATGCCATTCCATGCCATTCCATGCCATTCCATGCCATTCCATGCCATTCCATGCCATTCCATGCCATTCCATGCCATTCCATGCCATTCCATGCCATTCCATGCCATTCCATGCCATTCCATGCCATTCCATGCCATTCCATGCCATTCCATGCCATTCCATGCCATTCCATGCCATTCCATGCCATTCCATGCCATTCCATGCCATTCCATGCCATTCCATGCCATTCCATGCCATTCCATGCCATTCCATGCCGTGCCATGCCGGTGCCATGCCGTGCCATGCCGGTGCCATGCCGTGCCATGCCGGTGCCATGCCGGTGCCATGCCGTGCCATGCCGGTGCCATGCCGTGCCATGCCGGTGCCATGCCGTGCCATGCCGGTGCCATGCCGTGCCATGCCGGTGCCATGCCGTGCCATGCCGGTGCCATGCCGTGCCATGCCGGTGCCATGCCGTGCCATGCCGGTGCCATGCCGTGCCATGCCGTTGCCATGCCGTGCCATGCCAGTCCATGCCATTCCATGCCACTCAATGCGGTGCCATGCCATTCCATGCCATTCCATGCCGGTGCCATGCCGTGCCATGCCGGTGCCATGCCGTGCCATGCCGGTGCCATGCCGTGCCATGCCGGTGCCATGCCGTGCCATGCCGGTGCCATGCCGTGCCATGCCGGTGCCATGCCGTGCCATGCCGGTGCCATGCCGTGCCATGCCGGTGCCATGCCGTGCCATGCCGGTGCCATGCCGTGCCATGCCGGTGCCATGCCGTGCCATGCCGGTGCCATGCCGTGCCATGCCGGTGCCATGCCGGTGCCATGCCGTGCCATGCCGTGCCATGCCGTGCCATGCCGTGCCATGCCGGTGCCATGCCGTGCCATGCCGGTGCCATGCCGTGCCATGCCGGTGCCATGCCGTGCCATGCCGGTGCCATGCCGTGCCATGCCGTGCCATGCCGTGCCATGCCGTGCCATGCCGTGCCATGCCGGGCCATGCGGTGCCATGCCATTCCATGCCATTCCATGCCAGTCCATGCCAGTCCATGCCATTCCATGCCACTCAATGCGGTGCCATGCCATTCCATGCCATTCCATGCCATTCCATGCCATTCCATGCCATTCCATGCCATTCCATGCCATTCCATGCCATTCCAAGCCATTCCATGCCATTCCATGCCATTCCATGCCATTCCATGCCATTCCATGCCATTCCATGCCATTCCATGCCATTCCATGCCATTCCATGCCATTCCATGCCGTGCCATGCCGGTGCCATGCCGTGCCATGCCGGTGCCATGCCGTGCCATGCCGGTGCCATGCCGTGCCATGCCGGTGCCATGCCGTGCCATGCCGGTGCCATGCGGTGCCATGCCGGTGCCATGCCGTGCCATGCCGGTGCCATGCCATTCCATGCCATTCCATGCCAGTCCATGCCAGTCCATGCCATTCCATGCCATTCCATGCCATTCCATGCCATTCCATGCCATTCCATGCCATTCCATGCCATTCCATGCCATTCCATGCCATTCCATGCCATTCCATGCCATTCCATGCCGTGCCATGCCGGTGCCATGCCGTGCCATGCCGGTGCCATGCCGTGCCATGCCGGTGCCATGCCGTGCCATGCCGGTGCCATGCCGTGCCATGCCGGTGCCATGCCGGTGCCATGCCGTGCCATGCCGGTGCCATGCCGTGCCATGCCGTGCCATGCCGTGCCATGCCGTGCCATGCCGTGCCATGCCGTGCCATGCCGTGCCATGCCGTGCCATGCCGTGCCATGCCGTGCCATGCCGTGCCATGCCGGGCCATGCGGTGCCATGCCATTCCATGCCATTCCATGCCAGTCCATGCCAGTCCATGCCATTCCATGCCACTCAATGCGGTGCCATGCCATTCCATGCCATTCCATGCCATTCCATGCCATTCCATGCCATTCCATGCCATTCCATGCCATTCCATGCCATTCCAAGCCATTCCATGCCATTCCATGCCATTCCATGCCATTCCATGCCATTCCATGCCATTCCATGCCATTCCATGCCATTCCATGCCATTCCATGCCATTCCATGCCGTGCCATGCCGGTGCCATGCCGTGCCATGCCGGTGCCATGCCGTGCCATGCCGGTGCCATGCCGTGCCATGCCGGTGCCATGCCGTGCCATGCCGGTGCCATGCGGTGCCATGCCGGTGCCATGCCGTGCCATGCCGGTGCCATGCCATTCCATGCCATTCCATGCCAGTCCATGCCAGTCCATGCCATTCCATGCCATTCCATGCCATTCCATGCCATTCCATGCCATTCCATGCCATTCCATGCCATTCCATGCCATTCCATGCCATTCCATGCCATTCCATGCCATTCCATGCCGTGCCATGCCGGTGCCATGCCGTGCTATGCCGGTGCCATGCCGTGCCATGCCGGTGCCATGCCGGTGCCATGCCGGTGCCATGCCGGTGCCATGCCGTGCCATGCCGTGCCATGCCGTGCCATGCCGTGCCATGCCGTGCCATGCCGGGCCATGCGGTGCCATGCCATTCCATGCCATTCCATGCCAGTCCATGCCAGTCCATGCCATTCCATGCCACTCAATGCGGTGCCATGCCATTCCATGCCATTCCATGCCATTCCATGCCATTCCATGCCATTCCATGCCATTCCATGCCATTCCATGCCATTCCATGCCATTCCATGCCATTCCATGCCATTCCATGCCATTCCATGCCATTCCATGCCATTCCATGCCATTCCATGCCATTCCATGCCATTCCATGCCATTCCATGCCATTCCATGCCATTCCATGCCATTCCATGCCATTCCATGCCATTCCATGCCATTCCATGCCATTCCATGCCATTCCATGCCATTCCATGCCATTCCATGCCATTCCATGCCATTCCATGCCATTCCATGCCATTCCATGCCATTCCATGCCATTCCATGCCATTCCATGCCATTCCATGCCATTCCATGCCATTCCATGCCATTCCATGCCATTCCATGCCATTCCATGCCATTCCATGCCATTCCATGCCATTCCATGCCATTCCATGCCATTCCATGCCATTCCATGCCATTCCATGCCATTCCATGCCATTCCATGCCATTCCATGCCATTCCATGCCATTCCATGCCATTCCATGCCATTCCATGCCATTCCATGCCATTCCATGCCATTCCATGCCATTCCATGCCATTCCATGCCATTCCATGCCATTCCATGCCATTCCATGCCATTCCATGCCATTCCATGCCATTCCATGCCATTCCATGCCATTCCATGCCATTCCATGCCATTCCATGCCATTCCATGCCATTCCACGCCATTCCATGCCATTCCATGCCATTCCACGCCATTCCATGCCATTCCATGCCATTCCATGCCATTCCATGCCGTTCCATGCCATTCCATGCCATTCCATGCCATTCCATGCCATTCCATGCCAGTCCATGCCAGTCCATGCCAGTCCATGCCATTCCATGCCAGTCCATGCCATTCCATGCCACTCAATGCGGTGCCATGCCATTCCATGCCATTCCATGCCATTCCATGCCATTCCATGCCATTCCATGCCATTCCATGCCATTCCATGCCATTCCATGCCATTCCATGCCATTCCATGCCACTCAATGCGGTGCCATGCCATTCCATGCCATTCCATGCCATTCCATGCCATTCCATGCCATTCCATGCCATTCCATGCCATTCCATGCCATTCCATGCCATTCCATGCCATTCCATGCCATTCCATGCCATTCCATGCCATTCCATGCCATTCCATGCCATTCCATGCCATTCCATGCCATTCCATGCCATTCCATGCCATTCCATGCCATTCCATGCCATTCCATGCCATTCCATGCCATTCCATGCCATTCCATGCCATTCCATGCCATTCCATGCCATTCCATGCCATTCCATGCCATTCCATGCCATTCCATGCCATTCCATGCCATTCCATGCCATTCCATGCCATTCCATGCCATTCCATGCCATTCCATGCCATTCCATGCCATTCCATGCCATTCCATGCCATTCCATGCCATTCCATGCCATTCCATGCCATTCCATGCCATTCCATGCCATTCCATGCCGTGCCATGCCGGTGCCATGCCGTGCCATGCCGGTGCCATGCCGTGCCATGCCGGTGCCATGCCGTGCCATGCCGTGCCATGCCGTGCCATGCCGTGCCATGCCGTGCCATGCCGTGCCATGCCGTGCCATGCCGTGCCATGCCGTGCCATGCCGTGCCATGCCGTGCCATGCCGTGCCATGCCGTGCCATGCCGTGCCATGCCGTGCCATGCCGTGCCATGCCGTGCCATGCCGTGCCATGCCGGGCCATGCGGTGCCATGCCATTCCATGCCATTCCATGCCAGTCCATGCCATTCCATGCCACTCAATGCGGTGCCATGCCATTCCATGCCATTCCATGCCATTCCATGCCATTCCATGCCATTCCATGCCATTCCATGCCATTCCATGCCATTCCATGCCATTCCATGCCATTCCATGCCATTCCATGCCATTCCATGCCATTCCATGCCATTCCATGCCATTCCATGCCATTCCAAGCCATTCCATGCCATTCCATGCCATTCCATGCCATTCCATGCCATTCCATGCCATTCCATGCCATTCCATGCCATTCCATGCCATTCCATGCCATTCCATGCCATTCCATGCCATTCCATGCCATTCCATGCCATTCCATGCCATTCCATGCCATTCCATGCCATTCCATGCCATTCCATGCCATTCCATGCCATTCCATGCCATTCCATGCCATTCCATGCCATTCCATGCCATTCCATGCCATTCCATGCCATTCCATGCCATTCCATGCCATTCCATGCCATTCCATGCCATTCCATGCCATTCCATGCCATTCCATGCCATTCCATGCCATTCCATGCCATTCCATGCCATTCCATGCCATTCCATGCCATTCCATGCCATTCCATGCCATTCCATGCCATTCCATGCCATTCCATGCCATTCCATGCCATTCCATGCCATTCCATGCCATTCCATGCCATTCCATGCCATTCCATGCCGTGCCATGCCGGTGCCATGCCGTGCCATGCCGGTGCCATGCCGTGCCATGCCGTGCCATGCCGGTGCCATGCCGGTGCCATGCCGTGCCATGCCGTGCCATGCCGTGCCATGCCGTGCCATGCCGTGCCATGCCGTGCCATGCCGTGCCATGCCGTGCCATGCCGTGCCATGCCGTGCCATGCCGTGCCATGCCGTGCCATGCCGTGCCATGCCGTGCCATGCCGTGCCATGCCGTGCCATGCCGTGCCATGCCGTGCCATGCCGTGCCATGCCGTGCCATGCCGTGCCATGCCGTGCCATGCCGTGCCATGCCGTGCCATGCCGTGCCATGCCGTGCCATGCCGTGCCATGCCGTGCCATGCCGTGCCATGCCGTGCCATGCCGTGCCATGCCGTGCCATGCCGTGCCATGCCGTGCCATGCCGTGCCATGCCGTGCCATGCCGGTGCCATGCCGTGCCATGCCGGTGCCATGCCGTGCCATGCCGGTGCCATGCCGTGCCATGCCGGTGCCATGCCGTGCCATGCCGGTGCCATGCCGTGCCATGCCGGTGCCATGCCGTGCCATGCCGGTGCCATGCCGTGCCATGCCGTGCCATGCCGGTGCCATGCCGTGCCATGCCGGTGCCATGCCGTGCCATGCCGGTGCCATGCCGGTGCCATGCCGTGCCATGCCGTGCCATGCCGTGCCATGCCGTGCCATGCCGTGCCATGCCGGTGCCATGCCGTGCCATGCCGTGCCATGCCGTGCCATGCCGTGCCATGCCGTGCCATGCCGTGCCATGCCGGGCCATGCGGTGCCATGCCATTCCATGCCATTCCATGCCATTCCATGCCAGTCCATGCCAGTCCATGCCATTCCATGCCACTCAATGCGGTGCCATGCCATTCCATGCCATTCCATGCCATTCCATGCCATTCCATGCCATTCCATGCCATTCCATGCCATTCCAAGCCATTCCATGCCATTCCATGCCATTCCATGCCATTCCATGCCATTCCATGCCATTCCATGCCATTCCATGCCATTCCATGCCATTCCATGCCATTCCATGCCATTCCATGCCGTGCCATGCCGGTGCCATGCCGTGCCATGCCGGTGCCATGCCGTGCCATGCCGTGCCATGCCGGTGCCATGCCGTGCCATGCCGGTGCCATGCCGTGCCATGCCGGTGCCATGCCGTGCCATGCCGGTGCCATGCCGTGCCATGCCGGTGCCATGCCGTGCCATGCCGGTGCCATGCCGTGCCATGCCGGTGCCATGCCATTCCATGCCGTGCCATGCCAGTGCCATGCCGTGCCATGCCGGTGCCATGCCGTGCCATGCCGGTGCCATGCCGTGCCATGCCGGTGCCATGCCATTCCATGCCGTGCCATGCCAGTGCCATGCCGTGCCATGCCGGTGCCATGCCGTGCCATGCCGGTGCCATGCCGTGCCATGCCGGTGCCATGCCGGTGCCATGCCGTGCCATGCCGGTGCCATGCCGTGCCATGCCGTGCCATGCCGTGCCATGCCGTGCCATGCCGTGCCATGCCGTGCCATGCCGGTGCCATGCCGTGCCATGCCGTGCCATGCCGTGCCATGCCGTGCCATGCCGTGCCATGCCGTGCCATGCCGTGCCATGCCGTGCCATGCCGTGCCATGCCGTGCCATGCCGTGCCATGCCGTGCCATGCCGTGCCATGCCGGGCCATGCGGTGCCATGCCATTCCATGCCATTCCATGCCAGTCCATGCCAGTCCATGCCATTCCATGCCACTCAATGCGGTGCCATGCCATTCCATGCCATTCCATGCCATTCCATGCCATTCCATGCCATTCCATGCCATTCCATGCCATTCCAAGCCATTCCATGCCATTCCATGCCATTCCATGCCATTCCATGCCATTCCATGCCATTCCATGCCATTCCATGCCATTCCATGCCAATCCATGCCATTCCATGCCATTCCATGCCATTCCATGCCATTCCATGCCATTCCATGCCAATCCATGCCATTCCATGCCATTCCATGCCATTCCATGCCATTCCATGCCATTCCATGCCATTCCATGCCATTCCATGCCATTCCATGCCATTCCATGCCATTCCATGCCATTCCATGCCATTCCATGCCATTCCATGCCATTCCATGCCATTCCATGCCATTCCATGCCATTCCATGCCATTCCATGCCATTCCATGCCATTCCATGCCATTCCATGCCATTCCATGCCATTCCATGCCATTCCATGCAATTCCATGCCGTGCCATGCCGGTGCCATGCCGTGCCATGCCGTGCCATGCCGGTGCCATGCCGTGCCATGCCGGTGCCATGCCGTGCCATGCCGGTGCCATGCCGTGCCATGCCGGTGCCATGCCGTGCCATGCCGGTGCCATGCCGTGCCATGCCGGTGCCATGCCGTGCCATGCCGGTGCCATGCCGTGCCATGCCGGTGCCATGCCGTGCCATGCCGTGCCATGCCGGTGCCATGCCGTGCCATGCCGGTGCCATGCCGTGCCATGCCGGTGCCATGCCGGTGCCATGCCGTGCCATGCCGTGCCATGCCGTGCCATGCCGTGCCATGCCGTGCCATGCCGTGCCATGCCGGTGCCATGCCGTGCCATGCCGTGCCATGCCGTGCCATGCCGTGCCATGCCGTGCCATGCCGTGCCATGCCGTGCCATGCCGTGCCATGCCGTGCCATGCCGTGCCATGCCGTGCCATGCCGGGCCATGCGGTGCCATGCCATTCCATGCCATTCCATGCCAGTCCATGCCAGTCCATGCCATTCCATGCCACTCAATGCGGTGCCATGCCATTCCATGCCATTCCATGCCATTCCATGCCATTCCATGCCATTCCATGCCATTCCAAGCCATTCCATGCCATTCCATGCCATTCCATGCCATTCCATGCCATTCCATGCCATTCCATGCCATTCCATGCCATTCCATGCCATTCCATGCCATTCCATGCCATTCCATGCCATTCCATGCCATTCCATGCCATTCCATGCCATTCCATGCCATTCCATGCCGTGCCATGCCGGTGCCATGCCGTGCCATGCCGGTGCCATGCCGTGCCATGCCGGTGCCATGCCGTGCCATGCCGGTGCCATGCCGTGCCATGCCGGTGCCATGCCGTGCCATGCCGGTGCCATGCCGTGCCATGCCGGTGCCATGCCGTGCCATGCCGGTGCCATGCCGTGCCATGCCGGTGCCATGCCGGTGCCATGCCGGTGCCATGCCGTGCCATGCCGGTGCCATGCCGTGCCATGCCGTGCCATGCCGTGCCATGCCGTGCCATGCCGTGCCATGCCGTGCCATGCCGTGCCATGCCGTGCCATGCCGTGCCATGCCGTGCCATGCCGTGCCATGCCGTGCCATGCCGTGCCATGCCGTGCCATGCCGTGCCATGCCGTGCCATGCCGTGCCATGCCGTGCCATGCCGTGCCATGCCGTGCCATGCCGTGCCATGCCGTGCCATGCCGTGCCATGCCGTGCCATGCCGTGCCATGCCGTGCCATGCCGTGCCATGCCGTGCCATGCCGTGCCATGCCGGGCCATGCGGTGCCATGCCGGGCCATGCGGTGCCATGCCATTCCATGCCATTCCATGCCAGTCCATGCCAGTCCATGCCATTCCATGCCACTCAATGCGGTGCCATGCCATTCCATGCCATTCCATGCCATTCCATGCCATTCCATGCCATTCCATGCCATTCCATGCCATTCCATGCCATTCCATGCCATTCCATGCCATTCCAAGCCATTCCATGCCATTCCAAGCCATTCCATGCCATTCCATGCCATTCCATGCCATTCCATGCCATTCCATGCCGTTCCATGCCATTCCATGCCATTCCATGCCATTTCATGCCATTCCATGCCAGTCCATGCCAGTCCATGCCAGTCCATGCCATTCCATGCCACTCAATGCGGTGCCATGCCATTCCATGCCATTCCATGCCATTCCATGCCATTCCATGCCATTCCATGCCATTCCATGCCATTCCATGCCATTCCATGCCATTCCATGCCATTCCATGCCACTCAATGCGGTGCCATGCCATTCCATGCCATTCCATGCCATTCCATGCCATTCCATGCCATTCCATGCCATTCCATGCCATTCCATGCCATTCCATGCCATTCCATGCCATTCCATGCCATTCCATGCCATTCCATGCCATTCCATGCCATTCCATGCCATTCCATGCCGTTCCATGCCATTCCATGCCATTCCATGCCATTCCATGCCATTCCATGCCATTCCATGCCATTCCATGCCATTCCATGCCATTCCATGCCATTCCATGCCATTCCATGCCATTCCATGCCATTCCATGCCATTCCATGCCATTCCATGCCATTCCATGCCATTCCATGCCATTCCATGCCATTCCATGCCATTCCATGCCATTCCATGCCATTCCATGCCATTCCATGCCATTCCATGCCATTCCATGCCATTCCATGCCATTCCATGCCATTCCATGCCATTCCATGCCATTCCATGCCATTCCATGCCATTCCATGCCATTCCATGCCATTCCATGCCATTCCATGCCATTCCATGCCATTCCATGCCATTCCATGCCATTCCATGCCGTGCCATGCCGGTGCCATGCCGTGCCATGCCGGTGCCATGCCGTGCCATGCCGGTGCCATGCCGTGCCATGCCGGTGCCATGCCGGTGCCATGCCGGTGCCATGCCGTGCCATGCCGTGCCATGCCGTGCCATGCCGTGCCATGCCGTGCCATGCCGTGCCATGCCGTGCCATGCCGTGCCATGCCGTGCCATGCCGTGCCATGCCGTGCCATGCCGTGCCATGCCGTGCCATGCCGTGCCATGCCGTGCCATGCCGTGCCATGCCGTGCCATGCCGTGCCATGCCGGTGCCATGCCGTGCCATGCCGTGCCATGCCGTGCCATGCCGTGCCATGCCGTGCCATGCCGGTGCCATGCCGGTGCCATGCCGGTGCCATGCCGGTGCCATGCCGTGCCATGCCGTGCCATGCCGTGCCATGCCGTGCCATGCCGTGCCATGCCGTGCCATGCCGTGCCATGCCGTGCCATGCCGGGCCATGCGGTGCCATGCCATTCCATGCCATTCCATGCCAGTCCATGCCAGTCCATGCCATTCCATGCCACTCAATGCGGTGCCATGCCATTCCATGCCATTCCATGCCATTCCATGCCATTCCATGCCATTCCATGCCATTCCATGCCATTCCATGCCATTCCATGCCATTCCATGCCATTCCATGCCATTCCATGCCATTCCATGCCATTCCATGCCATTCCATGCCATTCCATGCCATTCCATGCCATTCCATGCCATTCCATGCCATTCCATGCCATTCCATGCCATTCCATGCCATTCCATGCCATTCCATGCCATTCCATGCCATTCCATGCCATTCCATGCCATTCCATGCCATTCCATGCCATTCCATGCCATTCCATGCCATTCCATGCCATTCCATGCCATTCCATGCCATTCCATGCCATTCCATGCCATTCCATGCCATTCCATGCCATTCCATGCCATTCCATGCCATTCCATGCCATTCCATGCCATTCCATGCCATTCCATGCCATTCCATGCCATTCCATGCCATTCCATGCCATTCCATGCCATTCCATGCCATTCCATGCCATTCCATGCCATTCCATGCCATTCCATGCCATTCCATGCCATTCCATGCCATTCCATGCCATTCCATGCCATTCCATGCCATTCCATGCCATTCCATGCCATTCCATGCCATTCCATGCCATTCCATGCCATTCCATGCCATTCCATGCCATTCCATGCCATTCCACGCCATTCCATGCCATTCCATGCCATTCCACGCCATTCCATGCCATTCCATGCCATTCCATGCCATTCCATGCCGTTCCATGCCATTCCATGCCATTCCATGCCATTCCATGCCATTCCATGCCAGTCCATGCCAGTCCATGCCAGTCCATGCCATTCCATGCCAGTCCATGCCATTCCATGCCACTCAATGCGGTGCCATGCCATTCCATGCCATTCCATGCCATTCCATGCCATTCCATGCCATTCCATGCCATTCCATGCCATTCCATGCCATTCCATGCCATTCCATGCCATTCCATGCCACTCAATGCGGTGCCATGCCATTCCATGCCATTCCATGCCATTCCATGCCATTCCATGCCATTCCATGCCATTCCATGCCATTCCATGCCATTCCATGCCATTCCATGCCATTCCATGCCATTCCATGCCATTCCATGCCATTCCATGCCATTCCATGCCATTCCATGCCATTCCATGCCATTCCATGCCATTCCATGCCATTCCATGCCATTCCATGCCATTCCATGCCATTCCATGCCATTCCATGCCATTCCATGCCATTCCATGCCATTCCATGCCATTCCATGCCATTCCATGCCATTCCATGCCATTCCATGCCATTCCATGCCATTCCATGCCATTCCATGCCATTCCATGCCATTCCATGCCATTCCATGCCATTCCATGCCATTCCATGCCATTCCATGCCATTCCATGCCATTCCATGCCATTCCATGCCATTCCATGCCATTCCATGCCGTGCCATGCCGGTGCCATGCCGTGCCATGCCGGTGCCATGCCGTGCCATGCCGGTGCCATGCCGTGCCATGCCGTGCCATGCCGTGCCATGCCGTGCCATGCCGTGCCATGCCGTGCCATGCCGTGCCATGCCGTGCCATGCCGTGCCATGCCGTGCCATGCCGTGCCATGCCGTGCCATGCCGTGCCATGCCGTGCCATGCCGTGCCATGCCGTGCCATGCCGTGCCATGCCGTGCCATGCCGGGCCATGCGGTGCCATGCCATTCCATGCCATTCCATGCCAGTCCATGCCATTCCATGCCACTCAATGCGGTGCCATGCCATTCCATGCCATTCCATGCCATTCCATGCCATTCCATGCCATTCCATGCCATTCCATGCCATTCCATGCCATTCCATGCCATTCCATGCCATTCCATGCCATTCCATGCCATTCCATGCCATTCCATGCCATTCCAAGCCATTCCATGCCATTCCATGCCATTCCATGCCATTCCATGCCATTCCATGCCATTCCATGCCATTCCATGCCATTCCATGCCATTCCATGCCATTCCATGCCATTCCATGCCATTCCATGCCATTCCATGCCATTCCATGCCATTCCATGCCATTCCATGCCATTCCATGCCATTCCATGCCATTCCATGCCATTCCATGCCATTCCATGCCATTCCATGCCATTCCATGCCATTCCATGCCATTCCATGCCATTCCATGCCATTCCATGCCATTCCATGCCATTCCATGCCATTCCATGCCATTCCATGCCATTCCATGCCATTCCATGCCATTCCATGCCATTCCATGCCATTCCATGCCATTCCATGCCATTCCATGCCATTCCATGCCATTCCATGCCATTCCATGCCATTCCATGCCATTCCATGCCATTCCATGCCATTCCATGCCATTCCATGCCATTCCATGCCATTCCATGCCATTCCATGCCATTCCATGCCGTGCCATGCCGGTGCCATGCCGTGCCATGCCGGTGCCATGCCGTGCCATGCCGGTGCCATGCCGTGCCATGCCGTGCCATGCCGGTGCCATGCCGGTGCCATGCCGTGCCATGCCGTGCCATGCCGTGCCATGCCGTGCCATGCCGTGCCATGCCGTGCCATGCCGTGCCATGCCGTGCCATGCCGTGCCATGCCGTGCCATGCCGTGCCATGCCGTGCCATGCCGTGCCATGCCGTGCCATGCCGTGCCATGCCGTGCCATGCCGTGCCATGCCGTGCCATGCCGTGCCATGCCGTGCCATGCCGTGCCATGCCGTGCCATGCCGTGCCATGCCGTGCCATGCCGTGCCATGCCGTGCCATGCCGTGCCATGCCGTGCCATGCCGTGCCATGCCGTGCCATGCCGTGCCATGCCGTGCCATGCCGTGCCATGCCGTGCCATGCCGTGCCATGCCGTGCCATGCCGTGCCATGCCGTGCCATGCCGTGCCATGCCGTGCCATGCCGTGCCATGCCGGTGCCATGCCGTGCCATGCCGGTGCCATGCCGTGCCATGCCGGTGCCATGCCGTGCCATGCCGGTGCCATGCCGTGCCATGCCGGTGCCATGCCGTGCCATGCCGGTGCCATGCCGTGCCATGCCGGTGCCATGCCGTGCCATGCCGTGCCATGCCGGTGCCATGCCGTGCCATGCCGGTGCCATGCCGTGCCATGCCGGTGCCATGCCGGTGCCATGCCGTGCCATGCCGTGCCATGCCGTGCCATGCCGTGCCATGCCGTGCCATGCCGTGCCATGCCGGTGCCATGCCGTGCCATGCCGTGCCATGCCGTGCCATGCCGTGCCATGCCGTGCCATGCCGTGCCATGCCGGGCCATGCGGTGCCATGCCATTCCATGCCATTCCATGCCATTCCATGCCAGTCCATGCCAGTCCATGCCATTCCATGCCACTCAATGCGGTGCCATGCCATTCCATGCCATTCCATGCCATTCCATGCCATTCCATGCCATTCCATGCCATTCCATGCCATTCCAAGCCATTCCATGCCATTCCATGCCATTCCATGCCATTCCATGCCATTCCATGCCATTCCATGCCATTCCATGCCATTCCATGCCATTCCATGCCATTCCATGCCATTCCATGCCGTGCCATGCCGGTGCCATGCCGGTGCCATGCCGTGCCATGCCGGTGCCATGCCGTGCCATGCCGTGCCATGCCGGTGCCATGCCGTGCCATGCCGGTGCCATGCCGTGCCATGCCGGTGCCATGCCGTGCCATGCCGGTGCCATGCCGTGCCATGCCGGTGCCATGCCGTGCCATGCCGGTGCCATGCCGTGCCATGCCGGTGCCATGCCGTGCCATGCCGGTGCCATGCCGTGCCATGCCGGTGCCATGCCATTCCATGCCGTGCCATGCCAGTGCCATGCCGTGCCATGCCGGTGCCATGCCGTGCCATGCCGGTGCCATGCCGTGCCATGCCGGTGCCATGCCATTCCATGCCGTGCCATGCCAGTGCCATGCCGTGCCATGCCGGTGCCATGCCGTGCCATGCCGGTGCCATGCCGTGCCATGCCGGTGCCATGCCGGTGCCATGCCGTGCCATGCCGGTGCCATGCCGTGCCATGCCGTGCCATGCCGTGCCATGCCGTGCCATGCCGTGCCATGCCGTGCCATGCCGGTGCCATGCCGTGCCATGCCGTGCCATGCCGTGCCATGCCGTGCCATGCCGTGCCATGCCGTGCCATGCCGTGCCATGCCGTGCCATGCCGTGCCATGCCGTGCCATGCCGTGCCATGCCGTGCCATGCCGTGCCATGCCGGGCCATGCGGTGCCATGCCATTCCATGCCATTCCATGCCAGTCCATGCCAGTCCATGCCATTCCATGCCACTCAATGCGGTGCCATGCCATTCCATGCCATTCCATGCCATTCCATGCCATTCCATGCCATTCCATGCCATTCCATGCCATTCCAAGCCATTCCATGCCATTCCATGCCATTCCATGCCATTCCATGCCATTCCATGCCATTCCATGCCATTCCATGCCATTCCATGCCAATCCATGCCATTCCATGCCATTCCATGCCATTCCATGCCATTCCATGCCATTCCATGCCAATCCATGCCATTCCATGCCATTCCATGCCATTCCATGCCATTCCATGCCATTCCATGCCATTCCATGCCATTCCATGCCATTCCATGCCATTCCATGCCATTCCATGCCATTCCATGCCATTCCATGCCATTCCATGCCATTCCATGCCATTCCATGCCATTCCATGCCATTCCATGCCATTCCATGCCATTCCATGCCATTCCATGCCATTCCATGCCATTCCATGCCATTCCATGCAATTCCATGCCGTGCCATGCCGGTGCCATGCCGTGCCATGCCGTGCCATGCCGGTGCCATGCCGTGCCATGCCGGTGCCATGCCGTGCCATGCCGGTGCCATGCCGTGCCATGCCGGTGCCATGCCGTGCCATGCCGGTGCCATGCCGTGCCATGCCGGTGCCATGCCGTGCCATGCCGGTGCCATGCCGTGCCATGCCGGTGCCATGCCGTGCCATGCCGTGCCATGCCGGTGCCATGCCGTGCCATGCCGGTGCCATGCCGTGCCATGCCGGTGCCATGCCGGTGCCATGCCGTGCCATGCCGTGCCATGCCGTGCCATGCCGTGCCATGCCGTGCCATGCCGTGCCATGCCGTGCCATGCCGGTGCCATGCCGTGCCATGCCGTGCCATGCCGTGCCATGCCGTGCCATGCCGTGCCATGCCGTGCCATGCCGTGCCATGCCGTGCCATGCCGTGCCATGCCGTGCCATGCCGTGCCATGCCGGGCCATGCGGTGCCATGCCATTCCATGCCATTCCATGCCAGTCCATGCCAGTCCATGCCATTCCATGCCACTCAATGCGGTGCCATGCCATTCCATGCCATTCCATGCCATTCCATGCCATTCCATGCCATTCCATGCCATTCCAAGCCATTCCATGCCATTCCATGCCATTCCATGCCATTCCATGCCATTCCATGCCATTCCATGCCATTCCATGCCATTCCATGCCATTCCATGCCATTCCATGCCATTCCATGCCATTCCATGCCATTCCATGCCATTCCATGCCATTCCATGCCGTGCCATGCCGGTGCCATGCCGTGCCATGCCGGTGCCATGCCGTGCCATGCCGGTGCCATGCCGTGCCATGCCGGTGCCATGCCGTGCCATGCCGGTGCCATGCCGTGCCATGCCGGTGCCATGCCGTGCCATGCCGGTGCCATGCCGTGCCATGCCGGTGCCATGCCGTGCCATGCCGGTGCCATGCCGGTGCCATGCCGGTGCCATGCCGTGCCATGCCGGTGCCATGCCGTGCCATGCCGTGCCATGCCGTGCCATGCCGTGCCATGCCGTGCCATGCCGTGCCATGCCGTGCCATGCCGTGCCATGCCGTGCCATGCCGTGCCATGCCGTGCCATGCCGTGCCATGCCGTGCCATGCCGTGCCATGCCGTGCCATGCCGTGCCATGCCGTGCCATGCCGTGCCATGCCGTGCCATGCCGTGCCATGCCGTGCCATGCCGTGCCATGCCGTGCCATGCCGTGCCATGCCGTGCCATGCCGTGCCATGCCGTGCCATGCCGTGCCATGCCGTGCCATGCCGTGCCATGCCGTGCCATGCCGTGCCATGCCGTGCCATGCCGTGCCATGCCGGGCCATGCGGTGCCATGCCGGGCCATGCGGTGCCATGCCATTCCATGCCATTCCATGCCAGTCCATGCCAGTCCATGCCATTCCATGCCACTCAATGCGGTGCCATGCCATTCCATGCCATTCCATGCCATTCCATGCCATTCCATGCCATTCCATGCCATTCCATGCCATTCCATGCCATTCCATGCCATTCCATGCCATTCCAAGCCATTCCATGCCATTCCAAGCCATTCCATGCCATTCCATGCCATTCCATGCCATTCCATGCCATTCCATGCCGTTCCATGCCATTCCATGCCATTCCATGCCATTTCATGCCATTCCATGCCAGTCCATGCCAGTCCATGCCAGTCCATGCCATTCCATGCCACTCAATGCGGTGCCATGCCATTCCATGCCATTCCATGCCATTCCATGCCATTCCATGCCATTCCATGCCATTCCATGCCATTCCATGCCATTCCATGCCATTCCATGCCATTCCATGCCACTCAATGCGGTGCCATGCCATTCCATGCCATTCCATGCCATTCCATGCCATTCCATGCCATTCCATGCCATTCCATGCCATTCCATGCCATTCCATGCCATTCCATGCCATTCCATGCCATTCCATGCCATTCCATGCCATTCCATGCCATTCCATGCCGTTCCATGCCATTCCATGCCATTCCATGCCATTCCATGCCATTCCATGCCATTCCATGCCATTCCATGCCATTCCATGCCATTCCATGCCATTCCATGCCATTCCATGCCATTCCATGCCATTCCATGCCATTCCATGCCATTCCATGCCATTCCATGCCATTCCATGCCATTCCATGCCATTCCATGCCATTCCATGCCATTCCATGCCATTCCATGCCATTCCATGCCATTCCATGCCATTCCATGCCATTCCATGCCATTCCATGCCATTCCATGCCATTCCATGCCATTCCATGCCATTCCATGCCATTCCATGCCATTCCATGCCATTCCATGCCATTCCATGCCATTCCATGCCATTCCATGCCGTGCCATGCCGGTGCCATGCCGTGCCATGCCGGTGCCATGCCGTGCCATGCCGGTGCCATGCCGTGCCATGCCGGTGCCATGCCGGTGCCATGCCGGTGCCATGCCGTGCCATGCCGTGCCATGCCGTGCCATGCCGTGCCATGCCGTGCCATGCCGTGCCATGCCGTGCCATGCCGTGCCATGCCGTGCCATGCCGTGCCATGCCGTGCCATGCCGTGCCATGCCGTGCCATGCCGTGCCATGCCGTGCCATGCCGTGCCATGCCGGTGCCATGCCGTGCCATGCCGTGCCATGCCGTGCCATGCCGTGCCATGCCGTGCCATGCCGTGCCATGCCGTGCCATGCCGTGCCATGCCGTGCCATGCCGTGCCATGCCGTGCCATGCCGTGCCATGCCGTGCCATGCCGTGCCATGCCGGTGCCATGCCGTGCCATGCCGGTGCCATGCCGTGCCATGCCGGTGCCATGCCGTGCCATGCCGGTGCCATGCCGTGCCATGCCGGTGCCATGCCGTGCCATGCCGGTGCCATGCCGTGCCATGCCGGTGCCATGCCGTGCCATGCCGTGCCATGCCGGTGCCATGCCGTGCCATGCCGGTGCCATGCCGTGCCATGCCGGTGCCATGCCGGTGCCATGCCGTGCCATGCCGTGCCATGCCGTGCCATGCCGTGCCATGCCGTGCCATGCCGTGCCATGCCGTGCCATGCCGTGCCATGCCGTGCCATGCCGTGCCATGCCGTGCCATGCCGTGCCATGCCGTGCCATGCCGTGCCATGCCGTGCCATGCCGTGCCATGCCGTGCCATGCCGTGCCATGCCGTGCCATGCCGTGCCATGCCGTGCCATGCCGTGCCATGCCGTGCCATGCCGTGCCATGCCGTGCCATGCCGTGCCATGCCGTGCCATGCCGTGCCATGCCGTGCCATGCCGTGCCATGCCGTGCCATGCCGTGCCATGCCGTGCCATGCCGTGCCATGCCGTGCCATGCCGTGCCATGCCGTGCCATGCCGTGCCATGCCGGGCCATGCGGTGCCATGCCATTCCATGCCATTCCATGCCAGTCCATGCCAGTCCATGCCATTCCATGCCACTCAATGCGGTGCCATGCCATTCCATGCCATTCCATGCCATTCCATGCCATTCCATGCCATTCCATGCCATTCCATGCCATTCCATGCCATTCCATGCCATTCCATGCCGTTCCATGCCATTCCATGCCATTCCATGCCATTCCATGCCATTCCATGCCAGTCCATGCCAGTCCATGCCAGTCCATGCCATTCCATGCCACTCAATGCGGTGCCATGCCATTCCATGCCATTCCATGCCATTCCATGCCATTCCATGCCATTCCATGCCATTCCATGCCATTCCATGCCATTCCATGCCATTCCATGCCATTCCATGCCACTCAATGCGGTGCCATGCCATTCCATGCCATTCCATGCCACTCAATGCGGTGCCATGCCATTCCATGCCATTCCATGCCATTCCATGCCATTCCATGCCATTCCATGCCATTCCATGCCATTCCATGCCATTCCATGCCATTCCATGCCATTCCATGCCATTCCATGCCATTCCATGCCATTCCATGCCATTCCATGCCATTCCATGCCATTCCATGCCATTCCATGCCATTCCATGCCATTCCATGCCATTCCATGCCATTCCATGCCATTCCATGCCATTCCATGCCATTCCATGCCATTCCATGCCATTCCATGCCATTCCATGCCATTCCATGCCATTCCATGCCATTCCATGCCATTCCATGCCATTCCATGCCATTCCATGCCATTCCATGCCATTCCATGCCATTCCATGCCATTCCATGCCATTCCATGCCATTCCATGCCATTCCATGCCATTCCATGCCATTCCATGCCATTCCATGCCATTCCATGCCATTCCATGCCATTCCATGCCATTCCATGCCATTCCATGCCATTCCATGCCATTCCATGCCATTCCATGCCATTCCATGCCATTCCATGCCATTCCATGCCATTCCATGCCATTCCATGCCGTGCCATGCCGGTGCCATGCCGTGCCATGCCGGTGCCATGCCGTGCCATGCCGGTGCCATGCCGTGCCATGCCGGTGCCATGCCGGTGCCATGCCGTGCCATGCCGGTGCCATGCCGTGCCATGCCGGTGCCATGCCGTGCCATGCCGGTGCCATGCCGTGCCATGCCGGTGCCATGCCGTGCCATGCCGGTGCCATGCCGTGCCATGCCGGTGCCATGCCGTGCCATGCCGGTGCCATGCCGTGCCATGCCGTGCCATGCCGGTGCCATGCCGTGCCATGCCGTTGCCATGCCGTGCCATGCCAGTCCATGCCATTCCATGCCACTCAATGCGGTGCCATGCCATTCCATGCCATTCCATGCCGGTGCCATGCCGTGCCATGCCGGTGCCATGCCGTGCCATGCCGGTGCCATGCCGTGCCATGCCGGTGCCATGCCGTGCCATGCCGGTGCCATGCCGTGCCATGCCGGTGCCATGCCGTGCCATGCCGGTGCCATGCCGTGCCATGCCGGTGCCATGCCGTGCCATGCCGGTGCCATGCCGTGCCATGCCGGTGCCATGCCGTGCCATGCCGGTGCCATGCCGTGCCATGCCGGTGCCATGCCGGTGCCATGCCGTGCCATGCCGTGCCATGCCGTGCCATGCCGTGCCATGCCGGTGCCATGCCGTGCCATGCCGGTGCCATGCCGTGCCATGCCGGTGCCATGCCGTGCCATGCCGGTGCCATGCCGTGCCATGCCGTGCCATGCCGTGCCATGCCGTGCCATGCCGTGCCATGCCGTGCCATGCCGTGCCATGCCGGGCCATGCGGTGCCATGCCATTCCATGCCATTCCATGCCAGTCCATGCCAGTCCATGCCATTCCATGCCACTCAATGCGGTGCCATGCCATTCCATGCCATTCCATGCCATTCCATGCCATTCCATGCCATTCCATGCCATTCCATGCCATTCCATGCCATTCCATGCCATTCCAAGCCATTCCATGCCATTCCATGCCATTCCATGCCATTCCATGCCATTCCATGCCATTCCATGCCATTCCATGCCATTCCATGCCGTGCCATGCCGGTGCCATGCCGTGCCATGCCGGTGCCATGCCGTGCCATGCCGGTGCCATGCCGTGCCATGCCGGTGCCATGCCGTGCCATGCCGGTGCCATGCGGTGCCATGCCGGTGCCATGCCGTGCCATGCCGGTGCCATGCCATTCCATGCCATTCCATGCCAGTCCATGCCAGTCCATGCCATTCCATGCCATTCCATGCCATTCCATGCCATTCCATGCCATTCCATGCCATTCCATGCCATTCCATGCCATTCCATGCCATTCCATGCCGTGCCATGCCGGTGCCATGCCGTGCCATGCCGGTGCCATGCCGTGCCATGCCGGTGCCATGCCGTGCCATGCCGGTGCCATGCCGTGCCATGCCGGTGCCATGCCGTGCCATGCCGGTGCCATGCCGGTGCCATGCCGTGCCATGCCGGTGCCATGCCGTGCCATGCCGTGCCATGCCGTGCCATGCCGTGCCATGCCGTGCCATGCCGTGCCATGCCGTGCCATGCCGGTGCCATGCCGTGCTATGCCGGTGCCATGCCGTGCCATGCCGGTGCCATGCCGGTGCCATGCCGGTGCCATGCCGGTGCCATGCCGTGCCATGCCGTGCCATGCCGTGCCATGCCGGGCCATGCGGTGCCATGCCATTCCATGCCATTCCATGCCAGTCCATGCCAGTCCATGCCATTCCATGCCACTCAATGCGGTGCCATGCCATTCCATGCCATTCCATGCCATTCCATGCCATTCCATGCCATTCCATGCCATTCCATGCCATTCCATGCCATTCCATGCCATTCCATGCCATTCCATGCCATTCCATGCCATTCCATGCCATTCCATGCCATTCCATGCCATTCCATGCCATTCCATGCCATTCCATGCCATTCCATGCCATTCCATGCCATTCCATGCCATTCCATGCCATTCCATGCCATTCCATGCCATTCCATGCCATTCCATGCCATTCCATGCCATTCCATGCCATTCCATGCCATTCCATGCCATTCCATGCCATTCCATGCCATTCCATGCCATTCCATGCCATTCCATGCCATTCCATGCCATTCCATGCCATTCCATGCCATTCCATGCCATTCCATGCCATTCCATGCCATTCCATGCCATTCCATGCCATTCCATGCCATTCCATGCCATTCCATGCCATTCCATGCCATTCCATGCCATTCCATGCCATTCCATGCCATTCCATGCCATTCCATGCCATTCCATGCCATTCCATGCCATTCCATGCCATTCCATGCCATTCCATGCCATTCCATGCCATTCCATGCCATTCCATGCCATTCCATGCCATTCCATGCCATTCCATGCCATTCCATGCCATTCCATGCCATTCCATGCCATTCCATGCCATTCCATGCCATTCCATGCCATTCCATGCCATTCCATGCCATTCCATGCCATTCCATGCCATTCCACGCCATTCCATGCCATTCCATGCCATTCCACGCCATTCCATGCCATTCCATGCCATTCCATGCCATTCCATGCCGTTCCATGCCATTCCATGCTATTCCATGCCATTCCATGCCAGTCCATGCCAGTCCATGCCAGTCCATGCCATTCCATGCCAGTCCATGCCATTCCATGCCACTCAATGCGGTGCCATGCCATTCCATGCCATTCCATGCCATTCCATGCCATTCCATGCCATTCCATGCCATTCCATGCCATTCCATGCCATTCCATGCCACTCAATGCGGTGCCATGCCATTCCATGCCATTCCATGCCATTCCATGCCATTCCATGCCATTCCATGCCATTCCATGCCATTCCATGCCATTCCATGCCATTCCATGCCATTCCATGCCATTCCATGCCATTCCATGCCATTCCATGCCATTCCATGCCATTCCATGCCATTCCATGCCATTCCATGCCATTCCATGCCATTCCATGCCATTCCATGCCATTCCATGCCATTCCATGCCATTCCATGCCATTCCATGCCATTCCATGCCATTCCATGCCATTCCATGCCATTCCATGCCATTCCATGCCATTCCATGCCATTCCATGCCGTGCCATGCCGGTGCCATGCCGTGCCATGCCGGTGCCATGCCGTGCCATGCCGGTGCCATGCCGTGCCATGCCGTGCCATGCCGTGCCATGCCGTGCCATGCCGTGCCATGCCGTGCCATGCCGTGCCATGCCGTGCCATGCCGTGCCATGCCGTGCCATGCCGTGCCATGCCGTGCCATGCCGTGCCATGCCGTGCCATGCCGTGCCATGCCGTGCCATGCCGTGCCATGCCGTGCCATGCCGGGCCATGCGGTGCCATGCCATTCCATGCCATTCCATGCCAGTCCATGCCATTCCATGCCACTCAATGCGGTGCCATGCCATTCCATGCCATTCCATGCCATTCCATGCCATTCCATGCCATTCCATGCCATTCCATGCCATTCCAAGCCATTCCATGCCATTCCATGCCATTCCATGCCATTCCATGCCATTCCATGCCATTCCATGCCATTCCATGCCATTCCATGCCATTCCATGCCATTCCATGCCATTCCATGCCATTCCATGCCATTCCATGCCATTCCATGCCATTCCATGCCATTCCATGCCATTCCATGCCATTCCATGCCATTCCATGCCATTCCATGCCATTCCATGCCATTCCATGCCATTCCATGCCATTCCATGCCATTCCATGCCATTCCATGCCATTCCATGCCATTCCATGCCATTCCATGCCATTCCATGCCATTCCATGCCATTCCATGCCATTCCATGCCATTCCATGCCATTCCATGCCATTCCATGCCATTCCATGCCATTCCATGCCATTCCATGCCATTCCATGCCATTCCATGCCATTCCATGCCGTGCCATGCCGGTGCCATGCCGTGCCATGCCGGTGCCATGCCGTGCCATGCCGGTGCCATGCCGTGCCATGCCGGTGCCATGCCGGTGCCATGCCGGTGCCATGCCGTGCCATGCCGTGCCATGCCGTGCCATGCCGTGCCATGCCGTGCCATGCCGTGCCATGCCGTGCCATGCCGTGCCATGCCGTGCCATGCCGTGCCATGCCGTGCCATGCCGTGCCATGCCGTGCCATGCCGTGCCATGCCGTGCCATGCCGTGCCATGCCGTGCCATGCCGTGCCATGCCGTGCCATGCCGTGCCATGCCGTGCCATGCCGTGCCATGCCGTGCCATGCCGTGCCATGCCGTGCCATGCCGTGCCATGCCGTGCCATGCCGTGCCATGCCGTGCCATGCCGTGCCATGCCGTGCCATGCCGTGCCATGCCGTGCCATGCCGTGCCATGCCGTGCCATGCCGTGCCATGCCGTGCCATGCCGTGCCATGCCGTGCCATGCCGTGCCATGCCGGTGCCATGCCGTGCCATGCCGGTGCCATGCCGTGCCATGCCGGTGCCATGCCGTGCCATGCCGGTGCCATGCCGTGCCATGCCGGTGCCATGCCGTGCCATGCCGGTGCCATGCCGTGCCATGCCGGTGCCATGCCGTGCCATGCCGGTGCCATGCCGTGCCATGCCGGTGCCATGCCGTGCCATGCCGGTGCCATGCCGTGCCATGCCGTGCCATGCCGGTGCCATGCCGTGCCATGCCGGTGCCATGCCGTGCCATGCCGGTGCCATGCCGGTGCCATGCCGTGCCATGCCGTGCCATGCCGTGCCATGCCGTGCCATGCCGTGCCATGCCGTGCCATGCCGTGCCATGCCGTGCCATGCCGTGCCATGCCGTGCCATGCCGTGCCATGCCGTGCCATGCCGTGCCATGCCGTGCCATGCCGTGCCATGCCGTGCCATGCCGTGCCATGCCGTGCCATGCCGTGCCATGCCGTGCCATGCCGTGCCATGCCGTGCCATGCCGTGCCATGCCGTGCCATGCCGTGCCATGCCGTGCCATGCCGTGCCATGCCGTGCCATGCCGTGCCATGCCGGTGCCATGCCGTGCCATGCCGGTGCCATGCCGTGCCATGCCGGTGCCATGCCGTGCCATGCCGGTGCCATGCCGTGCCATGCCGGTGCCATGCCGTGCCATGCCGGTGCCATGCCGTGCCATGCCGGTGCCATGCCGTGCCATGCCGTGCCATGCCGGTGCCATGCCGTGCCATGCCGGTGCCATGCCGTGCCATGCCGGTGCCATGCCGTGCCATGCCGGTGCCATGCCGTGCCATGCCGGTGCCATGCCGTGCCATGCAGGTGCCATGCCGGTGCCATGCCGTGCCATGCCGTGCCATGCCGTGCCATGCCGTGCCATGCCGTGCCATGCCGGTGCCATGCCGTGCCATGCCGGTGCCATGCCGTGCCATGCCGGTGCCATGCCGGTGCCATGCCGTGCCATGCCGGTGCCATGCCGTGCCATGCCGTGCCATGCCGTGCCATGCCGTGCCATGCCGTGCCATGCCGTGCCATGCCGTGCCATGCCGTGCCATGCCGTGCCATGCCGTGCCATGCCGTGCCATGCCGTGCCATGCCGTGCCATGCCGTGCCATGCCGTGCCATGCCGTGCCATGCCGTGCCATGCCGTGCCATGCCGTGCCATGCCGTGCCATGCCGTGCCATGCCGTGCCATGCCGTGCCATGCCGTGCCATGCCGTGCCATGCCGTGCCATGCCGTGCCATGCCGTGCCATGCCGGTGCCATGCCGTGCCATGCCGTGCCATGCCGGGCCATGCCGTGCCATGCCGGGCCATGCGGTGCCATGCCATTCCATGCCATTCCATGCCAGTCCATGCCAGTCCATGCCATTCCATGCCACTCAATGCGGTGCCATGCCATTCCATGCCATTCCATGCCATTCCATGCCATTCCATGCCATTCCATGCCATTCCATGCCATTCCATGCCATTCCATGCCATTCCATGCCATTCCATGCCATTCCATGCCATTCCATGCCATTCCATGCCATTCCATGCCATTCCATGCCATTCCATGCCATTCCATGCCATTCCATGCCATTCCATGCCATTCCATGCCATTCCATGCCATTCCATGCCATTCCATGCCATTCCATGCCATTCCATGCCATTCCATGCCATTCCATGCCGTGCCATGCCATTCCATGCCATTCCATGCCATTCCATGCCGGTGCCATGCCGTGCCATGCCGGTGCCATGCCGTGCCATGCCGGTGCCATGCCGTGCCATGCCGGTGCCATGCCGGTGCCATGCCGTGCCATGCCGGTGCCATGCCGTGCCATGCCGTGCCATGCCGTGCCATGCCGTGCCATGCCGTGCCATGCCGTGCCATGCCGTGCCATGCCGTGCCATGCCGGTGCCATGCCGTGCCATGCCGTGCCATGCCGTGCCATGCCGTGCCATGCCGTGCCATGCCGTGCCATGCCGGGCCATGCGGTGCCATGCCATTCCATGCCATTCCATGCCAGTCCATGCCAGTCCATGCCATTCCATGCCACTCAATGCGGTGCCATGCCATTCCATGCCATTCCATGCCATTCCATGCCATTCCATGCCATTCCATGCCATTCCATGCCATTCCATGCCATTCCATGCCATTCCAAGCCATTCCATGCCATTCCATGCCATTCCATGCCATTCCATGCCATTCCATGCCATTCCATGCCATTCCATGCCAATCCATGCCATTCCATGCCATTCCATGCCATTCCATGCCATTCCATGCCATTCCATGCCGTGCCATGCCGGTGCCATGCCGTGCCATGCCGGTGCCATGCCGTGCCATGCCGGTGCCATGCCGTGCCATGCCATTCCATGCCATTCCATGCCGTGCCATGCCGGTGCCATGCCGTGCCATGCCGGTGCCATGCCGTGCCATGCCGGTGCCATGCCGTGCCATGCCGGTGCCATGCCGTGCCATGCCGGTGCCATGCCGTGCCATGCCGGTGCCATGCCGTGCCATGCCGGTGCCATGCCGTGCCATGCCGGTGCCATGCCGTGCCATGCCGGTGCCATGCCGTGCCATGCCGGTGCCATGCCGTGCCATGCCGGTGCCATGCCGTGCCATGCCGGTGCCATGCCGTGCCATGCCGGTGCCATGCCGTGCCATGCCGGTGCCATGCCGTGCCATGCCGGTGCCATGCCGTGCCATGCCGGTGCCATGCCGTGCCATGCCGGTGCCATGCCGTGCCATGCCGGTGCCATGCCGTGCCATGCCGGTGCCATGCCGGTGCCATGCCGGTGCCATGCCGTGCCATGCCGGTGCCATGCCGTGCCATGCCGGTGCCATGCCGTGCCATGCCGGTGCCATGCCGTGCCATGCCGGTGCCATGCCGTGCCATGCCGGTGCCATGCCGTGCCATGCCGGTGCCATGCCGTGCCATGCCGGTGCCATGCCGTGCCATGCCGGTGCCATGCCGTGCCATGCCGGTGCCATGCCGTGCCATGCCATTCCATGCCATTCCATGCCATTCCATGCCGTGCCATGCCGGTGCCATGCCGTGCCATGCCGGTGCCATGCCGTGCCATGCCGGTGCCATGCCGTGCCATGCCGGTGCCATGCCGTGCCATGCCGGTGCCATGCCGTGCCATGCCGGTGCCATGCCGTGCCATGCCGGTGCCATGCCGTGCCATGCCGGTGCCATGCCGTGCCATGCCGGTGCCATGCCGTGCCATGCCGGTGCCATGCCGTGCCATGCCGGTGCCATGCCGTGCCATGCCGGTGCCATGCCGTGCCATGCCGGTGCCATGCCGTGCCATGCCGGTGCCATGCCGTGCCATGCCGGTGCCATGCCGTGCCATGCCGGTGCCATGCCGGTGCCATGCCGTGCCATGCCGTGCCATGCCGTGCCATGCCGTGCCATGCCGTGCCATGCCGTGCCATGCCGTGCCATGCCGTGCCATACCGTGCCATGCCGTGCCATGCCGGTGCCATGCCGTGCCATGCCGGTGCCATGCCGGTGCCATGCCGTGCCATGCCGTGCCATGCCGTGCCATGCCGTGCCATGCCGTGCCATGCCGTGCCATGCCGTGCCATGCCGTGCCATGCCGTGCCATGCCGTGCCATGCCGTGCCATGCCGTGCCATGCCGTGCCATGCCGTGCCATGCCGTGCCATGCCGGGCCATGCGGTGCCATGCCATTCCATGCCATTCCATGCCAGTCCATGCCAGTCCATGCCATTCCATGCCACTCAATGCGGTGCCATGCCATTCCATGCCATTCCATGCCATTCCATGCCATTCCATGCCATTCCATGCCATTCCATGCCATTCCATGCCATTCCATGCCATTCCATGCCATTCCATGCCATTCCATGCCATTCCATGCCATTCCATGCCATTCCATGCCATTCCATGCCATTCCATGCCATTCCATGCCATTCCATGCCATTCCATGCCATTCCATGCCATTCCATGCCATTCCATGCCATTCCATGCCATTCCATGCCATTCCATGCCATTCCATGCCATTCCATGCCATTCCATGCCATTCCATGCCATTCCATGCCATTCCATGCCATTCCATGCCATTCCATGCCATTCCATGCCATTCCATGCCATTCCATGCCATTCCATGCCATTCCATGCCATTCCATGCCATTCCATGCCATTCCACGCCATTCCATGCCATTCCATGCCATTCCACGCCATTCCATGCCATTCCATGCCATTCCATGCCATTCCATGCCGTTCCATGCCATTCCATGCCATTCCATGCCATTCCATGCCATTCCATGCCAGTCCATGCCAGTCCATGCCAGTCCATGCCATTCCATGCCAGTCCATGCCATTCCATGCCACTCAATGCGGTGCCATGCCATTCCATGCCATTCCATGCCATTCCATGCCATTCCATGCCATTCCATGCCATTCCATGCGGTGCCATGCCATTCCATGCCATTCCATGCCATTCCATGCCATTCCATGCCATTCCATGCCATTCCATGCCATTCCATGCCATTCCATGCCATTCCATGCCATTCCATGCCATTCCATGCCATTCCATGCCATTCCATGCCATTCCATGCCATTCCATGCCATTCCATGCCATTCCATGCCATTCCATGCCATTCCATGCCATTCCATGCCATTCCATGCCATTCCATGCCATTCCATGCCATTCCATGCCATTCCATGCCATTCCATGCCATTCCATGCCATTCCATGCCATTCCATGCCATTCCATGCCGTGCCATGCCGGTGCCATGCCGTGCCATGCCGGTGCCATGCCGTGCCATGCCGGTGCCATGCCGTGCCATGCCGTGCCATGCCGTGCCATGCCGTGCCATGCCGTGCCATGCCGTGCCATGCCGTGCCATGCCGTGCCATGCCGTGCCATGCCGTGCCATGCCGTGCCATGCCGTGCCATGCCGTGCCATGCCGTGCCATGCCGTGCCATGCCGTGCCATGCCGTGCCATGCCGTGCCATGCCGTGCCATGCCGTGCCATGCCGTGCCATGCCGGGCCATGCGGTGCCATGCCATTCCATGCCATTCCATGCCAGTCCATGCCAGTCCATGCCATTCCATGCCACTCAATGCGGTGCCATGCCATTCCATGCCATTCCATGCCATTCCATGCCATTCCATGCCATTCCATGCCATTCCATGCCATTCCATGCCATTCCATGCCATTCCATGCCATTCCATGCCATTCCATGCCATTCCATGCCATTCCATGCCATTCCATGCCATTCCATGCCATTCCATGCCATTCCATGCCATTCCATGCCATTCCATGCCATTCCAAGCCATTCCATGCCATTCCATGCCATTCCATGCCATTCCATGCCATTCCATGCCATTCCATGCCATTCCATGCCATTCCATGCCATTCCATGCCATTCCATGCCATTCCATGCCATTCCATGCCATTCCATGCCATTCCATGCCGTGCCATGCCGGTGCCATGCCGTGCCATGCCGGTGCCATGCCGTGCCATGCCGGTGCCATGCCGTGCCATGCCGGTGCCATGCCGTGCCATGCCGGTGCCATGCCGTGCCATGCCGGTGCCATGCCGTGCCATGCCGGTCCCATGCCGTGCCATGCCGGTGCCATGCCGTGCCATGCCGGTGCCATGCCGTGCCATGCCGGTGCCATGCCGTGCCATGCCGGTGCCATGCCGGTGCCATGCCGGTGCCATGCCGGTGCCATGCCGGTGCCATGCCGTGCCATGCCGGTGCCATGCCGTGCCATGCCGGTGCCATGCCGTGCCATGCCGGTGCCATGCCGTGCCATGCCGGTGCCATGCCGTGCCATGCCGGTGCCATGCCGTGCCATGCCGGTGCCATGCCGTGCCATGCCGGTGCCATGCCGTGCCATGCCGGTGCCATGCCGTGCCATGCCGGTGCCATGCCGTGCCATGCCGGTGCCATGCCGTGCCATGCCGGTGCCATGCCGTGCCATGCCGGTGCCATGCCGTGCCATGCCGGTGCCATGCCGTGCCATGCCGGTGCCATGCCGTGCCATGCCGGTGCCATGCCGTGCCATGCCGGTGCCATGCCGTGCCATGCCGGTGCCATGCCGGTGCCATGCCGTGCCATGCCGTGCCATGCCGTGCCATGCCGTGCCATGCCGTGCCATGCCGTGCCATGCCGTGCCATGCCGTGCCATGCCGTGCCATGCCGGTGCCATGCCGTGCCATGCCGTGCCATGCCGTGCCATGCCGTGCCATGCCGTGCCATGCCGTGCCATGCCGTGCCATGCCGTGCCATGCCGGGCCATGCGGTGTCATGCCATTCCATGCCATTCCATGCCAGTCCATGCCAGTCCATGCCATTCCATGCCACTCAATGCGGTGCCATGCCATTCCATGCCATTCCATGCCATTCCATGCCATTCCATGCCATTCCATGCCATTCCATGCCATTCCATGCCATTCCATGCCATTCCATGCCATTCCATGCCATTCCATGCCATTCCATGCCATTCCATGCCATTCCATGCCATTCCATGCCATTCCATGCCGTGCCATGCCATTCCATGCCGTGCCATGCCATTCCATGCCATTCCATGCCATTCCATGCCATTCCATGCCGTGCCATGCCGGTGCCATGCCGTGCCATGCCGGTGCCATGCCGTGCCATGCCGGTGCCATGCCGTGCCATGCCGGTGCCATGCCGTGCCATGCCGGTGCCATGCCGGTGCCATGCCGTGCCATGCCGTGCCATGCCGTGCCATGCCGTGCCATGCCGTGCCATGCCGTGCCATGCCGGTGCCATGCCGTGCCATGCCGGTGCCATGCCGTGCCATGCCGGTGCCATGCCGTGCCATGCCGGTGCCATGCCGTGCCATGCCGGTGCCATGCCGTGCCATGCCGGTGCCATGCCGGTGCCATGCCGTGCCATGCCGTGCCATGCCGTGCCATGCCGTGCCATGCCGTGCCATGCCGTGCCATGCCGTGCCATGCCGTGCCATGCCGTGCCATGCCGTGCCATGCCGGTGCCATGCCGTGCCATGCCGTGCCATGCCGTGCCATGCCGTGCCATGCCGTGCCATGCCGTGCCATGCCGTGCCATGCCGTGCCATGCCGGGCCATGCGGTGCCATGCCATTCCATGCCATTCCATGCCAGTCCATGCCAGTCCATGCCATTCCATGCCACTCAATGCGGTGCCATGCCATTCCATGCCATTCCATGCCATTCCATGCCATTCCATGCCATTCCATGCCATTCCATGCCATTCCATGCCATTCCATGCCATTCCATGCCATTCCATGCCATTCCAAGCCATTCCATGCCATTCCATGCCATTCCATGCCATTCCATGCCATTCCATGCCATTCCATGCCATTCCATGCCATTCCATGCCATTCCATGCCATTCCATGCCATTCCATGCCATTCCATGCCATTCCATGCCATTCCATGCCATTCCATGCCGTGCCATGCCGGTGCCATGCCGTGCCATGCCGGTGCCATGCCGTGCCATGCCGGTGCCATGCCGTGCCATGCCGGTGCCATGCCGTGCCATGCCGGTGCCATGCCGTGCCATGCCGTGCCATGCCGGGCCATGCGGTGCCATGCCGGTGCCATGCCGTGCCATGCCGGTGCCATGCCGTGCCATGCCGGTGCCATGCCGTGCCATGCCGGTGCCATGCCGTGCCATGCCGGTGCCATGCCGTGCCATGCCGGTGCCATGCCGTGCCATGCCGGTGCCATGCCGTGCCATGCCATTCCATGCCATTCCATGCCGTGCCATGCCGGTGCCATGCCGTGCCATGCCGGTGCCATGCCGGTGCCATGCCGTGCCATGCCGGTGCCATGCCGTGCCATGCCGGTGCCATGCCGTGCCATGCCGGTGCCATGCCGTGCCATGCCGGTGCCATGCCGTGCCATGCCGGTGCCATGCCGTGCCATGCCGGTGCCATGCCGTGCCATGCCGGTGCCATGCCGTGCCATGCCGGTGCCATGCCGTGCCATGCCGGTGCCATGCCGTGCCATGCCGGTGCCATGCCGTGCCATGCCGGTGCCATGCCGTGCCATGCCGGTGCCATGCCGTGCCATGCCGGTGCCATGCCGTGCCATGCCGGTGCCATGCCGTGCCATGCCGGTGCCATGCCGTGCCATGCCGGTGCCATGCCGGTGCCATGCCGTGCCATGCCGTGCCATGCCGTGCCATGCCGTGCCATGCCGTGCCATGCCGTGCCATGCCGTGCCATGCCGGTGCCATGCCGTGCCATGCCGTGCCATGCCGTGCCATGCCGTGCCATGCCGTGCCATGCCGTGCCATGCCGGGCCATGCGGTGTCATGCCATTCCATGCCATTCCATGCCAGTCCATGCCAGTCCATGCCATTCCATGCCACTCAATGCGGTGCCATGCCATTCCATGCCATTCCATGCCATTCCATGCCATTCCATGCCATTCCATGCCATTCCATGCCATTCCATGCCATTCCATGCCATTCCAAGCCATTCCATGCCATTCCAAGCCATTCCATGCCATTCCATGCCATTCCATGCCATTCCATGCCATTCCATGCCATTCCATGCCATTCCATGCCATTCCATGCCATTCCATGCCATTCCATGCCATTCCATGCCATTCCATGCCATTCCATGCCATTCCATGCCGTGCCATGCCGGTGCCATGCCGTGCCATGCCGGTGCCATGCCGGTGCCATGCCGTGCCATGCCGTGCCATGCCGTGCCATGCCGTGCCATGCCGTGCCATGCCGTGCCATGCCGTGCCATGCCGTGCCATGCCGTGCCATGCCGTGCCATGCCGTGCCATGCCGTGCCATGCCGTGCCATGCCGTGCCATGCCGTGCCATGCCGTGCCATGCCGTGCCATGCCGTGCCATGCCGGGCCATGCGGTGCCATGCCATTCCATGCCAGTCCATGCCATTCCATGCCACTCAATGCGGTGCCATGCCATTCCATGCCATTCCATGCCATTCCATGCCATTCCATGCCATTCCATGCCATTCCATGCCATTCCATGCCATTCCAAGCCATTCCATGCCATTCCAAGCCATTCCATGCCATTCCATGCCATTCCATGCCGTTCCATGCCATTCCATGCCATTCCATGCCATTCCATGCCATTCCATGCCAGTCCATGCCAGTCCATGCCAGTCCATGCCATTCCATGCCACTCAATGCGGTGCCATGCCATTCCATGCCATTCCATGCCATTCCATGCCATTCCATGCCATTCCATGCCATTCCATGCCATTCCATGCCATTCCATGCCATTCCATGCCATTCCATGCCATTCCATGCCATTCCATGCCATTCCATGCCATTCCATGCCATTCCATGCCATTCCATGCCATTCCATGCCATTCCATGCCATTCCATGCCATTCCATGCCATTCCATGCCATTCCATGCCATTCCATGCCATTCCATGCCATTCCATGCCATTCCATGCCATTCCATGCCATTCCATGCCATTCCATGCCATTCCATGCCATTCCATGCCATTCCACGCGATTCCATGCCATTCCATGCCATTCCACGCCATTCCATGCCATTCCATGCCATTCCATGCCATTCCATGCCGTTCCATGCCATTCCATGCCATTCCATGCCATTCCATGCCATTCCATGCCAGTCCATGCCAGTCCATGCCAGTCCATGCCATTCCATGCCAGTCCATGCCATTCCATGCCACTCAATGCGGTGCCATGCCATTCCATGCCATTCCATGCCATTCCATGCCATTCCATGCCATTCCATGCCATTCCATGCCATTCCATGCCATTCCATGCCATTCCATGCCATTCCATGCCACTCAATGCGGTGCCATGCCATTCCATGCCATTCCATGCCATTCCATGCCATTCCATGCCATTCCATGCCATTCCATGCCATTCCATGCCATTCCATGCCATTCCATGCCGTGCCATGCCGGTGCCATGCCGTGCCATGCCGGTGCCATGCCGTGCCATGCCGGTGCCATGCCGTGCCATGCCGGTGCCATGCCGTGCCATGCCGGTGCCATGCCGGTGCCATGCCGGTGCCATGCCGGTGCCATGCCGGTGCCATGCCGTGCCATGCCGGTGCCATGCCGTGCCATGCCGGTGCCATGCCGTGCCATGCCGGTGCCATGCCGTGCCATGCCGGTGCCATGCCGTGCCATGCCGGTGCCATGCCGTGCCATGCCGGTGCCATGCCGTGCCATGCCGGTGCCATGCCGTGCCATGCCGGTGCCATGCCGTGCCATGCCGGTGCCATGCCGTGCCATGCCGGTGCCATGCCGTGCCATGCCGGTGCCATGCCGTGCCATGCCGGTGCCATGCCGTGCCATGCCGGTGCCATGCCGTGCCATGCCGGTGCCATGCCGTGCCATGCCGGTGCCATGCCGTGCCATGCCGGTGCCATGCCGTGCCATGCCGGTGCCATGCCGTGCCATGCCGGTGCCATGCCGTGCCATGCCGGTGCCATGCCGGTGCCATGCCGTGCCATGCCGTGCCATGCCGTGCCATGCCGTGCCATGCCGTGCCATGCCGTGCCATGCCGTGCCATGCCGTGCCATGCCGGTGCCATGCCGTGCCATGCCGTGCCATGCCGTGCCATGCCGTGCCATGCCGTGCCATGCCGTGCCATGCCGGGCCATGCGGTGTCATGCCATTCCATGCCATTCCATGCCAGTCCATGCCAGTCCATGCCATTCCATGCCACTCAATGCGGTGCCATGCCATTCCATGCCATTCCATGCCATTCCATGCCATTCCATGCCATTCCATGCCATTCCATGCCATTCCATGCCATTCCATGCCATTCCAAGCCATTCCATGCCATTCCAAGCCATTCCATGCCATTCCATGCCATTCCATGCCATTCCATGCCATTCCATGCCATTCCATGCCATTCCATGCCATTCCATGCCATTCCATGCCATTCCATGCCATTCCATGCCATTCCATGCCATTCCATGCCATTCCATGCCATTCCATGCCATTCCATGCCATTCCATGCCATTCCATGCCATTCCATGCCATTCCATGCCATTCCATGCCGTGCCATGCCGGTGCCATGCCGTGCCATGCCGGTGCCATGCCGGTGCCATGCCGTGCCATGCCGGTGCCATGCCGTGCCATGCCGGTGCCATGCCGTGCCATGCCGGTGCCATGCCGTGCCATGCCGGTGCCATGCCGTGCCATGCCGGTGCCATGCCGTGCCATGCCGGTGCCATGCCGTGCCATGCCGGTGCCATGCCGTGCCATGCCGGTGCCATGCCGTGCCATGCCGGTGCCATGCCGTGCCATGCCGGTGCCATGCCGTGCCATGCCGGTGCCATGCCGGTGCCATGCCGTGCCATGCCGTGCCATGCCGTGCCATGCCGTGCCATGCCGTGCCATGCCGTGCCATGCCGTGCCATGCCGTGCCATGCCGTGCCATGCCGGTGCCATGCCGTGCCATGCCGTGCCATGCCGTGCCATGCCGTGCCATGCCGTGCCATGCCGTGCCATGCCGGTGCCATGCCGTGCCATGCCGTGCCATGCCGTGCCATGCCGTGCCATGCCGTGCCATGCCGTGCCATGCCGTGCCATGCCGTGCCATGCCGTGCCATGCCGGGCCATTCCATGCCATTCCATGCCATTCCATGCCATTCCATGCCATTCCATGCCATTCCATGCCATTCCATGCCATTCCATGCCGTGCCATGCCGGTGCCATGCCGTGCCATGCCGTGCCATGCCGGTGCCATGCCGTGCCATGCCGGTGCCATGCCGTGCCATGCCGGTGCCATGCCGTGCCATGCCGGTGCCATGCCGTGCCATGCCGGTGCCATGCCGTGCCATGCCGGTGCCATGCCGGCGCCATGCCGGTGCCATGCCGTGCCATGCCGTGCCATGCCGTGCCATGCCGTGCCATGCCGTGCCATGCCGTGCCATGCCGTGCCATGCCGTGCCATGCCGTGCCATGCCGTGCCATGCCGTGCCATGCCGTGCCATGCCGTGCCATGCCGTGCCATGCCGTGCCATGCCGTGCCATGCCGTGCCATGCCGTGCCATGCCGTGCCATGCCGTGCCATGCCGTGCCATGCCGTGCCATGCCGTGCCATGCCGTGCCATGCCGTGCCATGCCGTGCCATGCCGTGCCATGCCGTGCCATGCCGTGCCATGCCGTGCCATGCCGTGCCATGCCGGTGCCATGCCGTGCCATGCCGTGCCATGCCGTGCCATGCCGTGCCATGCCGTGCCATGCCGTGCCATGCCGTGCCATGCCGGGCCATGCGGTGCCATGCCATTCCATGCCATTCCATGCCAGTCCATGCCAGTCCATGCCATTCCATGCCACTCAATGCGGTGCCATGCCATTCCATGCCATTCCATGCCATTCCATGCCATTCCATGCCATTCCATGCCATTCCATGCCATTCCATGCCATTCCAAGCCATTCCATGCCATTCCATGCCATTCCATGCCATTCCATGCCATTCCATGCCATTCCATGCCATTCCATGCCATTCCATGCCATTCCATGCCATTCCATGCCATTCCATGCCATTCCATGCCATTCCATGCCATTCCATGCCATTCCATGCCATTCCATGCCATTCCATGCCATTCCATGCCATTCCATGCCATTCCATGCCATTCCATGCCGGTGCCATGCCGTGCCATGCCGGTGCCATGCCGTGCCATGCCGGTGCCATGCCGTGCCATGCCGGTGCCATGCCGTGCCATGCCGGTGCCATGCCGTGCCATGCCGGTGCCATGCCGTGCCATGCCGGTGCCATGCCGTGCCATGCCGGTGCCATGCCGTGCCATGCCGGTGCCATGCCGGTGCCATGCCGTGCCATGCCGGTGCCATGCCGGTGCCATGCCGTGCCATGCCGTGCCATGCCGTGCCATGCCGTGCCATGCCGGTGCCATGCCGTGCCATGCCGGTGCCATGCCGTGCCATGCCGGTGCCATGCCGGTGCCATGCCGTGCCATGCCGGTGCCATGCCGTGCCATGCCGTGCCATGCCGTGCCATGCCGTGCCATGCCGTGCCATGCCGTGCCATGCCGTGCCATGCCGTGCCATGCCGGTGCCATGCCGTGCCATGCCGGTCCCATGCCGTGCCATGCCGGTGCCATGCCGTGCCATGCCGGTGCCATGCCGTGCCATGCCGGTGCCATGCCGTGCCATGCCGGTGCCATGCCGGTGCCATGCCGGTGCCATGCCGGTGCCATGCCGGTGCCATGCCGTGCCATGCCGGTGCCATGCCGTGCCATGCCGGTGCCATGCCGTGCCATGCCGGTGCCATGCCGTGCCATGCCGGTGCCATGCCGTGCCATGCCGGTGCCATGCCGTGCCATGCCGGTGCCATGCCGTGCCATGCCGGTGCCATGCCGTGCCATGCCGGTGCCATGCCGTGCCATGCCGGTGCCATGCCGTGCCATGCCGGTGCCATGCCGTGCCATGCCGGTGCCATGCCGTGCCATGCCGGTGCCATGCCGTGCCATGCCGGTGCCATGCCGTGCCATGCCGGTGCCATGCCGTGCCATGCCGGTGCCATGCCGGTGCCATGCCGTGCCATGCCGGTGCCATGCCGTGCCATGCCGGTGCCATGCCGTGCCATGCCGGTGCCATGCCGTGCCATGCCGGTGCCATGCCGGTGCCATGCCGTGCCATGCCGTGCCATGCCGTGCCATGCCGTGCCATGCCGTGCCATGCCGGTGCCATGCCGTGCCATGCCGTGCCATGCCGTGCCATGCCGTGCCATGCCGTGCCATGCCGTGCCATGCCGTGCCATGCCGGGCCATGCGGTGCCATGCCATTCCATGCCATTCCATGCCAGTCCATGCCAGTCCATGCCATTCCATGCCACTCAATGCGGTGCCATGCCATTCCATGCCATTCCATGCCATTCCATGCCATTCCATGCCATTCCATGCCATTCCATGCCATTCCATGCCATTCCATGCCATTCCATGCCATTCCATGCCATTCCAAGCCATTCCATGCCATTCCATGCCATTCCATGCCATTCCATGCCATTCCATGCCATTCCATGCCATTCCATGCCATTCCATGCCGTGCCATGCCGGTGCCATGCCGTGCCATGCCGGTGCCATGCCGGTGCCATGCCGTGCCATGCCGGTGCCATGCCGTGCCATGCCGGTGCCATGCCGTGCCATGCCGGTGCCATGCCGTGCCATGCCGGTGCCATGCCGTGCCATGCCGGTGCCATGCCGTGCCATGCCGGTGCCATGCCGTGCCATGCCGGTGCCATGCCGTGCCATGCCGGTGCCATGCCGTGCCATGCCGGTGCCATGCCGTGCCATGCCGGTGCCATGCCGTGCCATGCCGGTGCCATGCCGTGCCATGCCGGTGCCATGCCGTGCCATGCCGTGCCATGCCGTGCCATGCCGTGCCATGCCGTGCCATGCCGTGCCATGCCGTGCCATGCCGTGCCATGCCGTGCCATGCCGTGCCATGCCGTGCCATGCCGTGCCATGCCGTGCCATGCCGTGCCATGCCGTGCCATGCCGTGCCATGCCGTGCCATGCCGTGCCATGCCGTGCCATGCCGTGCCATGCCGTGCCATGCCGTGCCATGCCGTGCCATGCCGTGCCATGCCGTGCCATGCCGTGCCATGCCGTGCCATGCCGTGCCATGCCGTGCCATGCCGTGCCATGCCGTGCCATGCCGTGCCATGCCGTGCCATGCCGTGCCATGCCGTGCCATGCCGTGCCATGCCGTGCCATGCCGTGCCATGCCGTGCCATGCCGTGCCATGCCGTGCCATGCCGTGCCATGCCGTGCCATGCCGTGCCATGCCGTGCCATGCCGTGCCATGCCGTGCCATGCCGTGCCATGCCGTGCCATGCCGTGCCATGCCGTGCCATGCCGTGCCATGCCGTGCCATGCCGTGCCATGCCGTGCCATGCCGTGCCATGCCGTGCCATGCCGTGCCATGCCGTGCCATGCCGTGCCATGCCGTGCCATGCCGTGCCATGCCGTGCCATGCCGTGCCATGCCGTGCCATGCCGTGCCATGCCGTGCCATGCCGTGCCATGCCGTGCCATGCCGTGCCATGCCGTGCCATGCCGTGCCATGCCGTGCCATGCCGTGCCATGCCGTGCCATGCCGTGCCATGCCGTGCCATGCCGTGCCATGCCGTGCCATGCCGTGCCATGCCGTGCCATGCCGTGCCATGCCGTGCCATGCCGTGCCATGCCGTGCCATGCCGTGCCATGCCGGGCCATGCGGTGCCATGCCATTCCATGCCAGTCCATGCCATTCCATGCCACTCAATGCGGTGCCATGCCATTCCATGCCATTCCATGCCATTCCATGCCATTCCATGCCATTCCATGCCATTCCATGCCATTCCATGCCATTCCAAGCCATTCCATGCCATTCCAAGCCATTCCATGCCATTCCATGCCATTCCATGCCGTTCCATGCCATTCCATGCCATTCCATGCCATTCCATGCCATTCCATGCCAGTCCATGCCAGTCCATGCCAGTCCATGCCATTCCATGCCACTCAATGCGGTGCCATGCCATTCCATGCCATTCCATGCCATTCCATGCCATTCCATGCCATTCCATGCCATTCCATGCCATTCCATGCCATTCCATGCCATTCCATGCCATTCCATGCCATTCCATGCCATTCCATGCCATTCCATGCCATTCCATGCCATTCCATGCCATTCCATGCCATTCCATGCCATTCCATGCCATTCCATGCCATTCCATGCCATTCCATGCCATTCCATGCCATTCCATGCCATTCCATGCCATTCCATGCCATTCCATGCCATTCCATGCCATTCCATGCCATTCCATGCCATTCCATGCCATTCCATGCCATTCCACGCGATTCCATGCCATTCCATGCCATTCCACGCCATTCCATGCCATTCCATGCCATTCCATGCCATTCCATGCCGTTCCATGCCATTCCATGCCATTCCATGCCATTCCATGCCATTCCATGCCAGTCCATGCCAGTCCATGCCAGTCCATGCCATTCCATGCCAGTCCATGCCATTCCATGCCACTCAATGCGGTGCCATGCCATTCCATGCCATTCCATGCCATTCCATGCCATTCCATGCCATTCCATGCCATTCCATGCCATTCCATGCCATTCCATGCCATTCCATGCCATTCCATGCCATTCCATGCCACTCAATGCGGTGCCATGCCATTCCATGCCATTCCATGCCATTCCATGCCATTCCATGCCATTCCATGCCATTCCATGCCATTCCATGCCATTCCATGCCATTCCATGCCATTCCATGCCATTCCATGCCGTGCCATGCCGGTGCCATGCCGTGCCATGCCGGTGCCATGCCGTGCCATGCCGGTGCCATGCCGTGCCATGCCGTGCCATGCCGTGCCATGCCGTGCCATGCCGTGCCATGCCGTGCCATGCCGTGCCATGCCGTGCCATGCCGTGCCATGCCGTGCCATGCCGTGCCATGCCGTGCCATGCCGTGCCATGCCGTGCCATGCCGTGCCATGCCGTGCCATGCCGTGCCATGCCGTGCCATGCCGTGCCATGCCGGGCCATGCGGTGCCATGCCATTCCATGCCAGTCCATGCCATTCCATGCCACTCAATGCGGTGCCATGCCATTCCATGCCATTCCATGCCATTCCATGCCATTCCATGCCATTCCATGCCATTCCATGCCATTCCATGCCATTCCATGCCATTCCATGCCATTCCATGCCATTCCATGCCATTCCATGCCATTCCATGCCATTCCATGCCATTCCAAGCCATTCCATGCCATTCCATGCCATTCCATGCCATTCCATGCCATTCCATGCCATTCCATGCCATTCCATGCCATTCCATGCCATTCCATGCCATTCCATGCCATTCCATGCCATTCCATGCCATTCCATGCCATTCCATGCCGTGCCATGCCGGTGCCATGCCGTGCCATGCCGGTGCCATGCCGTGCCATGCCGGTGCCATTCCGTGCCATGCCGGTGCCATGCCGTGCCATGCCGGTCCCATGCCGTGCCATGCCGGTGCCATGCCGTGCCATGCCGGTGCCATGCCGTGCCATGCCGTGCCATGCCGTGCCATGCCGTGCCATGCCGTGCCATGCCGTGCCATGCCGTGCCATGCCGTGCCATGCCGTGCCATGCCGTGCCATGCCGTGCCATGCCGTGCCATGCCGGGCCATGCGGTGCCATGCCATTCCATGCCAGTCCATGCCATTCCATGCCACTCAATGCGGTGCCATGCCATTCCATGCCATTCCATGCCATTCCATGCCATTCCATGCCATTCCATGCCATTCCATGCCATTCCATGCCATTCCATGCCATTCCATGCCATTCCATGCCATTCCATGCCATTCCATGCCATTCCATGCCATTCCATGCCATTCCATGCCGGTGCCATGCCGTGCCATGCCGGTGCCATGCCGTGCCATGCCGGTGCCATGCCGTGCCATGCCGGTGCCATGCCGTGCCATGCCGGTGCCATGCCGTGCCATGCCGGTGCCATGCCGTGCCATGCCGGTGCCATGCCGTGCCATGCCGGTGCCATGCCGTGCCATGCCGGTGCCATGCCGGTGCCATGCCGTGCCATGCCGGTGCCATGCCGGTGCCATGCCGTGCCATGCCGTGCCATGCCGTGCCATGCCGTGCCATGCCGGTGCCATGCCGTGCCATGCCGGTGCCATGCCGTGCCATGCCGGTGCCATGCCGGTGCCATGCCGTGCCATGCCGGTGCCATGCCGTGCCATGCCGTGCCATGCCGTGCCATGCCGTGCCATGCCGTGCCATGCCGTGCCATGCCGTGCCATGCCGTGCCATGCCGGTGCCATGCCGTGCCATGCCGGTCCCATGCCGTGCCATGCCGGTGCCATGCCGTGCCATGCCGGTGCCATGCCGTGCCATGCCGGTGCCATGCCGTGCCATGCCGGTGCCATGCCGGTGCCATGCCGGTGCCATGCCGGTGCCATGCCGGTGCCATGCCGTGCCATGCCGGTGCCATGCCGTGCCATGCCGGTGCCATGCCGTGCCATGCCGGTGCCATGCCGTGCCATGCCGGTGCCATGCCGTGCCATGCCGGTGCCATGCCGTGCCATGCCGGTGCCATGCCGTGCCATGCCGGTGCCATGCCGTGCCATGCCGGTGCCATGCCGTGCCATGCCGGTGCCATGCCGTGCCATGCCGGTGCCATGCCGTGCCATGCCGGTGCCATGCCGTGCCATGCCGGTGCCATGCCGTGCCATGCCGGTGCCATGCCGTGCCATGCCGGTGCCATGCCGTGCCATGCCGGTGCCATGCCGGTGCCATGCCGTGCCATGCCGGTGCCATGCCGTGCCATGCCGGTGCCATGCCGTGCCATGCCGGTGCCATGCCGTGCCATGCCGGTGCCATGCCGGTGCCATGCCGTGCCATGCCGTGCCATGCCGTGCCATGCCGTGCCATGCCGTGCCATGCCGGTGCCATGCCGTGCCATGCCGTGCCATGCCGTGCCATGCCGTGCCATGCCGTGCCATGCCGTGCCATGCCGTGCCATGCCGTGCCATGCCGGGCCATGCGGTGCCATGCCATTCCATGCCATTCCATGCCAGTCCATGCCAGTCCATGCCATTCCATGCCACTCAATGCGGTGCCATGCCATTCCATGCCATTCCATGCCATTCCATGCCATTCCATGCCATTCCATGCCATTCCATGCCATTCCATGCCATTCCATGCCATTCCATGCCATTCCATGCCATTCCAAGCCATTCCATGCCATTCCATGCCATTCCATGCCATTCCATGCCATTCCATGCCATTCCATGCCATTCCATGCCATTCCATGCCATTCCATGCCGTGCCATGCCGGTGCCATGCCGTGCCATGCCGGTGCCATGCCGGTGCCATGCCGTGCCATGCCGGTGCCATGCCGTGCCATGCCGGTGCCATGCCGTGCCATGCCGGTGCCATGCCGTGCCATGCCGGTGCCATGCCGTGCCATGCCGGTGCCATGCCGTGCCATGCCGGTGCCATGCCGTGCCATGCCGGTGCCATGCCGTGCCATGCCGGTGCCATGCCGTGCCATGCCGGTGCCATGCCGTGCCATGCCGTGCCATGCCGTGCCATGCCGTGCCATGCCGTGCCATGCCGTGCCATGCCGTGCCATGCCGTGCCATGCCGTGCCATGCCGTGCCATGCCGTGCCATGCCGTGCCATGCCGTGCCATGCCGTGCCATGCCGTGCCATGCCGTGCCATGCCGTGCCATGCCGTGCCATGCCGTGCCATGCCGTGCCATGCCGTGCCATGCCGTGCCATGCCGTGCCATGCCGTGCCATGCCGTGCCATGCCGTGCCATGCCGTGCCATGCCGTGCCATGCCGTGCCATGCCGTGCCATGCCGTGCCATGCCGTGCCATGCCGTGCCATGCCGTGCCATGCCGTGCCATGCCGTGCCATGCCGTGCCATGCCGTGCCATGCCGTGCCATGCCGTGCCATGCCGTGCCATGCCGTGCCATGCCGTGCCATGCCGTGCCATGCCGTGCCATGCCGTGCCATGCCGTGCCATGCCGTGCCATGCCGTGCCATGCCGTGCCATGCCGTGCCATGCCGTGCCATGCCGTGCCATGCCGTGCCATGCCGTGCCATGCCGTGCCATGCCGTGCCATGCCGTGCCATGCCGTGCCATGCCGTGCCATGCCGTGCCATGCCGTGCCATGCCGTGCCATGCCGTGCCATGCCGTGCCATGCCGTGCCATGCCGTGCCATGCCGTGCCATGCCGTGCCATGCCGTGCCATGCCGTGCCATGCCGTGCCATGCCGTGCCATGCCGTGCCATGCCGTGCCATGCCGTGCCATGCCGTGCCATGCCGTGCCATGCCGTGCCATGCCGTGCCATGCCGTGCCATGCCGTGCCATGCCGTGCCATGCCGTGCCATGCCGTGCCATGCCGTGCCATGCCGTGCCATGCCGGGCCATGCGGTGCCATGCCATTCCATGCCAGTCCATGCCATTCCATGCCACTCAATGCGGTGCCATGCCATTCCATGCCATTCCATGCCATTCCATGCCATTCCATGCCATTCCATGCCATTCCATGCCATTCCATGCCATTCCAAGCCATTCCATGCCATTCCAAGCCATTCCATGCCATTCCATGCCATTCCATGCCGTTCCATGCCATTCCATGCCATTCCATGCCATTCCATGCCATTCCATGCCAGTCCATGCCAGTCCATGCCAGTCCATGCCATTCCATGCCACTCAATGCGGTGCCATGCCATTCCATGCCATTCCATGCCATTCCATGCCATTCCATGCCATTCCATGCCATTCCATGCCATTCCATGCCATTCCATGCCATTCCATGCCATTCCATGCCATTCCATGCCATTCCATGCCATTCCATGCCATTCCATGCCATTCCATGCCATTCCATGCCATTCCATGCCATTCCATGCCATTCCATGCCATTCCATGCCATTCCATGCCATTCCATGCCATTCCATGCCATTCCATGCCATTCCATGCCATTCCATGCCATTCCATGCCATTCCATGCCATTCCATGCCATTCCATGCCATTCCATGCCATTCCATGCCATTCCATGCCATTCCACGCGATTCCATGCCATTCCATGCCATTCCACGCCATTCCATGCCATTCCATGCCATTCCATGCCATTCCATGCCGTTCCATGCCATTCCATGCCATTCCATGCCATTCCATGCCATTCCATGCCAGTCCATGCCAGTCCATGCCAGTCCATGCCATTCCATGCCAGTCCATGCCATTCCATGCCACTCAATGCGGTGCCATGCCATTCCATGCCATTCCATGCCATTCCATGCCATTCCATGCCATTCCATGCCATTCCATGCCATTCCATGCCATTCCATGCCATTCCATGCCATTCCATGCCACTCAATGCGGTGCCATGCCATTCCATGCCATTCCATGCCATTCCATGCCATTCCATGCCATTCCATGCCATTCCATGCCATTCCATGCCATTCCATGCCATTCCATGCCGTGCCATGCCGGTGCCATGCCGTGCCATGCCGGTGCCATGCCGTGCCATGCCGGTGCCATGCCGTGCCATGCCGTGCCATGCCGTGCCATGCCGTGCCATGCCGTGCCATGCCGTGCCATGCCGTGCCATGCCGTGCCATGCCGTGCCATGCCGTGCCATGCCGTGCCATGCCGTGCCATGCCGTGCCATGCCGTGCCCATGCCGTGCCATGCCGTGCCATGCCGTGCATGCCGTGCCATGCCGTGCCATGCCGGGCCATGCGGTGCCATGCCATTCCATGCCAGTCCATGCCATTCCATGCCACTCAATGCGGTGCCATGCCATTCCATGCCATTCCATGCCATTCCATGCCATTCCATGCCATTCCATGCCATTCCATGCCATTCCATGCCATTCCATGCCATTCCATGCCATTCCATGCCATTCCATGCCATTCCATGCCATTCCATGCCATTCCATGCCATTCCATGCCATTCCAAGCCATTCCATGCCATTCCATGCCATTCCATGCCATTCCATGCCATTCCATGCCATTCCATGCCATTCCATGCCATTCCATGCCATTCCATGCCATTCCATGCCATTCCATGCCATTCCATGCCATTCCATGCCGTGCCATGCCGGTGCCATGCCGTGCCATGCCGGTGCCATGCCGTGCCATGCCGGTGCCATTCCGTGCCATGCCGGTGCCATGCCGTGCCATGCCGGTCCCATGCCGTGCCATGCCGGTGCCATGCCGTGCCATGCCGGTGCCATGCCGTGCCATGCCGGTGCCATGCCGTGCCATGCCGGTGCCATGCCGGTGCCATGCCGGTGCCATGCCGGTGCCATGCCGGTGCCATGCCGTGCCATGCCGGTGCCATGCCGTGCCATGCCGGTGCCATGCCGTGCCATGCCGGTGCCATGCCGTGCCATGCCGGTGCCATGCCGTGCCATGCCGGTGCCATGCCGTGCCATGCCGGTGCCATGCCGTGCCATGCCGGTGCCATGCCGTGCCATGCCGGTGCCATGCCGTGCCATGCCGGTTGCCATGCCGTGCCATGCCGGTGCCATGCCGTGCCATGCCGGTGCCATGCCGTGCCATGCCGGTGCCATGCCGTGCCATGCCGGTGCCATGCCGTGCCATGCCGGTGCCATGCCGTGCCATGCCGGTGCCATGCCGTGCCATGCCGGTGCCATGCCGGTGCCATGCCGTGCCATGCCGTGCCATGCCGTGCCATGCCGTGCCATGCCGTGCCATGCCGTGCCATGCCGTGCCATGCCGGTGCCATGCCGTGCCATGCCGTGCCATGCCGTGCCATGCCGTGCCATGCCGTGCCATGCCGTGCCATGCCGTGCCATGCCGGGCCATGCGGTGTCATGCCATTCCATGCCATTCCATGCCAGTCCATGCCAGTCCATGCCATTCCATGCCACTCAATGCGGTGCCATGCCATTCCATGCCATTCCATGCCATTCCATGCCATTCCATGCCATTCCATGCCATTCCATGCCATTCCATGCCATTCCATGCCATTCCAAGCCATTCCATGCCATTCCAAGCCATTCCATGCCATTCCATGCCATTCCATGCCATTCCATGCCATTCCATGCCATTCCATGCCATTCCATGCCATTCCATGCCATTCCATGCCATTCCATGCCATTCCATGCCATTCCATGCCATTCCATGCCATTCCATGCCATTCCATGCCATTCATGCCATGCCATGCCATTCCATGCCATGCCGGCCATGCCGGTGCCATGCCGTGCCATGCCGGTGCCATGCCGGTGCCATGCCGTGCCATGCCGTGCCATGCCGTGCCATGCCGTGCCATGCCGTGCCATGCCGTGCCATGCCGTGCCATGCCGTGCCATGCCGTGCCATGCCGTGCCATGCCGTGCCATGCCGTGCCATGCCGTGCCATGCCGTGCCATGCCGTGCCATGCCGTGCCATGCCGTGCCATGCCGGGCCATGCGGTGCCATGCCATTCCATGCCAGTCCATGCCATTCCATGCCACTCAATGCGGTGCCATGCCATTCCATGCCATTCCATGCCATTCCATGCCATTCCATGCCATTCCATGCCATTCCATGCCATTCCATGCCATTCCAAGCCATTCCATGCCATTCCAAGCCATTCCATGCCATTCCATGCCATTCCATGCCGTTCCATGCCATTCCATGCCATTCCATGCCATTCCATGCCATTCCATGCCAGTCCATGCCAGTCCATGCCAGTCCATGCCATTCCATGCCACTCAATGCGGTGCCATGCCATTCCATGCCATTCCATGCCATTCCATGCCATTCCATGCCATTCCATGCCATTCCATGCCATTCCATGCCATTCCATGCCATTCCATGCCATTCCATGCCATTCCATGCCATTCCATGCCATTCCATGCCATTCCATGCCATTCCATGCCATTCCATGCCATTCCATGCCATTCCATGCCATTCCATGCCATTCCATGCCATTCCATGCCATTCCATGCCATTCCATGCCATTCCATGCCATTCCATGCCATTCCATGCCATTCCATGCCATTCCATGCCATTCCATGCCATTCCATGCCATTCCACGCGATTCCATGCATTCCATGCCATTCCACGCCATTCCATGCCATTCCATGCCATTCCATGCCATTCCATGCCGTTCCATGCCATTCCATGCCATTCCATGCCATTCCATGCCATTCCATGCCAGTCCATGCCAGTCATGCCAGTCCATGCCAGTCCATGCATCAGCAGTCCATGCCATCATGCCACTCAATGCGGGTGCCATGCCATTCCATGCCATTCCATGCCATTCCATGCCATTCCATGCCATTCCATGCCATTCCATGCCATTCCATGCCATTCCATGCCATTCCATGCCATTCCATGCCACTCAATGCGGTGCCATGCCATTCCATGCCATTCCATGCCATTCCATGCCATTCCATGCCATTCCATGCCATTCCATGCCATTCCATGCCATTCCATGCCGTGCCATGCCGGTGCCATGCCGTCGGTGCCATGCCGTGCCATGCCGGTGCCATGCCGTGCCATGCCGTGCCATGCCGTGCCATGCCGTGCCATGCCGTGCCATGCCGTGCCATGCCGTGCCATGCCGTGCCATGCCGTGCCATGCCGTGCCATGCCGTGCCATGCCGTGCCATGCCGTGCCATGCCGTGCCATGCCGTGCCATGCCGGGCCATGCGGTGCCATGCCATTCCATGCCATTCCATGCCAGTCCATGCCAGTCCATGCCATTCCATGCCACTCAATGCGGTGCCATGCCATTCCATGCCATTCCATGCCATTCCATGCCATTCCATGCCATTCCATGCCATTCCATGCCATTCCATGCCATTCCATGCCATTCCATGCCATTCCATGCCATTCCATGCCATTCCATGCCATTCCAAGCCATTCCATGCCATTCCATGCCATTCCATGCCATTCCATGCCATTCCATGCCATTCCATGCCATTCCATGCCATTCCATGCCATTCCATGCCATTCCATGCCATTCCATGCCATTCCATGCCATTCCATGCCATTCCATGCCGTGCCATGCCGGTGCCATGCCGTGCCATGCCGGTGCCATGCCGTGCCATGCCGGTGCCATGCCGTGCCATGCCGGTGCCATGCCGTGCCATGCCGGTCCCATGCCGTGCCATGCCGGTGCCATGCCGTGCCATGCCGGTGCCATGCCGTGCCATGCCGGTGCCATGCCGTGCCATGCCGGTGCCATGCCGGTGCCATGCCGGTGCCATGCCGGTGCCATGCCGGTGCCATGCCGTGCCATGCCGGTGCCATGCCGTGCCATGCCGGTGCCATGCCGTGCCATGCCGGTGCCATGCCGTGCCATGCCGGTGCCATGCCGTGCCATGCCGGTGCCATGCCGTGCCATGCCGGTGCCATGCCGTGCCATGCCGGTGCCATGCCGTGCCATGCCGGTGCCATGCCGTGCCATGCCGGTGCCATGCCGTGCCATGCCGGTGCCATGCCGTGCCATGCCGGTGCCATGCCGTGCCATGCCGGTGCAATGCCGTGCCATGCCGGTGCCATGCCGTGCCATGCCGGTGCCATGCCGTGCCATGCCGGTGCCATGCCGTGCCATGCCGGTGCCATGCCGTGCCATGCCGGTGCCATGCCGTGCCATGCCGGTGCCATGCCGTGCCATGCCGGTGCCATGCCGTGCCATGCCGGTGCCATGCCGTGCCATGCCGGTGCCATGCCGGTGCCATGCCGTGCCATGCCGTGCCATGCCGTGCCATGCCGTGCCATGCCGTGCCATGCCGTGCCATGCCGTGCCATGCCGTGCCATGCCGGTGCCATGCCGTGCCATGCCGTGCCATGCCGTGCCATGCCGTGCCATGCCGTGCCATGCCGTGCCATGCCGTGCCATGCCGGGCCATGCGGTGTCATGCCATTCCATGCCATTCCATGCCAGTCCATGCCAGTCCATGCCATTCCATGCCACTCAATGCGGTGCCATGCCATTCCATGCCATTCCATGCCATTCCATGCCATTCCATGCCATTCCATGCCATTCCATGCCATTCCATGCCATTCCATGCCATTCCAAGCCATTCCATGCCATTCCAAGCCATTCCATGCCATTCCATGCCATTCCATGCCATTCCATGCCATTCCATGCCATTCCATGCCATTCCATGCCATTCCATGCCATTCCATGCCATTCCATGCCATTCCATGCCATTCCATGCCATTCCATGCCATTCCATGCCATTCCATGCCATTCCATGCCGTGCCATGCCGGTGCCATGCCGTGCCATGCCGGTGCCATGCCGGTGCCATGCCGTGCCATGCCGTGCCATGCCGGTGCCATGCCGTGCCATGCCGGTGCCATGCCGTGCCATGCCGGTGCCATGCCGTGCCATGCCGGTGCCATGCCGTGCCATGCCGGTGCCATGCCGTGCCATGCCGGTGCCATGCCGTGCCATGCCGGTGCCATGCCGTGCCATGCCGGTGCCATGCCGTGCCATGCCGGTGCCATGCCGTGCCATGCCGGTGCCATGCCGGTGCCATGCCGTGCCATGCCGTGCCATGCCGTGCCATGCCGTGCCATGCCGTGCCATGCCGTGCCATGCCGTGCCATGCCGTGCCATGCCGTGCCATGCCGTGCCATGCCGGTGCCATGCCGTGCCATGCCGTGCCATGCCGTGCCATGCCGTGCCATGCCGTGCCATGCCGGTGCCATGCCGTGCCATGCCGTGCCATGCCGTGCCATGCCGTGCCATGCCGTGCCATGCCGTGCCATGCCGTGCCATGCCGTGCCATGCCGGGCCATTCCATGCCATTCCATGCCATTCCATGCCATTCCATGCCATTCCATGCCATTCCATGCCATTCCATGCCATTCCATGCCGTGCCATGCCGGTGCCATGCCGTGCCATGCCGTGCCATGCCGGTGCCATGCCGTGCCATGCCGGTGCCATGCCGGTGCCATGCCGTGCCATGCCGGTGCCATGCCGTGCCATGCCGGTGCCATGCCGTGCCATGCCGGTGCCATGCCGTGCCATGCCGGTGCCATGCCGTGCCATGCCGGTGCCATGCCGGTGCCATGCCGTGCCATGCCGTGCCATGCCGTGCCATGCCGTGCCATGCCGTGCCATGCCGTGCCATGCCGTGCCATGCCGTGCCATGCCGTGCCATGCCGTGCCATGCCGGTGCCATGCCGTGCCATGCCGTGCCATGCCGTGCCATGCCGTGCCATGCCGTGCCATGCCGGTGCCATGCCGTGCCATGCCGTGCCATGCCGTGCCATGCCGTGCCATGCCGTGCCATGCCGTGCCATGCCGTGCCATGCCGTGCCATGCCGTGCCATGCCGGGCCATTCCATGCCATTCCATGCCATTCCATGCCATTCCATGCCATTCCATGCCATTCCATGCCATTCCATGCCATTCCATGCCGTGCCATGCCGGTGCCATGCCGTGCCATGCCGTGCCATGCCGGTGCCATGCCGTGCCATGCCGGTGCCATGCCGGTGCCATGCCGTGCCATGCCGGTGCCATGCCGTGCCATGCCGGTGCCATGCCGTGCCATGCCGGTGCCATGCCGTGCCATGCCGGTGCCATGCCGTGCCATGCCGGTGCCATGCCGTGCCATGCCGGCGCCATGCCGGTGCCATGCCGTGCCATGCCGTGCCATGCCGTGCCATGCCGTGCCATGCCGTGCCATGCCGTGCCATGCCGTGCCATGCCGTGCCATGCCGTGCCATGCCGTGCCATGCCGTGCCATGCCGTGCCATGCCGTGCCATGCCGTGCCATGCCGTGCCATGCCGTGCCATGCCGTGCCATGCCGTGCCATGCCGTGCCATGCCGTGCCATGCCGTGCCATGCCGTGCCATGCCGTGCCATGCCGTGCCATGCCGTGCCATGCCGTGCCATGCCGTGCCATGCCGTGCCATGCCGTGCCATGCCGTGCCATGCCGGTGCCATGCCGTGCCATGCCGTGCCATGCCGTGCCATGCCGTGCCATGCCGTGCCATGCCGTGCCATGCCGTGCCATGCCGTGCCATGCCGGGCCATGCGGTGCCATGCCATTCCATGCCATTCCATGCCAGTCCATGCCAGTCCATGCCATTCCATGCCACTCAATGCGGTGCCATGCCATTCCATGCCATTCCATGCCATTCCATGCCATTCCATGCCATTCCATGCCATTCCATGCCATTCCATGCCATTCCAAGCCATTCCATGCCATTCCATGCCATTCCATGCCATTCCATGCCATTCCATGCCATTCCATGCCATTCCATGCCATTCCATGCCATTCCATGCCATTCCATGCCATTCCATGCCATTCCATGCCATTCCATGCCATTCCATGCCATTCCATGCCATTCCATGCCATTCCATGCCATTCCATGCCATTCCATGCCATTCCATGCCATTCCATGCCATTCCATGCCATTCCATGCCATTCCATGCCATTCCATGCCGGTGCCATGCCGTGCCATGCCGGTGCCATGCCGTGCCATGCCGGTGCCATGCCGTGCCATGCCGGTGCCATGCCGTGCCATGCCGGTGCCATGCCGTGCCATGCCGGTGCCATGCCGTGCCATGCCGGTGCCATGCCGTGCCATGCCGGTGCCATGCCGTGCCATGCCGGTGCCATGCCGTGCCATGCCGGTGCCATGCCGTGCCATGCCGGTGCCATGCCGGTGCCATGCCGGTGCCATGCCGTGCCATGCCGGTGCCATGCCGTGCCATGCCGGTGCCATGCCGTGCCATGCCGGTGCCATGCCGTGCCATGCCGGTGCCATGCCGTGCCATGCCGGTGCCATGCCGTGCCATGCCGGTGCCATGCCGTGCCATGCCGGTGCCATGCCGTGCCATGCCGGTGCCATGCCGTGCCATGCCGTGCCATGCCGTGCCATGCCGTGCCATGCCGTGCCATGCCGTGCCATGCCGTGCCATGCCGTGCCATGCCGTGCCATGCCGTGCCATGCCGTGCCATGCCGTGCCATGCCGTGCCATGCCGTGCCATGCCGTGCCATGCCGTGCCATGCCGTGCCATGCCGTGCCATGCCGTGCCATGCCGTGCCATGCCGTGCCATGCCGTGCCATGCCGTGCCATGCCGTGCCATGCCGTGCCATGCCGTGCCATGCCGTGCCATGCCGTGCCATGCCGTGCCATGCCGTGCCATGCCGTGCCATGCCGTGCCATGCCGTGCCATGCCGTGCCATGCCGTGCCATGCCGTGCCATGCCGTGCCATGCCGTGCCATGCCGTGCCATGCCGTGCCATGCCGTGCCATGCCGTGCCATGCCGTGCCATGCCGTGCCATGCCGTGCCATGCCGTGCCATGCCGTGCCATGCCGTGCCATGCCGTGCCATGCCGTGCCATGCCGTGCCATGCCGTGCCATGCCGTGCCATGCCGTGCCATGCCGTGCCATGCCGTGCCATGCCGTGCCATGCCGTGCCATGCCGTGCCATGCCGTGCCATGCCGTGCCATGCCGTGCCATGCCGTGCCATGCCGTGCCATGCCGTGCCATGCCGTGCCATGCCGTGCCATGCCGTGCCATGCCGTGCCATGCCGTGCCATGCCGTGCCATGCCGTGCCATGCCGTGCCATGCCGGGCCATGCGGTGCCATGCCATTCCATGCCATTCCATGCCAGTCCATGCCAGTCCATGCCATTCCATGCCACTCAATGCGGTGCCATGCCATTCCATGCCATTCCATGCCATTCCATGCCATTCCATGCCATTCCATGCCATTCCATGCCATTCCATGCCATTCCATGCCATTCCATGCCATTCCATGCCATTCCATGCCATTCCAAGCCATTCCATGCCATTCCATGCCATTCCATGCCATTCCATGCCATTCCATGCCGTTCCATGCCATTCCATGCCATTCCATGCCATTCCATGCCATTCCATGCCAGTCCATGCCAGTCCATGCCAGTCCATGCCACTCAATGCGGTGCCATGCCATTCCATGCCATTCCATGCCATTCCATGCCATTCCATGCCATTCCATGCCATTCCATGCCATTCCATGCCATTCCATGCCATTCCATGCCATTCCATGCCATTCCATGCCACTCAATGCGGTGCCATGCCATTCCATGCCATTCCATGCCATTCCATGCCATTCCATGCCATTCCATGCCATTCCATGCCATTCCATGCCATTCCATGCCATTCCATGCCATTCCATGCCATTCCATGCCATTCCATGCCATTCCATGCCATTCCATGCCATTCCATGCCATTCCATGCCATTCCATGCCATTCCATGCCATTCCATGCCATTCCATACCATTCCATGCCATTCCATGCCATTCCATGCCATTCCATGCCATTCCATGCCATTCCATGCCATTCCATGCCATTCCATGCCATTCCATGCCATTCCATGCCATTCCATGCCATTCCATGCCATTCCATGCCATTCCATGCCATTCCATGCCATTCCATGCCATTCCATGCCATTCCATGCCATTCCATGCCATTCCATGCCATTCCATGCCATTCCATGCCATTCCATGCCGTGCCATGCCGGTGCCATGCCGTGCCATGCCGGTGCCATGCCGTGCCATGCCGGTGCCATGCCGTGCCATGCCGGTGCCATGCCGTGCCATGCCGGTGCCATGCCGTGCCATGCCGGTGCCATGCCGTGCCATGCCGTGCCATGCCGTGCCATGCCGTGCCATGCCGTGCCATGCCGTGCCATGCCGTGCCATGCCGTGCCATGCCGTGCCATGCCGTGCCATGCCGTGCCATGCCGTGCCATGCCGTGCCATGCCGTGCCATGCCGTGCCATGCCGTGCCATGCCGTGCCATGCCGTGCCATGCCGTGCCATGCCGTGCCATGCCGTGCCATGCCGTGCCATGCCGTGCCATGCCGTGCCATGCCGTGCCATGCCGTGCCATGCCGTGCCATGCCGTGCCATGCCGTGCCATGCCGTGCCATGCCGTGCCATGCCGGTGCCATGCCGTGCCATGCCGGTGCCATGCCGTGCCATGCCGTGCCATGCCGGTGCCATGCCGTGCCATGCCGGTGCCATGCCGTGCCATGCCGGTGCCATGCCGTGCCATGCCGGTGCCATGCCGTGCCATGCCGGTGCCATGCCGTGCCATGCCGGTGCCATGCCGTGCCATGCCGGTGCCATGCCGTGCCATGCCGGTGCCATGCCGGTGCCATGCCGTGCCATGCCGTGCCATGCCGTGCCATGCCGTGCCATGCCGGTGCCATGCCGTGCCATGCCGGTGCCATGCCGTGCCATGCCGGTGCCATGCCGTGCCATGCCGTGCCATGCCGTGCCATGCCGTGCCATGCCGTGCCATGCCGGGCCATGCGGTGCCATGCCATTCCATGCCATTCCATGCCAGTCCATGCCAGTCCATGCCATTCCATGCCACTCAATGCGGTGCCATGCCATTCCATGCCATTCCATGCCATTCCATGCCATTCCATGCCATTCCATGCCATTCCATGCCATTCCAAGCCATTCCATGCCATTCCATGCCATTCCATGCCATTCCATGCCATTCCATGCCATTCCATGCCATTCCATGCCATTCCATGCCATTCCATGCCATTCCATGCCATTCCATGCCGTGCCATGCCGGTGCCATGCCGTGCCATGCCGGTGCCATGCCGTGCCATGCCGGTGCCATGCCGTGCCATGCCGGTGCCATGCCGTGCCATGCCGGTGCCATGCCGTGCCATGCCGGTGCCATGCCGTGCCATGCCGGTGCCATGCCGTGCCATGCCGGTGCCATGCCGTGCCATGCCGGTGCCATGCCGTGCCATGCCGGTGCCATGCCGTGCCATGCCGGTGCCATGCCGTGCCATGCCGGTGCCATGCCGGTGCCATGCCGTGCCATGCCGTGCCATGCCGTGCCATGCCGTGCCATGCCGTGCCATGCCGGTGCCATGCCGTGCCATGCCGGTGCCATGCCGTGCCATGCCGGTGCCATGCCGGTGCCATGCCGTGCCATGCCGGTGCCATGCCGTGCCATGCCGTGCCATGCCGTGCCATGCCGTGCCATGCCGTGCCATGCCGTGCCATGCCGTGCCATGCCGTGCCATGCCGTGCCATGCCGGTGCCATGCCGTGCCATGCCGGTGCCATGCCGTGCCATGCCGTGCCATGCCGTGCCATGCCGTGCCATGCCGTGCCATGCGGTGCCATGCCATTCCATGCCATTCCATGCCATTCCATGCCATTCCATGCCATTCCATGCCATTCCATGCCATTCCATGCCATTCCATGCCATTCCATGCCATTCCATGCCATTCCATGCCATTCCATGCCATTCCATGCCATTCCATGCCATTCCATGCCATTCCATGCCATTCCATGCCATTCCATGCCATTCCATGCCATTCCATGCCATTCCATGCCATTCCATGCCATTCCATGCCATTCCATGCCATTCCATGCCATTCCATGCCATTCCATGCCATTCCATGCCATTCCATGCCATTCCATGCCATTCCATGCCATTCCATGCCATTCCATGCCATTCCATGCCATTCCATGCCATTCCATGCCATTCCATGCCATTCCATGCCATTCCATGCCATTCCATGCCATTCCATGCCATTCCATGCCATTCCATGCCATTCCATGCCATTCCATGCCATTCCATGCCATTCCATGCCATTCCATGCCATTCCATGCCATTCCATGCCATTCCATGCCATTCCATGCCATTCCATGCCATTCCATGCCATTCCATGCCATTCCATGCCATTCCATGCCATTCCATGCCATTCCATGCCATTCCATGCCATTCCATGCCATTCCATGCCATTCCATGCCATTCCATGCCATTCCATGCCATTCCATGCCATTCCATGCCATTCCATGCCATTCCATGCCATTCCATGCCATTCCATGCCATTCCATGCCATTCCATGCCATTCCATGCCATTCCATGCCATTCCATGCCATTCCATGCCATTCCATGCCATTCCATGCCATTCCATGCCATTCCATGCCATTCCATGCCATTCCATGCCATTCCATGCCATTCCATGCCGTGCCATGCCATTCCATGCCATTCCATGCCATTCCATGCCGTGCCATGCCGGTGCCATGCCGTGCCATGCCGGTGCCATGCCGTGCCATGCCGGTGCCATGCCGTGCCATGCCGGTGCCATGCCGTGCCATGCCGGTGCCATGCCGTGCCATGCCGGTGCCATGCCGTGCCATGCCGGTGCCATGCCGTGCCATGCCGGTGCCATGCCGTGCCATGCCGGTGCCATGCCGTGCCATGCCGGTGCCATGCCGTGCCATGCCGGTGCCATGCCGGTGCCATGCCGTGCCATGCCGTGCCATGCCGTGCCATGCCGTGCCATGCCGTGCCATGCCGTGCCATGCCGTGCCATGCCGGTGCCATGCCGTGCCATGCCGTGCCATGCCGTGCCATGCCGTGCCATGCCGTGCCATGCCGTGCCATGCCGTGCCATGCCGGGCCATGCGGTGCCATGCCATTCCATGCCATTCCATGCCAGTCCATGCCAGTCCATGCCATTCCATGCCACTCAATGCGGTGCCATGCCATTCCATGCCATTCCATGCCATTCCATGCCATTCCATGCCATTCCATGCCATTCCATGCCATTCCATGCCATTCCATGCCATTCCATGCCATTCCATGCCATTCCATGCCATTCCATGCCATTCCATGCCATTCCAAGCCATTCCATGCCATTCCATGCCATTCCATGCCATTCCATGCCATTCCATGCCATTCCATGCCATTCCATGCCATTCCATGCCATTCCATGCCATTCCATGCCATTCCATGCCATTCCATGCCATTCCATGCCATTCCATGCCGTGCCATGCCGGTGCCATGCCGTGCCATGCCGGTGCCATGCCGTGGCCATGCCGTGCCATGCCGGTGCCATGCCGTGCCATGCCGGTGCCATGCCGTGCCATGCCGTGCCATGCCGGGCCATGCGGTGCCATGCCATTCCATGCCATTCCATGCCGGTGCCATGCCGTGCCATGCCGGTGCCATGCCGTGCCATGCCGGTGCCATGCCGTGCCATGCCGGTGCCATGCCGTGCCATGCCGGTGCCATGCCGTGCCATGCCGGTGCCATGCCGTGCCATGCCGGTGCCATGCCGTGCCATGCCGGTGCCATGCCGTGCCATGCCGGTGCCATGCCGTGCCATGCCGGTGCCATGCCGTGCCATGCCGGTGCCATGCCGGTGCCATGCCGTGCCATGCCGTGCCATGCCGTGCCATGCCGTGCCATGCCGTGCCATGCCGGTGCCATGCCGTGCCATGCCGGTGCCATGCCGTGCCATGCCGGTGCCATGCCGGTGCCATGCCGTGCCATGCCGGTGCCATGCCGTGCCATGCCGTGCCATGCCGTGCCATGCCGTGCCATGCCGTGCCATGCCGTGCCATGCCGTGCCATGCCGTGCCATGCCGTGCCATGCCGGTGCCATGCCGTGCCATGCCGGTGCCATGCCGTGCCATGCCGTGCCATGCCGTGCCATGCCGTGCCATGCCGTGCCATGCCGTGCCATGCCGTGCCATGCCGTGCCATGCCGTGCCATGCCGTGCCATGCCGTGCCATGCCGGGCCATGCGGTGCCATGCCATTCCATGCCATTCCATGCCAGTCCATGCCAGTCCATGCCATTCCATGCCAGTCCATGCCAGTCCATGCCATTCCATGCCACTCAATGCGGTGCCATGCCATTCCATGCCATTCCATGCCATTCCATGCCATTCCATGCCATTCCATGCCATTCCATGCCATTCCATGCCATTCCATGCCATTCCATGCCATTCCATGCCATTCCATGCCATTCCATGCCATTCCATGCCATTCCATGCCATTCCATGCCATTCCATGCCATTCCATGCCATTCCATGCCATTCCATGCCATTCCATGCCATTCCATGCCATTCCATGCCATTCCATGCCATTCCATGCCATTCCATGCCATTCCATGCCATTCCATGCCATTCCATGCCATTCCATGCCATTCCATGCCATTCCATGCCATTCCATGCCATTCCATGCCATTCCATGCCATTCCATGCCATTCCATGCCATTCCATGCCATTCCATGCCATTCCATGCCATTCCATGCCATTCCATGCCGTGCCATGCCATTCCATGCCGTGCCATGCCATTCCATGCCATTCCATGCCATTCCATGCCATTCCATGCCGTGCCATGCCGGTGCCATGCCGTGCCATGCCGGTGCCATGCCGTGCCATGCCGGTGCCATGCCGTGCCATGCCGGTGCCATGCCGTGCCATGCCGGTGCCATGCCGGTGCCATGCCGTGCCATGCCGTGCCATGCCGTGCCATGCCGTGCCATGCCGTGCCATGCCGTGCCATGCCGGTGCCATGCCGTGCCATGCCGTGCCATGCCGTGCCATGCCGTGCCATGCCGGTGCCATGCCGTGCCATGCCGTGCCATGCCGTGCCATGCCGTGCCATGCCGTGCCATGCCGTGCCATGCCGGTGCCATGCCGTGCCATGCCGTGCCATGCCGTGCCATGCCGTGCCATGCCGTGCCATGCCGTGCCATGCCGTGCCATGCCGGGCCATTCCATGCCATTCCATGCCATTCCATGCCATTCCATGCCATTCCATGCCATTCCATGCCATTCCATGCCATTCCATGCCGTGCCATGCCGGTGCCATGCCGTGCCATGCCGTGCCATGCCGGTGCCATGCCGTGCCATGCCGGTGCCATGCCGTGCCATGCCGGTGCCATGCCGTGCCATGCCGGTGCCATGCCGTGCCATGCCGGTGCCATGCCGTGCCATGCCGGTGCCATGCCGTGCCATGCCGGTGCCATGCCGTGCCATGCCGGCGCCATGCCGGTGCCATGCCGTGCCATGCCGTGCCATGCCGTGCCATGCCGTGCCATGCCGTGCCATGCCGTGCCATGCCGTGCCATGCCGTGCCATGCCGTGCCATGCCGTGCCATGCCGTGCCATGCCGTGCCATGCCGTGCCATGCCGTGCCATGCCGTGCCATGCCGTGCCATGCCGTGCCATGCCGTGCCATGCCGTGCCATGCCGTGCCATGCCGTGCCATGCCGTGCCATGCCGTGCCATGCCGTGCCATGCCGTGCCATGCCGTGCCATGCCGTGCCATGCCGTGCCATGCCGGTGCCATGCCGTGCCATGCCGTGCCATGCCGTGCCATGCCGTGCCATGCCGTGCCATGCCGTGCCATGCCGTGCCATGCCGTGCCATGCCGGGCCATGCGGTGCCATGCCATTCCATGCCATTCCATGCCAGTCCATGCCAGTCCATGCCATTCCATGCCACTCAATGCGGTGCCATGCCATTCCATGCCATTCCATGCCATTCCATGCCATTCCATGCCATTCCATGCCATTCCATGCCATTCCATGCCATTCCAAGCCATTCCATGCCATTCCATGCCATTCCATGCCATTCCATGCCATTCCATGCCATTCCATGCCATTCCATGCCATTCCATGCCATTCCATGCCATTCCATGCCATTCCATGCCATTCCATGCCATTCCATGCCATTCCATGCCATTCCATGCCATTCCATGCCATTCCATGCCATTCCATGCCATTCCATGCCATTCCATGCCATTCCATGCCATTCCATGCCATTCCATGCCATTCCATGCCATTCCATGCCATTCCATGCCATTCCATGCCGGTGCCATGCCGTGCCATGCCGGTGCCATGCCGTGCCATGCCGGTGCCATGCCGTGCCATGCCGGTGCCATGCCGTGCCATGCCGGTGCCATGCCGTGCCATGCCGGTGCCATGCCGTGCCATGCCGGTGCCATGCCGTGCCATGCCGGTGCCATGCCGTGCCATGCCGGTGCCATGCCGGTGCCATGCCGGTGCCATGCCGTGCCATGCCGGTGCCATGCCGTGCCATGCCGGTGCCATGCCGTGCCATGCCGGTGCCATGCCGTGCCATGCCGGTGCCATGCCGTGCCATGCCGGTGCCATGCCGTGCCATGCCGGTGCCATGCCGTGCCATGCCGGTGCCATGCCGTGCCATGCCGGTGCCATGCCGTGCCATGCCGTGCCATGCCGTGCCATGCCGTGCCATGCCGTGCCATGCCGTGCCATGCCGTGCCATGCCGTGCCATGCCGTGCCATGCCGTGCCATGCCGTGCCATGCCGTGCCATGCCGTGCCATGCCGTGCCATGCCGTGCCATGCCGTGCCATGCCGTGCCATGCCGTGCCATGCCGTGCCATGCCGTGCCATGCCGTGCCATGCCGTGCCATGCCGTGCCATGCCGTGCCATGCCGTGCCATGCCGTGCCATGCCGTGCCATGCCGTGCCATGCCGTGCCATGCCGTGCCATGCCGTGCCATGCCGTGCCATGCCGTGCCATGCCGTGCCATGCCGTGCCATGCCGTGCCATGCCGTGCCATGCCGTGCCATGCCGTGCCATGCCGTGCCATGCCGTGCCATGCCGTGCCATGCCGTGCCATGCCGTGCCATGCCGTGCCATGCCGTGCCATGCCGTGCCATGCCGTGCCATGCCGTGCCATGCCGTGCCATGCCGTGCCATGCCGTGCCATGCCGTGCCATGCCGTGCCATGCCGTGCCATGCCGTGCCATGCCGGGCCATGCGGTGCCATGCCATTCCATGCCATTCCATGCCAGTCCATGCCAGTCCATGCCATTCCATGCCACTCAATGCGGTGCCATGCCATTCCATGCCATTCCATGCCATTCCATGCCATTCCATGCCATTCCATGCCATTCCATGCCATTCCATGCCATTCCATGCCATTCCATGCCATTCCAAGCCATTCCATGCCATTCCATGCCATTCCATGCCATTCCATGCCATTCCATGCCGTTCCATGCCATTCCATGCCATTCCATGCCATTCCATGCCATTCCATGCCAGTCCATGCCAGTCCATGCCAGTCCATGCCACTCAATGCGGTGCCATGCCATTCCATGCCATTCCATGCCATTCCATGCCATTCCATGCCATTCCATGCCATTCCATGCCATTCCATGCCATTCCATGCCATTCCATGCCATTCCATGCCATTCCATGCCACTCAATGCGGTGCCATGCCATTCCATGCCATTCCATGCCATTCCATGCCATTCCATGCCATTCCATGCCATTCCATGCCATTCCATGCCATTCCATGCCATTCCATGCCATTCCATGCCATTCCATGCCATTCCATGCCATTCCATGCCATTCCATGCCATTCCATGCCATTCCATGCCATTCCATGCCATTCCATGCCATTCCATACCATTCCATGCCATTCCATGCCATTCCATGCCATTCCATGCCATTCCATGCCATTCCATGCCATTCCATGCCATTCCATGCCATTCCATGCCATTCCATGCCATTCCATGCCATTCCATGCCATTCCATGCCATTCCATGCCATTCCATGCCATTCCATGCCATTCCATGCCATTCCATGCCATTCCATGCCGTGCCATGCCGTGCCATGCCGGTGCCATGCCGTGCCATGCCGGTGCCATGCCGTGCCATGCCGGTGCCATGCCGTGCCATGCCGGTGCCATGCCGTGCCATGCCGGTGCCATGCCGTGCCATGCCGGTGCCATGCCGTGCCATGCCGTGCCATGCCGTGCCATGCCGTGCCATGCCGTGCCATGCCGTGCCATGCCGTGCCATGCCGTGCCATGCCGTGCCATGCCGTGCCATGCCGTGCCATGCCGTGCCATGCCGTGCCATGCCGTGCCATGCCGTGCCATGCCGTGCCATGCCGTGCCATGCCGTGCCATGCCGTGCCATGCCGTGCCATGCCGTGCCATGCCGTGCCATGCCGTGCCATGCCGTGCCATGCCGTGCCATGCCGTGCCATGCCGTGCCATGCCGTGCCATGCCGTGCCATGCCGTGCCATGCCGTGCCATGCCGTGCCATGCCGTGCCATGCCGTGCCATGCCGTGCCATGCCGTGCCATGCCGTGCCATGCCGTGCCATGCCGTGCCATGCCGTGCCATGCCGGGCCATGCGGTGCCATGCCATTCCATGCCATTCCATGCCAGTCCATGCCAGTCCATGCCATTCCATGCCACTCAATGCGGTGCCATGCCATTCCATGCCATTCCATGCCATTCCATGCCATTCCATGCCATTCCATGCCATTCCATGCCATTCCATGCCATTCCATGCCATTCCATGCCATTCCATGCCATTCCATGCCATTCCATGCCATTCCATGCCGTGCCATGCCGGTGCCATGCCGTGCCATGCCGGTGCCATGCCGTGCCATGCCGGTGCCATGCCGTGCCATGCCGGTGCCATGCCGTGCCATGCCGGTGCCATGCCGTGCCATGCCGGTGCCATGCCGTGCCATGCCGGTGCCATGCCGTGCCATGCCGGTGCCATGCCGTGCCATGCCGGTGCCATGCCGTGCCATGCCGGTGCCATGCCGTGCCATGCCGGTGCCATGCCGGTGCCATGCCGGTGCCATGCCGTGCCATGCCGGTGCCATGCCGTGCCATGCCGGTGCCATGCCGGTGCCATGCCGGTGCCATGCCGTGCCATGCCGGTGCCATGCCGTGCCATGCCGGTGCCATGCCGTGCCATGCCGGTGCCATGCCGTGCCATGCCGGTGCCATGCCGTGCCATGCCGGTGCCATGCCGTGCCATGCCGGTGCCATGCCGTGCCATGCCGTTGCCATGCCGTGCCATGCCGGTGCCATGCCGTGCCATGCCGGTGCCATGCCGTGCCATGCCGGTGCCATGCCGTGCCATGCCGGTGCCATGCCGTGCCATGCCGGTGCCATGCCGTGCCATGCCGGTGCCATGCCGTGCCATGCCGGTGCCATGCCGTGCCATGCCGGTGCCATGCCGTGCCATGCCGGTGCCATGCCGTGCCATGCCGGTGCCATGCCGTGCCATGCCGGTGCCATGCCGTGCCATGCCGGTGCCATGCCGTGCCATGCCGGTGCCATGCCGTGCCATGCCGGTGCCATGCCGTGCCATGCCGGTGCCATGCCGTGCCATGCCGGTGCCATGCCGTGCCATGCCGGTGCCATGCCGGTGCCATGCCGTGCCATGCCGTGCCATGCCGTGCCATGCCGTGCCATGCCGGTGCCATGCCGTGCCATGCCGGTGCCATGCCGTGCCATGCCGGTGCCATGCCGTGCCATGCCGTGCCATGCCGTGCCATGCCGTGCCATGCCGTGCCATGCCGTGCCATGCCGGGCCATGCGGTGCCATGCCATTCCATGCCATTCCATGCCAGTCCATGCCAGTCCATGCCATTCCATGCCACTCAATGCGGTGCCATGCCATTCCATGCCATTCCATGCCATTCCATGCCATTCCATGCCATTCCATGCCATTCCATGCCATTCCAAGCCATTCCATGCCATTCCATGCCATTCCATGCCATTCCATGCCATTCCATGCCATTCCATGCCATTCCATGCCATTCCATGCCATTCCATGCCATTCCATGCCATTCCATGCCATTCCATGCCGTGCCATGCCGGTGCCATGCCGTGCCATGCCGGTGCCATGCCGTGCCATGCCGGTGCCATGCCGTGCCATGCCGGTGCCATGCCGTGCCATGCCGGTGCCATGCCGTGCCATGCCGGTGCCATGCCGTGCCATGCCGGTGCCATGCCGTGCCATGCCGGTGCCATGCCGTGCCATGCCGGTGCCATGCCGTGCCATGCCGGTGCCATGCCGTGCCATGCCGGTGCCATGCCGTGCCATGCCGGTGCCATGCCGTGCCATGCCGGTGCCATGCCGTGCCATGCCGGTGCCATGCCGTGCCATGCCGGTGCCATGCCGTGCCATGCCGGTGCCATGCCGTGCCATGCCGGTGCCATGCCGTGCCATGCCGGTGCCATGCCGGTGCCATGCCGGTGCCATGCCGTGCCATGCCGTGCCATGCCGTGCCATGCCGTGCCATGCCGTGCCATGCCGTGCCATGCCGTGCCATGCCGTGCCATGCCGTGCCATGCCGGTGCCATGCCGTGCCATGCCGTGCCATGCCGTGCCATGCCGTGCCATGCCGTGCCATGCCGTGCCATGCCGTGCCATGCCGTGCCATGCCGGGCCATGCGGTGCCATGCCATTCCATGCCATTCCATGCCAGTCCATGCCACTCAATGCGGTGCCATGCCATTCAATGCGGTGCCATGCCATTCCATGCCATTCCATGCCATTCCATGCCATTCCATGCCATTCCATGCCATTCCATGCCATTCCATGCCATTCCATGCCATTCCATGCCATTCCATGCCATTCCATGCCATTCCATGCCATTCCATGCCATTCCAAGCCATTCCATGCCATTCCATGCCATTCCATGCCATTCCATGCCATTCCATGCCATTCCATGCCATTCCATGCCATTCCATGCCATTCCATGCCATTCCATGCCATTCCATGCCATTCCATGCCATTCCATGCCGTGCCATGCCGGTGCCATGCCGTGCCATGCCGGTGCCATGCCGTGCCATGCCGGTGCCATGCCGTGCCATGCCGGTGCCATGCCGTGCCATGCCGGTGCCATGCCGTGCCATGCCGTGCCATGCCGGGCCATGCGGTGCCATGCCATTCCATGCCATTCCATGCCGGTGCCATGCCGTGCCATGCCGGTGCCATGCCGTGCCATGCCGGTGCCATGCCGTGCCATGCCGGTGCCATGCCGTGCCATGCCGGTGCCATGCCGTGCCATGCCGGTGCCATGCCGTGCCATGCCGGTGCCATGCCGTGCCATGCCGGTGCCATGCCGTGCCATGCCGGTGCCATGCCGTGCCATGCCGGTGCCATGCCGGTGCCATGCCGTGCCATGCCGTGCCATGCCGTGCCATGCCGTGCCATGCCGTGCCATGCCGGTGCCATGCCGGTGCCATGCCGTGCCATGCCGGTGCCATGCCGGTGCCATGCCGTGCCATGCCGGTGCCATGCCGTGCCATGCCGTGCCATGCCGTGCCATGCCGTGCCATGCCGTGCCATGCCGTGCCATGCCGTGCCATGCCGTGCCATGCCGGTGCCATGCCGTGCCATGCCGGTGCCATGCCGTGCCATGCCGTGCCATGCCGTGCCATGCCGTGCCATGCCGTGCCATGCCGTGCCATGCCGTGCCATGCCGTGCCATGCCGTGCCATGCCGTGCCATGCCGGGCCATGCGGTGCCATGCCATTCCATGCCATTCCATGCCAGTCCATGCCAGTCCATGCCATTCCATGCCAGTCCATGCCAGTCCATGCCATTCCATGCCACTCAATGCGGTGCCATGCCATTCCATGCCATTCCATGCCATTCCATGCCATTCCATGCCATTCCATGCCATTCCATGCCATTCCATGCCATTCCATGCCATTCCATGCCATTCCATGCCATTCCATGCCATTCCATGCCATTCCATGCCATTCCATGCCATTCCATGCCATTCCATGCCATTCCATGCCATTCCATGCCATTCCATGCCATTCCATGCCATTCCATGCCATTCCATGCCATTCCATGCCATTCCATGCCATTCCATGCCATTCCATGCCATTCCATGCCATTCCATGCCATTCCATGCCATTCCATGCCATTCCATGCCATTCCATGCCATTCCATGCCATTCCATGCCATTCCATGCCATTCCATGCCATTCCATGCCATTCCATGCCATTCCATGCCATTCCATGCCGTGCCATGCCATTCCATGCCGTGCCATGCCATTCCATGCCATTCCATGCCATTCCATGCCATTCCATGCCGTGCCATGCCGGTGCCATGCCGTGCCATGCCGGTGCCATGCCGTGCCATGCCGGTGCCATGCCGTGCCATGCCGGTGCCATGCCGTGCCATGCCGGTGCCATGCCGGTGCCATGCCGTGCCATGCCGTGCCATGCCGTGCCATGCCGTGCCATGCCGTGCCATGCCGGTGCCATGCCGTGCCATGCCGGTGCCATGCCGTGCCATGCCGGTGCCATGCCGTGCCATGCCGGTGCCATGCCGTGCCATGCCGGTGCCATGCCGTGCCATGCCGGTGCCATGCCGGTGCCATGCCGTGCCATGCCGTGCCATGCCGTGCCATGCCGTGCCATGCCGTGCCATGCCGTGCCATGCCGTGCCATGCCGTGCCATGCCGTGCCATGCCGTGCCATGCCGGTGCCATGCCGTGCCATGCCGTGCCATGCCGTGCCATGCCGTGCCATGCCGTGCCATGCCGTGCCATGCCGTGCCATGCCGGGCCATGCGGTGCCATGCCATTCCATGCCATTCCATGCCAGTCCATGCCAGTCCATGCCATTCCATGCCACTCAATGCGGTGCCATGCCATTCCATGCCATTCCATGCCATTCCATGCCATTCCATGCCATTCCATGCCGTGCCATGCCGGTGCCATGCCGTGCCATGCCGGTGCCATGCCGTGCCATGCCGGTGCCATGCCGTGCCATGCCGGTGCCATGCCGTGCCATGCCGGTGCCATGCCGTGCCATGCCGTGCCATGCCGGGCCATGCGGTGCCATGCCGGTGCCATGCCGTGCCATGCCGGTGCCATGCCGTGCCATGCCGGTGCCATGCCGTGCCATGCCGGTGCCATGCCGTGCCATGCCGGTGCCATGCCGTGCCATGCCGGTGCCATGCCGTGCCATGCCGGTGCCATGCCGTGCCATGCCATTCCATGCCATTCCATGCCGTGCCATGCCGGTGCCATGCCGTGCCATGCCGGTGCCATGCCGGTGCCATGCCGTGCCATGCCGGTGCCATGCCGTGCCATGCCGGTGCCATGCCGTGCCATGCCGGTGCCATGCCGTGCCATGCCGGTGCCATGCCGTGCCATGCCGGTGCCATGCCGTGCCATGCCGGTGCCATGCCGTGCCATGCCGGTGCCATGCCGTGCCATGCCGGTGCCATGCCGTGCCATGCCGGTGCCATGCCGTGCCATGCCGGTGCCATGCCGTGCCATGCCGGTGCCATGCCGTGCCATGCCGGTGCCATGCCGTGCCATGCCGGTGCCATGCCGTGCCATGCCGGTGCCATGCCGTGCCATGCCGGTGCCATGCCGTGCCATGCCGGTGCCATGCCGTGCCATGCCGGTGCCATGCCGTGCCATGCCGGTGCCATGCCGTGCCATGCCGGTGCCATGCCGTGCCATGCCGGTGCCATGCCGTGCCATGCCGGTGCCATGCCGGTGCCATGCCGTGCCATGCCGTGCCATGCCGGTGCCATGCCGTGCCATGCCGGTGCCATGCCGTGCCATGCCGGTGCCATGCCGGTGCCATGCCGTGCCATGCCGGTGCCATGCCGTGCCATGCCGTGCCATGCCGTGCCATGCCGTGCCATGCCGTGCCATGCCGTGCCATGCCGTGCCATGCCGTGCCATGCCGGTGCCATGCCGTGCCATGCCGGTGCCATGCCGGTGCCATGCCGTGCCATGCCGTGCCATGCCGTGCCATGCCGTGCCATGCCGTGCCATGCCGGGCCATGCGGTGCCATGCCATTCCATGCCATTCCATGCCAGTCCATGCCAGTCCATGCCAGTCCATGCCATTCCATGCCACTCAATGCGGTGCCATGCCATTCCATGCCATTCCATGCCATTCCATGCCATTCCATGCCATTCCATGCCATTCCATGCCATTCCATGCCATTCCATGCCATTCCATGCCATTCCATGCCATTCCATGCCATTCCATGCCATTCCATGCCATTCCATGCCATTCCATGCCATTCCATGCCATTCCATGCCATTCCATGCCATTCCATGCCATTCCATGCCATTCCATGCCATTCCATGCCATTCCATGCCATTCCATGCCATTCCATGCCATTCCATGCCATTCCATGCCATTCCATGCCATTCCATGCCATTCCATGCCATTCCATGCCATTCCATGCCATTCCATGCCATTCCATGCCATTCCATGCCATTCCATGCCATTCCATGCCATTCCATGCCATTCCATGCCATTCCATGCCATTCCATGCCATTCCATGCCATTCCATGCCATTCCATGCCATTCCATGCCATTCCATGCCATTCCATGCCATTCCATGCCGTGCCATGCCGGTGCCATGCCGTGCCATGCCGGTGCCATGCCGTGCCATGCCGGTGCCATGCCGTGCCATGCCGGTGCCATGCCGTGCCATGCCGGTGCCATGCCGTGCCATGCCGGTGCCATGCCGTGCCATGCCGGTGCCATGCCGTGCCATGCCGGTGCCATGCCGGTGCCATGCCGTGCCATGCCGGTGCCATGCCGTGCCATGCCGTGCCATGCCGTGCCATGCCGGTGCCATGCCGTGCCATGCCGGTGCCATGCCGTGCCATGCCGGTGCCATGCCGTGCCATGCCGGTGCCATGCCGTGCCATGCCGGTGCCATGCCGTGCCATGCCGGTGCCATGCCGTGCCATGCCGGTGCCATGCCGTGCCATGCCGGTGCCATGCCGTGCCATGCCGGTGCCATGCCGTGCCATGCCGGTGCCATGCCGTGCCATGCCGGTGCCATGCCGTGCCATGCCGGTGCCATGCCGTGCCATGCCGGTGCCATGCCGGTGCCATGCCGTGCCATGCCGTGCCATGCCGTGCCATGCCGTGCCATGCCGTGCCATGCCGTGCCATGCCGGTGCCATGCCGTGCCATGCCGTGCCATGCCGTGCCATGCCGTGCCATGCCGTGCCATGCCGGTGCCATGCCGTGCCATGCCGTGCCATGCCGTGCCATGCCGTGCCATGCCGTGCCATGCCGTGCCATGCCGGGCCATGCGGTGTCATGCCATTCCATGCCATTCCATGCCAGTCCATGCCAGTCCATGCCATTCCATGCCACTCAATGCGGTGCCATGCCATTCCATGCCATTCCATGCCATTCCATGCCATTCCATGCCATTCCATGCCATTCCATGCCATTCCATGCCATTCCATGCCATTCCATGCCATTCCAAGCCATTCCATGCCATTCCAAGCCATTCCATGCCATTCCATGCCATTCCATGCCATTCCATGCCATTCCATGCCATTCCATGCCATTCCATGCCATTCCATGCCATTCCATGCCATTCCATGCCATTCCATGCCATTCCATGCCATTCCATGCCATTCCATGCCATTCCATGCCATTCCATGCCATTCCATGCCGTGCCATGCCGGTGCCATGCCGTGCCATGCCGGTGCCATGCCGGTGCCATGCCGTGCCATGCCGGTGCCATGCCGTGCCATGCCGGTGCCATGCCGTGCCATGCCGGTGCCATGCCGTGCCATGCCGGTGCCATGCCGTGCCATGCCGTGCCATGCCGGTGCCATGCCGTGCCATGCCGGTGCCATGCCGTGCCATGCCGGTGCCATGCCGTGCCATGCCGGTGCCATGCCGTGCCATGCCGGTGCCATGCCGGGCCATGCCGTGCCATGCCGTGCCATGCCGTGCCATGCCGTGCCATGCCGTGCCATGCCGTGCCATGCCGTGCCATGCCGTGCCATGCCGTGCCATGCCGTGCCATGCCGTGCCATGCCGTGCCATGCCGTGCCATGCCGTGCCATGCCGGTGCCATGCCGTGCCATGCCGTGCCATGCCGTGCCATGCCGTGCCATGCCGTGCCATGCCGGTGCCATGCCGTGCCATGCCGTGCCATGCCGTGCCATGCCGTGCCATGCCGTGCCATGCCGTGCCATGCCGTGCCATGCCGGGCCATTCCATGCCATTCCATGCCATTCCATGCCATTCCATGCCATTCCATGCCGTGCCATGCCGGTGCCATGCCGTGCCATGCCGTGCCATGCCGGTGCCATGCCGTGCCATGCCGGTGCCATGCCGTGCCATGCCGGTGCCATGCCGTGCCATGCCGGTGCCATGCCGTGCCATGCCGGTGCCATGCCGTGCCATGCCGGTGCCATGCCGTGCCATGCCGGTGCCATGCCGTGCCATGCCGGTGCCATGCCGTGCCATGCCGGTGCCATGCCGTGCCATGCCGGTGCCATGCCGTGCCATGCCGGTGCCATGCCGTGCCATGCCGGTGCCATGCCGTGCCATGCCGGTGCCATGCCGTGCCATGCCGGTGCCATGCCGTGCCATGCCGGTGCCATGCCGTGCCATGCCGTGCCATGCCGTGCCATGCCGTGCCATGCCGTGCCATGCCGTGCCATGCCGTGCCATGCCGTGCCATGCCGTGCCATGCCGTGCCATGCCGTGCCATGCCGTGCCATGCCGTGCCATGCCGTGCCATGCCGTGCCATGCCGTGCCATGCCGTGCCATGCCGTGCCATGCCGTGCCATGCCGGTGCCATGCCGTGCCATGCCGTGCCATGCCGTGCCATGCCGTGCCATGCCGTGCCATGCCGGGCCATGCGGTGCCATGCCATTCCATGCCATTCCATGCCAGTCCATGCCAGTCCATGCCATTCCATGCCACTCAATGCGGTGCCATGCCATTCCATGCCATTCCATGCCATTCCATGCCATTCCATGCCATTCCATGCCATTCCATGCCATTCCATGCCATTCCAAGCCATTCCATGCCATTCCATGCCATTCCATGCCATTCCATGCCATTCCATGCCATTCCATGCCATTCCATGCCATTCCATGCCATTCCATGCCATTCCATGCCATTCCATGCCATTCCATGCCATTCCATGCTATTCCATGCCATTCCATGCCATTCCATGCCGGTGCCATGCCGTGCCATGCCGGTGCCATGCCGTGCCATGCCGGTGCCATGCCGGTGCCATGCCGTGCCATGCCGGTGCCATGCCGGTGCCATGCCGTGCCATGCCGTGCCATGCCGTGCCATGCCGTGCCATGCCGTGCCATGCCGTGCCATGCCGTGCCATGCCGTGCCATGCCGTGCCATGCCGTGCCATGCCGTGCCATGCCGTGCCATGCCGTGCCATGCCGTGCCATGCCGTGCCATGCCGTGCCATGCCGTGCCATGCCGTGCCATGCCGTGCCATGCCGTGCCATGCCGTGCCATGCCGTGCCATGCCGTGCCATGCCGTGCCATGCCGTGCCATGCCGTGCCATGCCGTGCCATGCCGTGCCATGCCGTGCCATGCCGTGCCATGCCGTGCCATGCCGTGCCATGCCGTGCCATGCCGTGCCATGCCGTGCCATGCCGTGCCATGCCGTGCCATGCCGTGCCATGCCGTGCCATGCCGTGCCATGCCGTGCCATGCCGTGCCATGCCGTGCCATGCCGGGCCATGCGGTGCCATGCCATTCCATGCCATTCCATGCCAGTCCATGCCAGTCCATGCCATTCCATGCCACTCAATGCGGTGCCATGCCATTCCATGCCATTCCATGCCATTCCATGCCATTCCATGCCATTCCATGCCATTCCATGCCATTCCATGCCATTCCATGCCATTCCATGCCATTCCATGCCATTCCAAGCCATTCCATGCCATTCCATGCCATTCCATGCCATTCCATGCCGTTCCATGCCATTCCATGCCATTCCATGCCATTCCATGCCATTCCATGCCAGTCCATGCCAGTCCATGCCAGTCCATGCCATTCCATGCCACTCAATGCGGTGCCATGCCATTCCATGCCATTCCATGCCATTCCATGCCATTCCATGCCATTCCATGCCATTCCATGCCACTCAATGCGGTGCCATGCCATTCCATGCCATTCCATGCCATTCCATGCCATTCCATGCCATTCCATGCCATTCCATGCCATTCCATGCCATTCCATGCCATTCCATGCCATTCCATGCCATTCCATGCCATTCCATGCCATTCCATGCCATTCCATGCCATTCCATGCCATTCCATGCCATTCCATGCCATTCCATGCCATTCCATGCCATTCCATGCCATTCCATGCCATTCCATGCCATTCCATGCCATTCCATGCCATTCCATGCCATTCCATGCCATTCCATGCCATTCCATGCCATTCCATGCCATTCCATGCCATTCCATGCCATTCCATGCCATTCCATGCCATTCCATGCCATTCCATGCCATTCCATGCCATTCCATGCCATTCCATGCCATTCCATGCCATTCCATGCCATTCCATGCCATTCCATGCCATTCCATGCCATTCCATGCCATTCCATGCCATTCCATGCCATTCCATGCCATTCCATGCCATTCCATGCCATTCCATGCCATTCCATGCCATTCCATGCCATTCCATGCCATTCCATGCCATTCCATGCCATTCCATGCCATTCCATGCCATTCCATGCCATTCCATGCCATTCCATGCCATTCCATGCCATTCCATGCCATTCCATGCCATTCCATGCCATTCCATGCCATTCCATGCCATTCCATGCCATTCCATGCCATTCCATGCCATTCCATGCCATTCCATGCCATTCCATGCCATTCCATGCCATTCCATGCCATTCCATGCCATTCCATGCCATTCCATGCCATTCCATGCCATTCCATGCCATTCCATGCCATTCCATGCCATTCCATGCCATTCCATGCCATTCCATGCCATTCCATGCCATTCCATGCCATTCCATGCCATTCCATGCCGTGCCATGCCATTCCATGCCATTCCATGCCATTCCATGCCATTCCATGCCGTGCCATGCCGGTGCCATGCCGTGCCATGCCGGTGCCATGCCGTGCCATGCCGGTGCCATGCCGTGCCATGCCGGTGCCATGCCGTGCCATGCCGGTGCCATGCCGGTGCCATGCCGTGCCATGCCGGTGCCATGCCGTGCCATGCCGTGCCATGCCGTGCCATGCCGTGCCATGCCGTGCCATGCCGGTGCCATGCCGTGCCATGCCGTGCCATGCCGTGCCATGCCGGGCCATGCGGTGCCATGCCATTCCATGCCATTCCATGCCAGTCCATGCCAGTCCATGCCATTCCATGCCACTCAATGCGGTGCCATGCCATTCCATGCCATTCCATGCCATTCCATGCCATTCCATGCCATTCCATGCCATTCCATGCCATTCCAAGCCATTCCATGCCATTCCATGCCATTCCAAGCCATTCCATGCCATTCCATGCCATTCCATGCCATTCCATGCCATTCCATGCCATTCCATGCCATTCCATGCCAATCCATGCCATTCCATGCCATTCCATGCCATTCCATGCCATTCCATGCCATTCCATGCCGTGCCATGCCGGTGCCATGCCGTGCCATGCCGGTGCCATGCCGTGCCATGCCATTCCATGCCATTCCATGCCGTGCCATGCCGGTGCCATGCCGTGCCATGCCGGTGCCATGCCGTGCCATGCCGGTGCCATGCCGTGCCATGCCGGTGCCATGCCGTGCCATGCCGGTGCCATGCCGTGCCATGCCGGTGCCATGCCGTGCCATGCCGGTGCCATGCCGTGCCATGCCGGTGCCATGCCGTGCCATGCCGGTGCCATGCCGTGCCATGCCGGTGCCATGCCGTGCCATGCCGGTGCCATGCCGTGCCATGCCGGTGCCATGCCGTGCCATGCCGGTGCCATGCCGTGCCATGCCGGTGCCATGCCGGTGCCATGCCGGTGCCATGCCGGTGCCATGCCGGTGCCATGCCGTGCCATGCCGGTGCCATGCCGTGCCATGCCGGTGCCATGCCGTGCCATGCCGGTGCCATGCCGTGCCATGCCGGTGCCATGCCGTGCCATGCCGGTGCCATGCCGTGCCATGCCGTGCCATGCCGGGCCATGCGGTGCCATGCCATTCCATGCCATTCCATGCCGGTGCCATGCCGTGCCATGCCGGTGCCATGCCGTGCCATGCCGGTGCCATGCCGTGCCATGCCGGTGCCATGCCGTGCCATGCCGGTGCCATGCCGTGCCATGCCATTCCATGCCATTCCATGCCGTGCCATGCCGGTGCCATGCCGTGCCATGCCGGTGCCATGCCGGTCCCATGCCGTGCCATGCCGGTGCCATGCCGTGCCATGCCGGTGCCATGCCGTGCCATGCCGGTGCCATGCCGTGCCATGCCGGTGCCATGCCGTGCCATGCCGGTGCCATGCCGTGCCATGCCGGTGCCATGCCGTGCCATGCCGGTGCCATGCCGTGCCATGCCGGTGCCATGCCGTGCCATGCCGGTGCCATGCCGTGCCATGCCGGTGCCATGCCGTGCCATGCCGGTGCCATGCCGGTGCCATGCCGTGCCATGCCGGTGCCATGCCGTGCCATGCCGGTGCCATGCCGTGCCATGCCGGTGCCATGCCGTGCCATGCCGGTGCCATGCCGTGCCATGCCGTGCCATGCCGTGCCATGCCGTGCCATGCCGTGCCATGCCGTGCCATGCCGTGCCATGCCGTGCCATGCCGTGCCATGCCGTGCCATGCCGGTGCCATGCCGTGCCATGCCGTGCCATGCCGTGCCATGCCGTGCCATGCCGTGCCATGCCGTGCCATGCCGTGCCATGCCGTGCCATGCCGGTGCCATGCCGTGCCATGCCGTGCCATGCCGTGCCATGCCGTGCCATGCCGTGCCATGCCGTGCCATGCCGTGCCATGCCGTGCCATGCCGTGCCATGCCGTGCCATGCCGTGCCATGCCGTGCCATGCCGTGCCATGCCGGGCCATGCCGTGCCATGCCGGGCCATTCCATGCCATTCCATGCCATTCCATGCCATTCCATGCCATTCCATGCCATTCCATGCCATTCCATGCCATTCCATGCCATTCCATGCCGTGCCATGCCGGTGCCATGCCGTGCCATGCCGTGCCATGCCGTGCCATGCCGGTGCCATGCCGTGCCATGCCGGTGCCATGCCGTGCCATGCCGGTGCCATGCCGTGCCATGCCGGTGCCATGCCGTGCCATGCCGGTGCCATGCCGTGCCATGCCGGTGCCATGCCGTGCCATGCCGGTGCCATGCCGTGCCATGCCGGTGCCATGCCGTGCCATGCCGGTGCCATGCCGTGCCATGCCGGTGCCATGCCGGTGCCATGCCGTGCCATGCCGTGCCATGCCGTGCCATGCCGTGCCATGCCGTGCCATGCCGTGCCATGCCGTGCCATGCCGTGCCATGCCGTGCCATGCCGTGCCATGCCGGTGCCATGCCGTGCCATGCCGTGCCATGCCGTGCCATGCCGTGCCATGCCGTGCCATGCCGTGCCATGCCGTGCCATGCCGTGCCATGCCGGGCCATGCCATTCCATGCCAGTCCATGCCAGTCCATGCCATTCCATGCCACTCAATGCGGTGCCATGCCATTCCATGCCATTCCATGCCATTCCATGCCATTCCATGCCATTCCATGCCATTCCATGCCATTCCATGCCATTCCATGCCATTCCATGCCATTCCATGCCATTCCAAGCCATTCCATGCCATTCCATGCCATTCCATGCCATTCCATGCCATTCCATGCCATTCCATGCCATTCCATGCCATTCCATGCCATTCCATGCCATTCCATGCCATTCCATGCCATTCCATGCCATTCCATGCCATTCCATGCCATTCCATGCCATTCCATGCCATTCCATGCCGTGCCATGCCGGTGCCATGCCGTGCCATGCCGGTGCCATGCCGTGCCATGCCGGTGCCATGCCGTGCCATGCCGGTGCCATGCCGTGCCATGCCGGTGCCATGCCGTGCCATGCCGGTGCCATGCCGTGCCATGCCGGTGCCATGCCGTGCCATGCCGGTGCCATGCCGGTGCCATGCCGTGCCATGCCGGTGCCATGCCGTGCCATGCCGTGCCATGCCGTGCCATGCCGTGCCATGCCGTGCCATGCCGTGCCATGCCGTGCCATGCCGTGCCATGCCGTGCCATGCCGGTGCCATGCCGTGCCATGCCGTGCCATGCCGTGCCATGCCGTGCCATGCCGTGCCATGCCGTGCCATGCCGTGCCATGCCGTGCCATGCCGTGCCATGCCGTGCCATGCCGTGCCATGCCGTGCCATGCCGTGCCATGCCGTGCCATGCCGTGCCATGCCGTGCCATGCCGTGCCATGCCGTGCCATGCCGTGCCATGCCGTGCCATGCCGTGCCATGCCGTGCCATGCCGTGCCATGCCGTGCCATGCCGTGCCATGCCGTGCCATGCCGTGCCATGCCGTGCCATGCCGTGCCATGCCGTGCCATGCCGTGCCATGCCGTGCCATGCCGTGCCATGCCGTGCCATGCCGTGCCATGCCGTGCCATGCCGTGCCATGCCGTGCCATGCCGTGCCATGCCGTGCCATGCCGTGCCATGCCGTGCCATGCCGTGCCATGCCGTGCCATGCCGTGCCATGCCGTGCCATGCCGTGCCATGCCGGGCCATGCGGTGCCATGCCATTCCATGCCATTCCATGCCAGTCCATGCCAGTCCATGCCATTCCATGCCACTCAATGCGGTGCCATGCCATTCCATGCCATTCCATGCCATTCCATGCCATTCCATGCCATTCCATGCCATTCCATGCCATTCCATGCCATTCCATGCCATTCCATGCCATTCCATGCCATTCCAAGCCATTCCATGCCATTCCATGCCATTCCATGCCATTCCATGCCGTTCCATGCCATTCCATGCCGTTCCATGCCATTCCATGCCATTCCATGCCAGTCCATGCCAGTCCATGCCAGTCCATGCCATTCCATGCCACTCAATGCGGTGCCATGCCATTCCATGCCATTCCATGCCATTCCATGCCATTCCATGCCATTCCATGCCATTCCATGCCATTCCATGCCATTCCATGCCATTCCATGCCATTCCATGCCATTCCATGCCACTCAATGCGGTGCCATGCCATTCCATGCCATTCCATGCCATTCCATGCCATTCCATGCCGTGCCATGCCGTGCCATGCCGTGCCCATGCCGTGCCATGCCGTGCCATGCCGTGCCATGCCGTGCCATGCCGTGCCATGCCGTGCCATGCCGTGCCATGCCGTGCCATGCCGGGCCATGCGGTGCCATGCCATTCCATGCCATTCCATGCCATTCCATGCCATTCCATGCCATTCCAAGCCATTCCATGCCATTCCATGCCATTCCATGCCATTCCATGCCATTCCATGCCATTCCATGCCATTCCATGCCATTCCATGCCATTCCATGCCATTCCATGCCATTCCATGCCATTCCATGCCATTCCATGCCATTCCATGCCATTCCATGCCATTCCATGCCATTCCATGCCATTCCATGCCGGTGCCATGCCGTGCCATGCCGGTGCCATGCCGTGCCATGCCGGTGCCATGCCGTGCCATGCCGGTGCCATGCCGTGCCATGCCGGTGCCATGGCGTGCCATGCCGGTGCCATGCCGTGCCATGCCGGTGCCATGCCGTGCCATGCCGGTGCCATGCCGTGCCATGCCGGTGCCATGCCGTGCCATGCCGGTGCCATGCCGTGCCATGCCGGTGCCATGCCGTGCCATGCCGGTGCCATGCCGGTGCCATGCCGGTGCCATGCCGTGCCATGCCGGTGCCATGCCGGTGCCATGCCGGTGCCATGCCGTGCCATGCCGGTGCCATGCCGTGCCATGCCGGTGCCATGCCGTGCCATGCCGGTGCCATGCCGTGCCATGCCGGTGCCATGCCGTGCCATGCCGGTGCCATGCCGTGCCATGCCGGTGCCATGCCGTGCCATGCCGGTGCCATGCCGTGCCATGCCGGTGCCATGCCGTGCCATGCCGGTGCCATGCCGTGCCATGCCGGTGCCATGCCGTGCCATGCCGGTGCCATGCCGTGCCATGCCGTTGCCATGCCGTGCCATGCCGGTGCCATGCCGTGCCATGCCGTGCCATGCCGTGCCATGCCGTGCCATGCCGTGCCATGCCGTGCCATGCCGGGCCATGCGGTGCCATGCCATTCCATGCCATTCCATGCCAGTCCATGCCAGTCCATGCCATTCCATGCCACTCAATGCGGTGCCATGCCATTCCATGCCATTCCATGCCATTCCATGCCATTCCATGCCATTCCATGCCATTCCATGCCATTCCATGCCATTCCATGCCATTCCATGCCATTCCATGCCATTCCAAGCCATTCCATGCCATTCCATGCCATTCCATGCCATTCCATGCCATTCCATGCCATTCCATGCCATTCCATGCCATTCCATGCCATTCCATGCCATTCCATGCCATTCCATGCCATTCCATGCCATTCCATGCCGTGCCATGCCGGTGCCATGCCGTGCCATGCCGGTGCCATGCCGTGCCATGCCGGTGCCATGCCGTGCCATGCCGGTGCCATGCCGTGCCATGCCGGTGCCATGCCGTGCCATGCCGGTGCCATGCCGTGCCATGCCGGTGCCATGCCGTGCCATGCCGGTGCCATGCCGGTGCCATGCCGTGCCATGCCGGTGCCATGCCGTGCCATGCCGTGCCATGCCGTGCCATGCCGTGCCATGCCGTGCCATGCCGTGCCATGCCGTGCCATGCCGTGCCATGCCGTGCCATGCCGTGCCATGCCGTGCCATGCCGTGCCATGCCGTGCCATGCCGGTGCCATGCCGTGCCATGCCGTGCCATGCCGTGCCATGCCGTGCCATGCCGTGCCATGCCGGTGCCATGCCGGTGCCATGCCGTGCCATGCCGGTGCCATGCCGTGCCATGCCGGTGCCATGCCGTGCCATGCCGGTGCCATGCCGTGCCATGCCGGTGCCATGCCGTGCCATGCCGTGCCATGCCGTGCCATGCCGTGCCATGCCGTGCCATGCCGTGCCATGCCGTGCCATGCCGTGCCATGCCGTGCCATGCCGTGCCATGCCGTGCCATGCCGTGCCATGCCGTGCCATGCCGTGCCATGCCGTGCCATGCCGTGCCATGCCGTGCCATGCCGTGCCATGCCGTGCCATGCCGTGCCATGCCGTGCCATGCCGTGCCATGCCGTGCCATGCCGTGCCATGCCGTGCCATGCCGTGCCATGCCGTGCCATGCCGTGCCATGCCGTGCCATGCCGTGCCATGCCGTGCCATGCCGTGCCATGCCGTGCCATGCCGGGCCATGCGGTGCCATGCCATTCCATGCCATTCCATGCCAGTCCATGCCAGTCCATGCCATTCCATGCCACTCAATGCGGTGCCATGCCATTCCATGCCATTCCATGCCATTCCATGCCATTCCATGCCATTCCATGCCATTCCATGCCATTCCATGCCATTCCATGCCATTCCATGCCATTCCAAGCCATTCCATGCCATTCCATGCCATTCCATGCCATTCCATGCCGTTCCATGCCATTCCATGCCATTCCATGCCATTCCATGCCATTCCATGCCAGTCCATGCCAGTCCATGCCAGTCCATGCCATTCCATGCCACTCAATGCGGTGCCATGCCATTCCATGCCATTCCATGCCATTCCATGCCATTCCATGCCATTCCATGCCATTCCATGCCATTCCATGCCATTCCATGCCATTCCATGCCATTCCATGCCATTCCATGCCACTCAATGCGGTGCCATGCCATTCCATGCCATTCCATGCCATTCCATGCCATTCCATGCCATTCCATGCCATTCCATGCCATTCCATGCCATTCCATGCCATTCCATGCCATTCCATGCCATTCCATGCCATTCCATGCCATTCCATGCCATTCCATGCCATTCCATGCCGTGCCATGCCGGTGCCATGCCGTGCCATGCCGGTGCCATGCCGTGCCATGCCGGTGCCATGCCGTGCCATGCCGGTGCCATGCCGTGCCATGCCGGTGCCATGCCGTGCCATGCCGTGCCATGCCGTGCCATGCCGTGCCATGCCGTGCCATGCCGTGCCATGCCGTGCCATGCCGTGCCATGCCGTGCCATGCCGTGCCATGCCGTGCCATGCCGTGCCATGCCGTGCCATGCCGTGCCATGCCGTGCCATGCCGTGCCATGCCGTGCCATGCCGTGCCATGCCGTGCCATGCCGTGCCATGCCGTGCCATGCCGTGCCATGCCGTGCCATGCCGTGCCATGCCGTGCCATGCCGGGCCATGCGGTGCCATGCCAGTCCATGCCATTCCATGCCACTCAATGCGGTGCCATGCCATTCCATGCCATTCCATGCCATTCCATGCCATTCCATGCCATTCCATGCCATTCCATGCCATTCCATGCCATTCCATGCCATTCCATGCCATTCCATGCCATTCCAAGCCATTCCATGCCATTCCATGCCATTCCATGCCATTCCATGCCATTCCATGCCATTCCATGCCATTCCATGCCATTCCATGCCATTCCATGCCATTCCATGCCATTCCATGCCGTGCCATGCCGGTGCCATGCCGTGCCATGCCGTGCCATGCCGGTGCCATGCCGTGCCATGCCGGTGCCATGCCGTGCCATGCCGGTGCCATGCCGTGCCATGCCGGTGCCATGCCGTGCCATGCCGGTGCCATGCCGTGCCATGCCGGTGCCATGCCGTGCCATGCCGGTGCCATGCCGTGCCATGCCGGTGCCATGCCGTGCCATGCCGGTGCCATGCCGTGCCATGCCGGTGCCATGCCGTGCCATGCCGGTGCCATGCCGTGCCATGCCGGTGCCATGCCGTGCCATGCCGTGCCATGCCGTGCCATGCCGTGCCATGCCGTGCCATGCCGTGCCATGCCGTGCCATGCCGTGCCATGCCGTGCCATGCCGTGCCATGCCGTGCCATGCCGTGCCATGCCGTGCCATGCCGTGCCATGCCGTGCCATGCCGGGCCATGCGGTGCCATGCCATTCCATGCCATTCCATGCCAGTCCATGCCAGTCCATGCCATTCCATGCCACTCAATGCGGTGCCATGCCATTCCATGCCATTCCATGCCATTCCATGCCATTCCATGCCATTCCATGCCATTCCATGCCATTCCATGCCATTCCATGCCATTCCAAGCCATTCCATGCCATTCCATGCCATTCCATGCCATTCCATGCCATTCCATGCCATTCCATGCCATTCCATGCCATTCCATGCCATTCCATGCCATTCCATGCCATTCCATGCCATTCCATGCCATTCCATGCCATTCCATGCCATTCCATGCCGTGCCATGCCGGTGCCATGCCGTGCCATGCCGGTGCCATGCCGTGCCATGCCGGTGCCATGCCGTGCCATGCCGGTGCCATGCCGTGCCATGCCGGTGCCATGCCGTGCCATGCCGGTGCCATGCCGTGCCATGCCGGTGCCATGCCGTGCCATGCCGGTGCCATGCCGTGCCATGCCGGTGCCATGCCGTGCCATGCCGGTGCCATGCCGTGCCATGCCGGTGCCATGCCGGTGCCATGCCGGTGCCATGCCGTGCCATGCCGGTGCCATGCCGGTGCCATGCCGGTGCCATGCCGTGCCATGCCGGTGCCATGCCGTGCCATGCCGGTGCCATGCCGTGCCATGCCGGTGCCATGCCGTGCCATGCCGGTGCCATGCCGTGCCATGCCGGTGCCATGCCGTGCCATGCCGGTGCCATGCCGTGCCATGCCGGTGCCATGCCGTGCCATGCCGGTGCCATGCCGTGCCATGCCGGTGCCATGCCGTGCCATGCCGGTGCCATGCCGTGCCATGCCGGTGCCATGCCGTGCCATGCCGGTGCCATGCCGTGCCATGCCGGTGCCATGCCGTGCCATGCCGGTGCCATGCCGTGCCATGCCGGTGCCATGCCGTGCCATGCCGGTGCCATGCCGGTGCCATGCCGTGCCATGCCGGTGCCATGCCGTGCCATGCCGGTGCCATGCCGTGCCATGCCGGTGCCATGCCGTGCCATGCCGTGCCATGCCGTGCCATGCCGTGCCATGCCGTGCCATGCCGTGCCATGCCGTGCCATGCCGTGCCATGCCGTGCCATGCCGTGCCATGCCGTGCCATGCCGTGCCATGCCGTGCCATGCCGTGCCATGCCGTGCCATGCCGTGCCATGCCGTGCCATGCCGTGCCATGCCGTGCCATGCCGTGCCATGCCGTGCCATGCCGTGCCATGCCGTGCCATGCCGTGCCATGCCGTGCCATGCCGTGCCATGCCGTGCCATGCCGTGCCATGCCGTGCCATGCCGTGCCATGCCGTGCCATGCCGTGCCATGCCGTGCCATGCCGTGCCATGCCGTGCCATGCCGTGCCATGCCGTGCCATGCCGTGCCATGCCGGTGCCATGCCGTGCCATGCCGGTGCCATGCCGTGCCATGCCGGTGCCATGCCGTGCCATGCCGGTGCCATGCCGTGCCATGCCGGTGCCATGCCGGTGCCATGCCGTGCCATGCCGGTGCCATGCCGTGCCATGCCGGTGCCATGCCGTGCCATGCCGGTGCCATGCCGTGCCATGCCGTGCCATGCCGTGCCATGCCGTGCCATGCCGTGCCATGCCGTGCCATGCCGTGCCATGCCGTGCCATGCCGTGCCATGCCGTGCCATGCCGTGCCATGCCGTGCCATGCCGTGCCATGCCGTGCCATGCCGTGCCATGCCGTGCCATGCCGTGCCATGCCGTGCCATGCCGTGCCATGCCGTGCCATGCCGTGCCATGCCGTGCCATGCCGTGCCATGCCGTGCCATGCCGTGCCATGCCGTGCCATGCCGTGCCATGCCGTGCCATGCCGTGCCATGCCGTGCCATGCCGTGCCATGCCGTGCCATGCCGTGCCATGCCGTGCCATGCCGTGCCATGCCGTGCCATGCCGTGCCATGCCGTGCCATGCCGTGCCATGCCGTGCCATGCCGTGCCATGCCGTGCCATGCCGTGCCATGCCGTGCCATGCCGTGCCATGCCGTGCCATGCCGTGCCATGCCGTGCCATGCCGTGCCATGCCGTGCCATGCCGTGCCATGCCGTGCCATGCCGTGCCATGCCGTGCCATGCCGTGCCATGCCGTGCCATGCCGTGCCATGCCGTGCCATGCCGTGCCATGCCGTGCCATGCCGTGCCATGCCGTGCCATGCCGTGCCATGCCGTGCCATGCCGTGCCATGCCGTGCCATGCCGTGCCATGCCGTGCCATGCCGTGCCATGCCGTGCCATGCCGTGCCATGCCGTGCCATGCCGTGCCATGCCGTGCCATGCCGTGCCATGCCGTGCCATGCCGTGCCATGCCGTGCCATGCCGTGCCATGCCGTGCCATGCCGGGCCATGCGGTGCCATGCCATTCCATGCCATTCCATGCCAGTCCATGCCAGTCCATGCCATTCCATGCCACTCAATGCGGTGCCATGCCATTCCATGCCATTCCATGCCATTCCATGCCATTCCATGCCATTCCATGCCATTCCATGCCATTCCATGCCATTCCATGCCATTCCATGCCATTCCAAGCCATTCCATGCCATTCCATGCCATTCCATGCCATTCCATGCCGTTCCATGCCATTCCATGCCATTCCATGCCATTCCATGCCATTCCATGCCAGTCCATGCCAGTCCATGCCAGTCCATGCCATTCCATGCCACTCAATGCGGTGCCATGCCATTCCATGCCATTCCATGCCATTCCATGCCATTCCATGCCACTCAATGCGGTGCCATGCCATTCCATGCCATTCCATGCCATTCCATGCCATTCCATGCCATTCCATGCCATTCCATGCCATTCCATGCCATTCCATGCCATTCCATGCCATTCCATGCCATTCCATGCCATTCCATGCCATTCCATGCCATTCCATGCCATTCCATGCCATTCCATGCCATTCCATGCCATTCCATGCCATTCCATGCCATTCCATGCCATTCCATGCCATTCCATGCCATTCCATGCCATTCCATGCCATTCCATGCCATTCCATGCCATTCCATGCCATTCCATGCCATTCCATGCCATTCCATGCCATTCCATGCCATTCCATGCCATTCCATGCCATTCCATGCCATTCCATGCCATTCCATGCCATTCCATGCCATTCCATGCCATTCCATGCCATTCCATGCCATTCCATGCCATTCCATGCCATTCCATGCCATTCCATGCCATTCCATGCCATTCCATGCCATTCCATGCCATTCCATGCCATTCCATGCCATTCCATGCCATTCCATGCCATTCCATGCCATTCCATGCCATTCCATGCCATTCCATGCCATTCCATGCCATTCCATGCCATTCCATGCCGTGCCATGCCGTGCCATGCCGGTGCCATGCCGTGCCATGCCGGTGCCATGCCGTGCCATGCCGGTGCCATGCCGTGCCATGCCGGTGCCATGCCGTGCCATGCCGTGCCATGCCGTGCCATGCCGTGCCATGCCGTGCCATGCCGGTGCCATGCCGTGCCATGCCGGTGCCATGCCGTGCCATGCCGGTGCCATGCCGTGCCATGCCGGTGCCATGCCGTGCCATGCCGTGCCATGCCGGTGCCATGCCGTGCCATGCCGGTGCCATGCCGTGCCATGCCGGTGCCATGCCGTGCCATGCCGGTGCCATGCCGTGCCATGCCGGTGCCATGCCGTGCCATGCCGGTGCCATGCCGTGCCATGCCGGTGCCATGCCGTGCCATGCCGGTGCCATGCCGGTGCCATGCCGTGCCATGCCGTGCCATGCCGTGCCATGCCGTGCCATGCCGTGCCATGCCGGTGCCATGCCGTGCCATGCCGGTGCCATGCCGTGCCATGCCGGTGCCATGCCGTGCCATGCCGTGCCATGCCGTGCCATGCCGTGCCATGCCGGGCCATGCGGTGCCATGCCATTCCATGCCATTCCATGCCATTCCATGCCAGTCCATGCCAGTCCATGCCATTCCATGCCACTCAATGCGGTGCCATGCCATTCCATGCCATTCCATGCCATTCCATGCCATTCCATGCCATTCCATGCCATTCCATGCCATTCCATGCCATTCCATGCCATTCCATGCCATTCCAAGCCATTCCATGCCATTCCATGCCATTCCATGCCATTCCATGCCATTCCATGCCATTCCATGCCATTCCATGCCATTCCATGCCATTCCATGCCATTCCATGCCGTGCCATGCCGGTGCCATGCCGTGCCATGCCGGTGCCATGCCGTGCCATGCCGGTGCCATGCCGTGCCATGCCGGTGCCATGCCGTGCCATGCCGGTGCCATGCCGTGCCATGCCGGTGCCATGCCGTGCCATGCCGGTGCCATGCCGTGCCATGCCGGTGCCATGCCGGTGCCATGCCGTGCCATGCCGTGCCATGCCGTGCCATGCCGTGCCATGCCGGTGCCATGCCGTGCCATGCCGGTGCCATGCCGTGCCATGCCGGTGCCATGCCGGTGCCATGCCGTGCCATGCCGGTGCCATGCCGTGCCATGCCGTGCCATGCCGTGCCATGCCGTGCCATGCCGTGCCATGCCGTGCCATGCCGTGCCATGCCGGTGCCATGCCGTGCCATGCCGGTGCCATGCCGTGCCATGCCGTGCCATGCCGTGCCATGCCGTGCCATGCCGTGCCATGCCGTGCCATGCCGTGCCATGCCGTGCCATGCCGTGCCATGCCGTGCCATGCCGGGCCATGCGGTGCCATGCCATTCCATGCCATTCCATGCCAGTCCATGCCAGTCCATGCCATTCCATGCCAGTCCATGCCAGTCCATGCCATTCCATGCCACTCAATGCGGTGCCATGCCATTCCATGCCATTCCATGCCATTCCATGCCATTCCATGCCATTCCATGCCATTCCATGCCATTCCATGCCATTCCATGCCATTCCATGCCATTCCATGCCATTCCATGCCATTCCATGCCATTCCATGCCATTCCATGCCATTCCATGCCATTCCATGCCATTCCATGCCATTCCATGCCATTCCATGCCATTCCATGCCATTCCATGCCATTCCATGCCATTCCATGCCATTCCATGCCATTCCATGCCATTCCATGCCATTCCATGCCATTCCATGCCATTCCATGCCATTCCATGCCATTCCATGCCATTCCATGCCATTCCATGCCATTCCATGCCATTCCATGCCATTCCATGCCATTCCATGCCATTCCATGCCATTCCATGCCATTCCATGCCATTCCATGCCATTCCATGCCGTGCCATGCCATTCCATGCCATTCCATGCCATTCCATGCCATTCCATGCCGTGCCATGCCGGTGCCATGCCGTGCCATGCCGGTGCCATGCCGTGCCATGCCGGTGCCATGCCGTGCCATGCCGGTGCCATGCCGGTGCCATGCCGTGCCATGCCGGTGCCATGCCGTGCCATGCCGTGCCATGCCGTGCCATGCCGTGCCATGCCGTGCCATGCCGTGCCATGCCGTGCCATGCCGTGCCATGCCGTGCCATGCCGGTGCCATGCCGTGCCATGCCGTGCCATGCCGTGCCATGCCGTGCCATGCCGTGCCATTCCATGCCATTCCATGCCATTCCATGCCAATCCATGCCATTCCATGCCATTCCATGCCATTCCATGCCATTCCATGCCATTCCATGCCATTCCATGCCATTCCATGCCGTGCCATGCCGGTGCCATGCCGTGCCATGCCGGTGCCATGCCGTGCCATGCCGGTGCCATGCCGTGCCATGCCATTCCATGCCATTCCATGCCGTGCCATGCCGGTGCCATGCCGTGCCATGCCGGTGCCATGCCGTGCCATGCCGGTGCCATGCCGTGCCATGCCGGTGCCATGCCGTGCCATGCCGGTGCCATGCCGTGCCATGCCGGTGCCATGCCGTGCCATGCCGGTGCCATGCCGTGCCATGCCGGTGCCATGCCGTGCCATGCCGGTGCCATGCCGTGCCATGCCGGTGCCATGCCGTGCCATGCCGGTGCCATGCCGTGCCATGCCGGTGCCATGCCGTGCCATGCCGGTGCCATGCCGTGCCATGCCGGTGCCATGCCGTGCCATGCCGGTGCCATGCCGTGCCATGCCGGTGCCATGCCGTGCCATGCCGGTGCCATGCCGTGCCATGCCGGTGCCATGCCGTGCCATGCCGGTGCCATGCCGTGCCATGCCGGTGCCATGCCGTGCCATGCCGGTGCCATGCCGTGCCATGCCGGTGCCATGCCGTGCCATGCCGGTGCCATGCCGTGCCATGCCGGTGCCATGCCGTGCCATGCCGGTGCCATGCCGTGCCATGCCGGTGCCATGCCGTGCCATGCCGGTGCCATGCCGTGCCATGCCGGTGCCATGCCGTGCCATGCCGGTGCCATGCCGTGCCATGCCGGTGCCATGCCGTGCCATGCCGGTGCCATGCCGTGCCATGCCGTGCCATGCCGGTGCCATGCCGTGCCATGCCGGTGCCATGCCGTGCCATGCCGGTGCCATGCCGTGCCATGCCGGTGCCATGCCGTGCCATGCCGGTGCCATGCCGTGCCATGCCGGTGCCATGCCGTGCCATGCCGGTGCCATGCCGTGCCATGCCGGTGCCATGCCGTGCCATGCCGGTGCCATGCCGTGCCATGCCGGTGCCATGCCGTGCCATGCCGGTGCCATGCCGTGCCATGCCGGTGCCATGCCGTGCCATGCCGGTGCCATGCCGTGCCATGCCGGTGCCATGCCGTGCCATGCCGGTGCCATGCCGTGCCATGCCGGTGCCATGCCGGTGCCATGCCGTGCCATGCCGGTGCCATGCCGTGCCATGCCGTGCCATGCCGTGCCATGCCGTGCCATGCCGTGCCATGCCGTGCCATGCCGTGCCATGCCGTGCCATGCCGTGCCATGCCGTGCCATGCCGTGCCATGCCGGTGCCATGCCGTGCTATGCCGGTGCCATGCCGTGCCATGCCGGTGCCTTGCCGGTGCCATGCCGGTGCCATGCCGGTGCCATGCCGTGCCATGCCGTGCCATGCCGTGCCATGCCGTGCCATGCCGTGCCATGCCGGGCCATGCGGTGCCATGCCATTCCATGCCATTCCATGCCATTCCATGCCATTCCATGCCATTCCATGCCATTCCATGCCATTCCATGCCATTCCATGCCATTCCATGCCATTCCATGCCATTCCATGCCATTCCATGCCATTCCATGCCATTCCATGCCATTCCATGCCATTCCATGCCATTCCATGCCATTCCATGCCATTCCATGCCATTCCATGCCATTCCATGCCATTCCATGCCATTCCATGCCATTCCATGCCATTCCATGCCATTCCATGCCATTCCATGCCATTCCATGCCATTCCATGCCATTCCATGCCATTCCATGCCATTCCATGCCATTCCATGCCATTCCATGCCATTCCATGCCATTCCATGCCATTCCATGCCATTCCATGCCATTCCATGCCATTCCATGCCATTCCATGCCATTCCATGCCATTCCATGCCATTCCATGCCATTCCATGCCATTCCATGCCATTCCATGCCATTCCATGCCATTCCATGCCATTCCATGCCATTCCATGCCATTCCATGCCATTCCATGCCATTCCATGCCATTCCATGCCATTCCATGCCATTCCATGCCATTCCATGCCATTCCATGCCATTCCATGCCATTCCATGCCATTCCATGCCATTCCATGCCATTCCATGCCATTCCATGCCATTCCATGCCATTCCATGCCATTCCATGCCATTCCATGCCATTCCATGCCATTCCATGCCATTCCATGCCATTCCATGCCATTCCATGCCATTCCACGCCATTCCATGCCATTCCACGCCATTCCATGCCATTCCATGCCATTCCACGCCATTCCATGCCATTCCACGCCATTCCATGCCATTCCATGCCGTTCCATGCCATTCCATGCCATTCCATGCCATTCCATGCCATTCCATGCCAGTCCATGCCAGTCCATACCAGTCCATGCCATTCCATGCCAGTCCATGCCATTCCATGCCACTCAATGCGGTGCCATGCCATTCCATGCCATTCCATGCCATTCCATGCCATTCCATGCCATTCCATGCCATTCCATGCCATTCCATGCCATTCCATGCCATTCCATGCCATTCCATGCCACTCAATGCGGTGCCATGCCATTCCATGCCATTCCATGCCATTCCATGCCATTCCATGCCATTCCATGCCATTCCATGCCATTCCATGCCATTCCATGCCATTCCATGCCATTCCATGCCATTCCATGCCATTCCATGCCATTCCATGCCATTCCATGCCATTCCATGCCATTCCATGCCATTCCATGCCATTCCATGCCATTCCATGCCATTCCATGCCATTCCATGCCATTCCATGCCATTCCATGCCATTCCATGCCATTCCATGCCATTCCATGCCATTCCATGCCATTCCATGCCATTCCATGCCATTCCATGCCATTCCATGCCATTCCATGCCATTCCATGCCATTCCATGCCATTCCATGCCATTCCATGCCATTCCATGCCATTCCATGCCATTCCATGCCATTCCATGCCATTCCATGCCATTCCATGCCATTCCATGCCATTCCATGCCATTCCATGCCATTCCATGCCATTCCATGCCATTCCATGCCATTCCATGCCATTCCATGCCATTCCATGCCATTCCATGCCATTCCATGCCATTCCATGCCATTCCATGCCATTCCATGCCATTCCATGCCATTCCATGCCATTCCATGCCATTCCATGCCATTCCATGCCATTCCATGCCATTCCATGCCATTCCATGCCATTCCATGCCATTCCATGCCATTCCATGCCATTCCATGCCATTCCATGCCATTCCATGCCATTCCATGCCATTCCATGCCATTCCATGCCATTCCATGCCATTCCATGCCATTCCATGCCATTCCATGCCATTCCATGCCATTCCATGCCATTCCATGCCATTCCATGCCATTCCATGCCATTCCATGCCATTCCATGCCATTCCATGCCATTCCATGCCATTCCATGCCATTCCATGCCATTCCATGCCATTCCATGCCATTCCATGCCATTCCATGCCATTCCATGCCATTCCATGCCATTCCATGCCGTGCCATGCCGTGCCATGCCGGTGCCATGCCGTGCCATGCCGGTGCCATGCCGTGCCATGCCGGTGCCATGCCGTGCCATGCCGGTGCCATGCCGTGCCATGCCGTGCCATGCCGTGCCATGCCGTGCCATGCCGGTGCCATGCCGTGCCATGCCGGTGCCATGCCGTGCCATGCCGGTGCCATGCCGTGCCATGCCGGTGCCATGCCGTGCCATGCCGGTGCCATGCCGTGCCATGCCGGTGCCATGCCGTGCCATGCCGTGCCATGCCGGTGCCATGCCGTGCCATGCCGGTGCCATGCCGTGCCATGCCGGTGCCATGCCGTGCCATGCCGGTGCCATGCCGTGCCATGCCGGTGCCATGCCGTGCCATGCCGGTGCCATGCCGTGCCATGCCGGTGCCATGCCGTGCCATGCCGGTGCCATGCCGGTGCCATGCCGTGCCATGCCGTGCCATGCCGTGCCATGCCGTGCCATGCCGGTGCCATGCCGTGCCATGCCGGTGCCATGCCGTGCCATGCCGGTGCCATGCCGTGCCATGCCGTGCCATGCCGTGCCATGCCGTGCCATGCCGTGCCATGCCGTGCCATGCCGGGCCATGCGGTGCCATGCCATTCCATGCCATTCCATGCCATTCCATGCCAGTCCATGCCAGTCCATGCCATTCCATGCCACTCAATGCGGTGCCATGCCATTCCATGCCATTCCATGCCATTCCATGCCATTCCATGCCATTCCATGCCATTCCATGCCATTCCATGCCATTCCATGCCATTCCAAGCCATTCCATGCCATTCCATGCCATTCCATGCCATTCCATGCCATTCCATGCCATTCCATGCCATTCCATGCCATTCCATGCCATTCCATGCCATTCCATGCCATTCCATGCCATTCCATGCCATTCCATGCCGTGCCATGCCGGTGCCATGCCGTGCCATGCCGGTGCCATGCCGTGCCATGCCGGTGCCATGCCGTGCCATGCCGGTGCCATGCCGTGCCATGCCGGTGCCATGCCGTGCCATGCCGGTGCCATGCCGTGCCATGCCGGTGCCATGCCGGTGCCATGCCGTGCCATGCCGTGCCATGCCGTGCCATGCCGTGCCATGCCGGTGCCATGCCGTGCCATGCCGGTGCCATGCCGTGCCATGCCGGTGCCATGCCGGTGCCATGCCGTGCCATGCCGGTGCCATGCCGTGCCATGCCGTGCCATGCCGTGCCATGCCGTGCCATGCCGTGCCATGCCGTGCCATGCCGTGCCATGCCGTGCCATGCCGGTGCCATGCCGTGCCATGCCGGTGCCATGCCGTGCCATGCCGTGCCATGCCGTGCCATGCCGTGCCATGCCGTGCCATGCCGTGCCATGCCGTGCCATGCCGGGCCATGCGGTGCCATGCCATTCCATGCCATTCCATGCCAGTCCATGCCAGTCCATGCCATTCCATGCCAGTCCATGCCAGTCCATGCCATTCCATGCCACTCAATGCGGTGCCATGCCATTCCATGCCATTCCATGCCATTCCATGCCATTCCATGCCATTCCATGCCATTCCATGCCATTCCATGCCATTCCATGCCATTCCATGCCATTCCATGCCATTCCATGCCATTCCATGCCATTCCATGCCATTCCATGCCATTCCATGCCATTCCATGCCATTCCATGCCATTCCATGCCATTCCATGCCATTCCATGCCATTCCATGCCATTCCATGCCATTCCATGCCATTCCATGCCATTCCATGCCATTCCATGCCATTCCATGCCATTCCATGCCATTCCATGCCATTCCATGCCATTCCATGCCATTCCATGCCATTCCATGCCATTCCATGCCATTCCATGCCATTCCATGCCATTCCATGCCATTCCATGCCATTCCATGCCATTCCATGCCGTGCCATGCCATTCCATGCCATTCCATGCCATTCCATGCCATTCCATGCCATTCCATGCCGTGCCATGCCGGTGCCATGCCGTGCCATGCCGGTGCCATGCCGTGCCATGCCGGTGCCATGCCGTGCCATGCCATTCCATGCCATTCCATGCCGTGCCATGCCGGTGCCATGCCGTGCCATGCCGGTGCCATGCCGTGCCATGCCGGTGCCATGCCGTGCCATGCCGGTGCCATGCCGTGCCATGCCGGTGCCATGCCGTGCCATGCCGGTGCCATGCCGTGCCATGCCGGTGCCATGCCGTGCCATGCCGGTGCCATGCCGTGCCATGCCGGTGCCATGCCGTGCCATGCCGGTGCCATGCCGTGCCATGCCGGTGCCATGCCGTGCCATGCCGGTGCCATGCCGTGCCATGCCGGTGCCATGCCGTGCCATGCCGGTGCCATGCCGTGCCATGCCGGTGCCATGCCGTGCCATGCCGGTGCCATGCCGTGCCATGCCGGTGCCATGCCGTGCCATGCCGGTGCCATGCCGTGCCATGCCGGTGCCATGCCGTGCCATGCCGGTGCCATGCCGTGCCATGCCGGTGCCATGCCGTGCCATGCCGGTGCCATGCCGTGCCATGCCGGTGCCATGCCGTGCCATGCCGGTGCGATGCCGTGCCATGCCGGTGCCATGCCGTGCCATGCCGGTGCCATGCCGTGCCATGCCGTGCCATGCCGGTGCCATGCCGTGCCATGCCGGTGCCATGCCGTGCCATGCCGGTGCCATGCCGTGCCATGCCGGTGCCATGCCGTGCCATGCCGGTGCCATGCCGTGCCATGCCGGTGCCATGCCGTGCCATGCCGGTGCCATGCCGTGCCATGCCGGTGCCATGCCGTGCCATGCCGGTGCCATGCCGTGCCATGCCGGTGCCATGCCGTGCCATGCCGGTGCCATGCCGTGCCATGCCGGTGCCATGCCCGTGCCATGCCGGTGCCATGCCGTGCCATGCGGTGCCATGCCGTGCCATGCCGGTGCCATGCCGTGCCATGCCGGTGCCATGCCGGTGCCATGCCGTGCCATGCCGGTGCCATGCCGTGCCATGCCGTGCCATGCCGTGCCATGCCGTGCCATGCCGTGCCATGCCGTGCCATGCCGTGCCATGCCGTGCCATGCCGGTGCCATGCCGTGCTATGCCGGTGCCATGCCGTGCCATGCCGGTGCCATGCCGGTGCCATGCCGGTGCCATGCCGGTGCCATGCCGTGCCATGCCGTGCCATGCCGTGCCATGCCGTGCCATGCCGTGCCATGCCGGGCCATGCGGTGCCATGCCATTCCATGCCATTCCATGCCAGTCCATGCCAGTCCATGCCATTCCATGCCACTCAATGCGGTGCCATGCCATTCCATGCCATTCCATGCCATTCCATGCCATTCCATGCCATTCCATGCCATTCCATGCCATTCCATGCCATTCCATGCCATTCCATGCCATTCCATGCCATTCCATGCCATTCCATGCCATTCCATGCCATTCCATGCCATTCCATGCCATTCCATGCCATTCCATGCCATTCCATGCCATTCCATGCCATTCCATGCCATTCCATGCCATTCCATGCCATTCCATGCCATTCCATGCCATTCCATGCCATTCCATGCATTCCATGCCATTCCATGCCATTCCATGCCATTCCATGCCATTCCATGCCATTCCATGCCATTCCATGCCATTCCATGCCATTCCATGCCATTCCATGCCATTCCATGCCATTCCATGCCATTCCATGCCATTCCATGCCATTCCATGCCATTCCATGCCATTCCATGCCATTCCATGCCATTCCATGCCATTCCATGCCATTCCATGCCATTCCATGCCATTCATGCCATTCCATGCCATTCCATGCCATTCCATGCCATTCCATGCCATTCCATGCCATTCCACGCCATTCCATGCCATTCCACGCCATTCCATGCCATTCCATGCCATTCCACGCCATTCCATGCCATTCCATGCCATTCCATGCCATTCCATGCCGTTCCATGCCATTCCATGCCATTCCATGCCATTCCATGCCATTCCATGCCAGTCCATGCCAGTCCATACCAGTCCATGCCATTCCATGCCAGTCCATGCCATTCCATGCCACTCAATGCGGTGCCATGCCATTCCATGCCATTCCATGCCATTCCATGCCATTCCATGCCATTCCATGCCATTCCATGCCATTCCATGCCATTCCATGCCATTCCATGCCATTCCATGCCACTCAATGCGGTGCCATGCCATTCCATGCCATTCCATGCCATTCCATGCCATTCCATGCCATTCCATGCCATTCCATGCCATTCCATGCCATTCCATGCCATTCCATGCCATTCCATGCCATTCCATGCCATTCCATGCCATTCCATGCCATTCCATGCCATTCCATGCCATTCCATGCCATTCCATGCCATTCCATGCCATTCCATGCCATTCCATGCCATTCCATGCCATTCCATGCCATTCCATGCCATTCCATGCCATTCCATGCCATTCCATGCCATTCCATGCCATTCCATGCCATTCCATGCCATTCCATGCCATTCCATGCCATTCCATGCCATTCCATGCCATTCCATGCCATTCCATGCCATTCCATGCCATTCCATGCCATTCCATGCCATTCCATGCCATTCCATGCCATTCCATGCCATTCCATGCCATTCCATGCCATTCCATGCCATTCCATGCCATTCCATGCCATTCCATGCCATTCCATGCCATTCCATGCCATTCCATGCCATTCCATGCCATTCCATGCCATTCCATGCCATTCCATGCCATTCCATGCCATTCCATGCCATTCCATGCCATTCCATGCCATTCCATGCCATTCCATGCCATTCCATGCCATTCCATGCCATTCCATGCCATTCCATGCCATTCCATGCCATTCCATGCCATTCCATGCCATTCCATGCCATTCCATGCCATTCCATGCATTCCATGCCATTCCACGCCATTCCATGCCATTCCACGCCATTCCATGCCATTCCATGCCATTCCACGCCATTCCATGCCATTCCATGCCATTCCATGCCATTCCATGCCGTTCCATGCCATTCCATGCCATTCCATGCCATTCCATGCCATTCCATGCCAGTCCATACCAGTCCATGCCATTCCATGCCAGTCCATGCCATTCCATGCCACTCAATGCGGTGCCATGCCATTCCATGCCATTCCATGCCATTCCATGCCATTCCATGCCATTCCATGCCATTCCATGCCATTCCATGCCATTCCATGCCATTCCATGCCATTCCATGCCATTCCATGCCATTCCATGCCATTCCATGCCATTCCATGCCACTCAATGCGGTGCCATGCCATTCCATGCCATTCCATGCCATTCCATGCCATTCCATGCCATTCCATGCCATTCCATGCCATTCCATGCCATTCCATGCCATTCCATGCCATTCCATGCCATTCCATGCCATTCCAAGCCATTCCATGCCATTCCATGCCATTCCATGCCATTCCATGCCATTCCATGCCATTCCATGCCATTCCATGCCATTCCATGCCATTCCATGCCATTCCATGCCATTCCATGCCATTCCATGCCATTCCATGCCATTCCATGCCATTCATGCCATTCCATGCCGGTGCCATGCCGTGCCATGCCGGTGCCATGCCGTGCCATGCCGGTGCCATGCCGTGCCATGCCGGTCCCATGCCGTGCCATGCCGGTGCCATGCCGTGCCATGCCGGTGCCATGCCGTGCCATGCCGGTGCCATGCCGTGCCATGCCGGTGCCATGCCGGTGCCATGCCGGTGCCATGCCGGTGCCATGCCGGTGCCATGCCGTGCCATGCCGGTGCCATGCCGTGCCATGCCGGTGCCATGCCGTGCCATGCCGGTGCCATGCCGTGCCATGCCGGTGCCATGCCGTGCCATGCCGGTGCCATGCCGTGCCATGCCGGTGCCATGCCGTGCCATGCCGGTGCCATGCCGTGCCATGCCGGTGCCATGCCGTGCCATGCCGGTGCCATGCCGTGCCATGCCGTGCCATGCCGGGCCATGCGGTGCCATGCCATTCCATGCCATTCCATGCCAGTCCATGCCAGTCCATGCCATTCCATGCCACTCAATGCGGTGCCATGCCATTCCATGCCATTCCATGCCATTCCATGCCATTCCATGCCATTCCATGCCATTCCATGCCATTCCATGCCATTCCATGCCATTCCATGCCATTCCAAGCCATTCCATGCCATTCCATGCCATTCCATGCCATTCCATGCCGTGCCATGCCGGTGCCATGCCGTGCCATGCCGGTGCCATGCCGGTGCCATGCCGTGCCATGCCGGTGCCATGCCGTGCCATGCCGGTGCCATGCCGTGCCATGCCGGTGCCATGCCGTGCCATGCCGGTGCCATGCCGTGCCATGCCGGTGCCATGCCGTGCCATGCCGGTGCCATGCCGTGCCATGCCGGTGCCATGCCGTGCCATGCCGTGCCATGCCGGTGCCATGCCGTGCCATGCCGTGCCATGCCGTGCCATGCCGTGCCATGCCGTGCCATGCCGTGCCATGCCGTGCCATGCCGTGCCATGCCGGTGCCATGCCGTGCTATGCCGGTGCCATGCCGTGCCATGCCGGTGCCTTGCCGGTGCCATGCCGGTGCCATGCCGGTGCCATGCCGTGCCATGCCGTGCCATGCCGTGCCATGCCGTGCCATGCCGTGCCATGCCGGGCCATGCGGTGCCATGCCATTCCATGCCATTCCATGCCAGTCCATGCCAGTCCATGCCATTCCATGCCACTCAATGCGGTGCCATGCCATTCCATGCCATTCCATGCCATTCCATGCCATTCCATGCCATTCCATGCCATTCCATGCCATTCCATGCCATTCCATGCCATTCCATGCCATTCCATGCCATTCCATGCCATTCCATGCCATTCCATGCCATTCCATGCCATTCCATGCCATTCCATGCCATTCCATGCCATTCCATGCCATTCCATGCCATTCCATGCCATTCCATGCCATTCCATGCCATTCCATGCCATTCCATGCCATTCCATGCCATTCCATGCCATTCCATGCCATTCCATGCCATTCCATGCCATTCCACGCCATTCCATGCCATTCCACGCCATTCCATGCCATTCCATGCCATTCCACGCCATTCCATGCCATTCCATGCCATTCCATGCCATTCCATGCCGTTCCATGCCATTCCATGCCATTCCATGCCATTCCATGCCATTCCATGCCAGTCCATGCCAGTCCATACCAGTCCATGCCATTCCATGCCAGTCCATGCCATTCCATGCCACTCAATGCGGTGCCATGCCATTCCATGCCATTCCATGCCATTCCATGCCATTCCATGCCATTCCATGCCATTCCATGCCATTCCATGCCATTCCATGCCATTCCATGCCATTCCATGCACTCAATGCCGATTCCATGCCATTCCATGCCATTCCATGCCATTCCATGCCATTCCATGCCATTCCATGCCATTCATGCCATTCCATGCCATTCCATGCCATTCCATGCCATTCCATGCCATTCCATGCCATTCCATGCCATTCCATGCCATTCCATGCCATTCCATGCCATTCATGCCATTCCATGCCATTCCATGCCATTCCATGCCATTCCATGCCATTCCATGCCATTCCATGCCATTCCATGCCATTCCATGCCATTCCATGCCATTCCATGCCATTCCATGCCATTCCATGCCATTCCATGCCATTCCATGCCATTCCATGCCATTCCATGCCATTCCATGCCATTCCATGCCATTCCATGCATTCCATGCCATTCCATGCCATTCCATGCCATTCCATGCCATTCCATGCCATTCCATGCCATTCCATGCCATTCCATGCCATTCCATGCCATTCCATGGCCATTCCATGCCATTCCATGCCATTCCATGCCATTCCATGCCATTCCATGCCATTCCATGCCATTCCATGCCATTCCATGCCATTCCATGCCATTCCATGCCATTCCATGCCATTCCATGCCATTCCATGCCATTCCATGCCATTCCATGCCATTCCATGCCATTCCATGCCATTCCATGCCATTCCATGCCATTCCATGCCATTCCATGCCATTCCATGCCATTCCATGCCATTCCATGCCATTCCATGCCATTCCATGCCATTCCATGCCATTCCATGCCATTCCATGCCATTCCATGCCATTCCATGCCATTCCATGCCATTCCATGCCATTCCATGCCATTCCATGCCATTCCATGCCATTCCATGCCATTCCATGCCCCATTCCATGCCATTCCATGCCATTCCATGCCATTCCATGCCATTCCATGCCGTGCCATGCCGTGCCATGCCGGTGCCATGCCGTGCCATGCCGGTGCCATGCCGTGCCATGCCGGTGCCATGCCGTGCCATGCCGGTGCCATGCCGTGCCATGCCGTGCCATGCCGTGCCATGCCGTGCCATGCCGGTGCCATGCCGTGCCATGCCGGTGCCATGCCGTGCCATGCCGGTGCCATGCCGTGCCATGCCGGTGCCATGCCGTGCCATGCCGTGCCATGCCGGTGCCATGCCGTGCCATGCCGGTGCCATGCCGTGCCATGCCGGTGCCATGCCGTGCCATGCCGGTGCCATGCCGTGCCATGCCGGTGCCATGCCGTGCCATGCCGGTGCCATGCCGTGCCATGCCGGTGCCATGCCGTGCCATGCCGGTGCCATGCCGGTGCCATGCCGTGCCATGCCGTGCCATGCCGTGCCATGCCGTGCCATGCCGGTGCCATGCCGTGCCATGCCGGTGCCATGCCGTGCCATGCCGGTGCCATGCCGTGCCATGCCGTGCCATGCCGTGCCATGCCGTGCCATGCCGTGCCATGCCGTGCCATGCCGGGCCATGCGGTGCCATGCCATTCCATGCCATTCCATGCCATTCCATGCCAGTCCATGCCAGTCCATGCCATTCCATGCCACTCAATGCGGTGCCATGCCATTCCATGCCATTCCATGCCATTCCATGCCATTCCATGCCATTCCATGCCATTCCATGCCATTCCATGCCATTCCATGCCATTCCAAGCCATTCCATGCCATTCCATGCCATTCCATGCCATTCCATGCCATTCCATGCCATTCCATGCCATTCCATGCCATTCCATGCCATTCCATGCCATTCCATGCCATTCCATGCCATTCCATGCCATTCCATGCCGTGCCATGCCGGTGCCATGCCGTGCCATGCCGGTGCCATGCCGGTGCCATGCCGTGCCATGCCGGTGCCATGCCGTGCCATGCCGGTGCCATGCCGTGCCATGCCGGTGCCATGCCGTGCCATGCCGGTGCCATGCCGTGCCATGCCGGTGCCATGCCGTGCCATGCCGGTGCCATGCCGGTGCCATGCCGTGCCATGCCGTGCCATGCCGTGCCATGCCGGTGCCATGCCGTGCCATGCCGGTGCCATGCCGTGCCATGCCGGTGCCATGCCGGTGCCATGCCGTGCCATGCCGGTGCCATGCCGTGCCATGCCGTGCCATGCCGTGCCATGCCGTGCCATGCCGTGCCATGCCGTGCCATGCCGTGCCATGCCGTGCCATGCCGGTGCCATGCCGTGCCATGCCGGTGCCATGCCGTGCCATGCCGTGCCATGCCGTGCCATGCCGTGCCATGCCGTGCCATGCCGTGCCATGCCGTGCCATGCCGGGCCATGCGGTGCCATGCCATTCCATGCCATTCCATGCCAGTCCATGCCAGTCCATGCCATTCCATGCCAGTCCATGCCAGTCCATGCCATTCCATGCCACTCAATGCGGTGCCATGCCATTCCATGCCATTCCATGCCATTCCATGCCATTCCATGCCATTCCATGCCATTCCATGCCATTCCATGCCATTCCATGCCATTCCATGCCATTCCATGCCATTCCATGCCATTCCATGCCATTCCATGCCATTCCATGCCATTCCATGCCATTCCATGCCATTCCATGCCATTCCATGCCATTCCATGCCATTCCATGCCATTCCATGCCATTCCATGCCATTCCATGCCATTCCATGCCATTCCATGCCATTCCATGCCATTCCATGCCATTCCATGCCATTCCATGCCATTCCATGCCATTCCATGCCATTCCATGCCATTCCATGCCATTCCATGCCATTCCATGCCATTCCATGCCATTCCATGCCATTCCATGCCATTCCATGCCATTCCATGCCGTGCCATGCCATTCCATGCCATTCCATGCCATTCCATGCCATTCCATGCCATTCCATGCCGTGCCATGCCGGTGCCATGCCGTGCCATGCCGGTGCCATGCCGTGCCATGCCGGTGCCATGCCGTGCCATGCCATTCCATGCCGGTTGCCATGCCGTGCCATGCCGGTGCCATGCCGTGCCATGCCGGTGCCATGCCGTGCCATGCCGGTGCCATGCCGTGCCATGCCGGTGCCATGCCGTGCCATGCCGGTGCCATGCCGTGCCATGCCGGTGCCATGCCGTGCCATGCCGGTGCCATGCCGTGCCATGCCGGTGCCATGCCCGTGCCATGCCGGTGCCATGCCGTGCCATGCCGGTGCCATGCCGTGCCATGCCGGTGCCATGCCGTGCCATGCCGGTGCCATGCCGTGCCATGCCGGTGCCATGCCGTGCCATGCCGGTGCCATGCCGTGCCATGCCGGTGCCATGCCGTGCCATGCCGGTGCCATGCCGTGCCATGCCGGTGCCATGCCGTGCCATGCCGGTGCCATGCCGTGCCATGCCGGTGCCATGCCGTGCCATGCCGGTGCCATGCCGTGCCATGCCGGTTGCCATGCCGTGCCATGCCGGTGCCATGCCGTGCCATGCCGGTGCGATGCCGTGCCATGCCGGTGCCATGCCGTGCCATGCCGGTGCCATGCCGTGCCATGCCGTGCCATGCCGGTGCCATGCCGTGCCATGCCGGTGCCATGCCGTGCCATGCCGGTGCCATGCCGTGCCATGCCGGTGCCATGCCGTGCCATGCCGGTGCCATGCCGTGCCATGCCGGTGCCATGCCGTGCCATGCCGGTGCCATGCCGTGCCATGCCGGTGCCATGCCGTGCCATGCCGGTGCCATGCCGTGCCATGCCGGTGCCATGCCGTGCCATGCCGGTGCCATGCCGTGCCATGCCGGTGCCATGCCGTGCCATGCCGGTGCCATGCCGTGCCATGCCGGTGCCATGCCGTGCCATGCCGGTGCCATGCCGGTGCCATGCCGTGCCATGCCGGTGCCATGCCGTGCCATGCCGTGCCATGCCGTGCCATGCCGTGCCATGCCGTGCCATGCCGTGCCATGCCGGTGCCATGCCGTGCTATGCCGGTGCCATGCCGTGCCATGCCGGTGCCATGCCGGTGCCATGCCGGTGCCATGCCGGTGCCATGCCGTGCCATGCCGTGCCATGCCGTGCCATGCCGTGCCATGCCGTGCCATGCCGGGCCATGCGGTGCCATGCCATTCCATGCCATTCCATGCCAGTCCATGCAGTCCATGCCATTCCATGCCACTCAATGCGGTGCCATGCCATTCCATGCCATTCCATGCCATTCCATGCCATTCCATGCCATTTCCATGCCATTCCATGCCATTCCATGCCATTCCATGCCATTCATGCCATTCCATGCCATCCATGCCATTCCATGCCATTCATGCCATTCCATGCCATTCCATGCCATTCCATGCCATTCCATGCCATTCCATGCCATTCCATGCCATTCCATGCCATTCCATGCCATTCCATGCCATTCCATGCCATTCCATGCCATTCCATGCCATTCCATGCCATTCCATGCCATTCCATGCCATTCCATGCCATTCCATGCCATTCCATGCCATTCCATGCCATTCCATGCCATTCCATGCCATTCCATGCCATTCCATGCCATTCCATGCCATTCCATGCCATTCCATGCCATTCCATGCCATTCCATGCCATTCCATGCCATTCCATGCCATTCCATGCCATTCCATGCCATTCCATGCCATTCCATGCCATTCCATGCCATTCCATGCCATTCCATGCCATTCCATGCCATTCCATGCCATTCCATGCCATTCCATGCCATTCCACGCCATTCCATGCCATTCCACGCCATTCCATGCCATTCCATGCCATTCCACGCCATTCCATGCCATTCCATGCCATTCCATGCCATTCCATGCCGTTCCATGCCATTCCATGCCATTCCATGCCATTCCATGCCATTCCATGCCAGTCCATGCCAGTCCATACCAGTCCATGCCATTCCATGCCAGTCCATGCCATTCCATGCCACTCAATGCGGTGCCATGCCATTCCATGCCATTCCATGCCATTCCATGCCATTCCATGCCATTCCATGCCATCATGCCATTCCATGCCATTCCATGCCATTCCATGCCATTCCATGCCATTCCATGCCATCCATGCCATTCCATGCCACTCAATGCGGTGCCATGCCATTCCATGCCATTCCATGCCATTCCATGCCATTCCATGCCATTCCATGCCATTCCATGCCATTCCATGCCATTCCATGCCATTCCATGCCATTCCATGCCATTCCATGCCATTCCATGCCATTCCATGCCATTCCATGCCATTCCATGCCATTCCATGCCATTCCATGCCATTCCATGCCATTCCATGCCATTCCATGCCATTCCATGCCATTCCATGCCATTCCATGCCATTCCATGCCATTCCATGCCATTCCATGCCATTCCATGCCATTCCATGCCATTCCATGCCATTCCATGCCATTCCATGCCATTCCATGCCATTCCATGCCATTCCATGCCATTCCATGCCATTCCATGCCATTCCATGCCATTCCATGCCATTCCATGCCATTCCATGCCATTCCATGCCATTCCATGCCATTCCATGCCATTCCATGCCATTCCATGCCATTCCATGCCATCCATGCCATTCCATGCCATTCCATGCCATTCCATGCCATTCCATGCCATTCCATGCCATTCCATGCCATTCCATGCCATTCCATGCCATTCCATGCCATTCCATGCCATTCCATGCCATTCCATGCCATTCCATGCCATTCCATGCCATTCCATGCCATTCCATGCCATTCCCATGCCATTCCATGCCATTCCATGCCATTCCATGCCATTCCATGCCATTCCATGCCATTCCACGCCATTCCATGCCATTCCACGCCATTCCATGCCATTCCATGCCATTCCACGCCATTCCATGCCATTCCATGCCATTCCATGCCATTCCATGCCGTTCCATGCCATTCCATGCCATTCCATGCCATTCCATGCCATTCCATGCCAGTCCATACCAGTCCATGCCATTCCATGCCAGTCCATGCCATTCCATGCCACTCAATGCGGTGCCATGCCATTCCATGCCATTCCATGCCATTCCATGCCATTCCATGCCATTCCATGCCATTCCATGCCATTCCATGCCATTCCATGCCATTCCATGCCATTCCATGCCATTCCATGCCATTCCATGCCACTCAATGCGGTGCCATGCCATTCCATGCCATTCCATGCCATTCCATGCCATTCCATGCCATTCCATGCCATTCCATGCCATTCCATGCCATTCCATGCCATTCCATGCCATTCCATGCCATTCCAAGCCATTCCATGCATTCCATGCCATTCCATGCCATTCCATGCCATTCCATGCCATTCCATGCCATTCCATGCCATTCCATGCCATTCCATGCCATTCCATGCCATTCCATGCCATTCCATGCCATTCCATGCCGGTGCCATGCCGTGCCATGCCGTGCCATGCCGTGCCATGCCGGTGCCATGCCGTGCCATGCCGGTCCCATGCCGTGCCATGCCGGTGCCATGCCGTGCCATGCCGGTGCCATGCGTGCCATGCCGGTGCCATGCCGTGCCATGCCGGTGCCATGCCGGTGCCATGCCGGTGCCATGCCGGTGCCATGCCGGTGCCATGCCGTGCCATGCCGGTGCCATGCCGTGCCATGCCGGTGCCATGCCGTGCCATGCCGGTGCCATGCCGTGCCATGCCGGTGCCATGCCGTGCCATGCCGGTGCCATGCCGTGCCATGCCGGTGCCATGCCGTGCCATGCCGGTGCCATGCCGTGCCATGCCGGTGCCATGCCGTGCCATGCCGGTGCCATGCCGTGCCATGCCGGTGCCATGCCGTGCCATGCCGGTGCCATGCCGTGCCATGCCGTGCCATGCCGGGCCATGCGGTGCCATGCCATTCCATGCCATTCCATGCCAGTCCATGCCAGTCCATGCCATTCCATGCCACTCAATGCGGTGCCATGCCATTCCATGCCATTCCATGCCATTCCATGCCATTCCATGCCATTCCATGCCATTCCATGCCATTCCATGCCATTCCATGCCATTCCATGCCATTCCAAGCCATTCCATGCCATTCCATGCCATTCCATGCCATTCCATGCCGTGCCATGCCGGTGCCATGCCGTGCCATGCCGGTGCCATGCCGGTGCCATGCCGTGCCATGCCGGTGCCATGCCGTGCCATGCCGGTGCCATGCCGTGCCATGCCGGTGCCATGCCGTGCCATGCCGGTGCCATGCCGTGCCATGCCGGTGCCATGCCGTGCCATGCCGGTGCCATGCCGTGCCATGCCGGTGCCATGCCGTGCCATGCCGGTGCCATGCCGTGCCATGCCGGTGCCATGCCGGTGCCATGCCGTGCCATGCCGTGCCATGCCGTGCCATGCCGTGCCATGCCGTGCCATGCCGTGCCATGCCGTGCCATGCCGTGCCATGCCGTGCCATGCCGTGCCATGCCGTGCCATGCCGGTGCCATGCCGTGCCATGCCGTGCCATGCCGTGCCATGCCGTGCCATGCCGTGCCATGCCGTGCCATGCCGTGCCATGCCGTGCCATGCCGTGCCATGCCGTGCCATGCCGTGCCATGCCGGTGCCATGCCGTGCCATGCCGTGCCATGCCGTGCCATGCCGTGCCATGCCGTGCCATGCCGTGCCATGCCGTGCCATGCCGTGCCATGCCGTGCCATGCCGGGCCATTCCATGCCATTCCATGCCATTCCATGCCATTCCATGCCATTCCATGCCATTCCATGCCATTCCATGCCATTCCATGCCATTCCATGCCATTCCATGCCATTCCATGCCATTCCATGCCATTCCATGCCGTGCCATGCCGGTGCCATGCCGTGCCATGCCGTGCCATGCCGGTGCCATGCCGTGCCATGCCGGTGCCATGCCGTGCCATGCCGGTGCCATGCCGTGCCATGCCGGTGCCATGCCGTGCCATGCCGGTGCCATGCCGTGCCATGCCGGTGCCATGCCGTGCCATGCCGGTGCCATGCCGTGCCATGCCGTGCCATGCCGGTGCCATGCCGTGCCATGCCGGTGCCATGCCGGTGCCATGCCGTGCCATGCCGTGCCATGCCGTGCCATGCCGTGCCATGCCGTGCCATGCCGTGCCATGCCGGTGCCATGCCGTGCCATGCCGTGCCATGCCGTGCCATGCCGTGCCATGCCGTGCCATGCCGTGCCATGCCGTGCCATGCCGTGCCATGCCGTGCCATGCCGTGCCATGCCGTGCCATGCCGTGCCATGCCGGGCCATGCGGTGCCATGCCATTCCATGCCATTCCATGCCAGTCCATGCCAGTCCATGCCATTCCATGCCACTCAATGCGGTGCCATGCCATTCCATGCCATTCCATGCCATTCCATGCCATTCCATGCCATTCCATGCCATTCCATGCCATTCCATGCCATTCCATGCCATTCCAAGCCATTCCATGCCATTCCATGCCATTCCATGCCATTCCATGCCATTCCATGCCATTCCATGCCATTCCATGCCATTCCATGCCATTCCATGCCATTCCATGCCATTCCATGCCATTCCATGCCATTCCATGCCATTCCATGCCATTCCATGCCATTCCATGCCATTCCATGCCGTGCCATGCCGGTGCCATGCCGTGCCATGCCGGTGCCATGCCGTGCCATGCCGGTGCCATGCCGTGCCATGCCGGTGCCATGCCGTGCCATGCCGGTGCCATGCCGTGCCATGCCGGTGCAATGCCGTGCCATGCCGGTGCCATGCCGTGCCATGCCGGTGCCATGCCGGTGCCATGCCGGTGCCATGCCGTGCCATGCCGGTGCCATGCCGTGCCATGCCGTGCCATGCCGTGCCATGCCGTGCCATGCCGTGCCATGCCGTGCCATGCCGTGCCATGCCGTGCCATGCCGTGCCATGCCGTGCCATGCCGTGCCATGCCGTGCCATGCCGTGCCATGCCGTGCCATGCCGTGCCATGCCGTGCCATGCCGTGCCATGCCGTGCCATGCCGTGCCATGCCGTGCCATGCCGTGCCATGCCGTGCCATGCCGGTGCCATGCCGTGCCATGCCGTGCCATGCCGTGCCATGCCGTGCCATGCCGTGCCATGCCGTGCCATGCCGTGCCATGCCGTGCCATGCCGTGCCATGCCGTGCCATGCCGTGCCATGCCGTGCCATGCCGTGCCATGCCGTGCCATGCCGTGCCATGCCGTGCCATGCCGTGCCATGCCGTGCCATGCCGTGCCATGCCGTGCCATGCCGTGCCATGCCGTGCCATGCCGTGCCATGCCGTGCCATGCCGTGCCATGCCGTGCCATGCCGTGCCATGCCGTGCCATGCCGTGCCATGCCGTGCCATGCCGTGCCATGCCGTGCCATGCCGTGCCATGCCGTGCCATGCCGTGCCATGCCGTGCCATGCCGTGCCATGCCGTGCCATGCCGTGCCATGCCGTGCCATGCCGTGCCATGCCGTGCCATGCCGTGCCATGCCGTGCCATGCCGTGCCATGCCGTGCCATGCCGTGCCATGCCGTGCCATGCCGTGCCATGCCGTGCCATGCCGTGCCATGCCGGGCCATGCGGTGCCATGCCGGGCCATGCGGTGCCATGCCATTCCATGCCATTCCATGCCAGTCCATGCCATTCCATGCCACTCAATGCGGTGCCATGCCATTCCATGCCATTCCATGCCATTCCATGCCATTCCATGCCATTCCATGCCATTCCATGCCATTCCATGCCATTCCATGCCATTCCATGCCATTCCAAGCCATTCCATGCCATTCCAAGCCATTCCATGCCATTCCATGCCATTCCATGCCATTCCATGCCGTTCCATGCCATTCCATGCCATTCCATGCCATTTCATGCCATTCCATGCCAGTCCATGCCAGTCCATGCCAGTCCATGCCATTCCATGCCACTCAATGCGGTGCCATGCCATTCCATGCCATTCCATGCCATTCCATGCCATTCCATGCCATTCCATGCCATTCCATGCCATTCCATGCCATTCCATGCCACTCAATGCGGTGCCATGCCATTCCATGCCATTCCATGCCATTCCATGCCATTCCATGCCATTCCATGCCATTCCATGCCATTCCATGCCATTCCATGCCATTCCATGCCATTCCATGCCATTCCATGCCATTCCATGCCATTCCATGCCATTCCATGCCATTCCATGCCATTCCATGCCATTCCATGCCATTCCATGCCATTCCATGCCATTCCATGCCATTCCATGCCGTTCCATGCCATTCCATGCCGTTCCATGCCATTCCATGCCATTCCATGCCATTCCATGCCATTCCATGCCATTCCATGCCATTCCATGCCATTCCATGCCATTCCATGCCATTCCATGCCATTCCATGCCATTCCATGCCATTCCATGCCATTCCATGCCATTCCATGCCATTCCATGCCATTCCATGCCATTCCATGCCATTCCATGCCATTCCATGCCATTCCATGCCATTCCATGCCATTCCATGCCATTCCATGCCATTCCATGCCATTCCATGCCATTCCATGCCATTCCATGCCATTCCATGCCATTCCATGCCATTCCATGCCATTCCATGCCATTCCATGCCATTCCATGCCGTGCCATGCCGGTGCCATGCCGTGCCATGCCGGTGCCATGCCGTGCCATGCCGGTGCCATGCCGTGCCATGCCGGTGCCATGCCGGTGCCATGCCGGTGCCATGCCGTGCCATGCCGTGCCATGCCGTGCCATGCCGTGCCATGCCGTGCCATGCCGTGCCATGCCGTGCCATGCCGTGCCATGCCGTGCCATGCCGTGCCATGCCGTGCCATGCCGGTGCCATGCCGTGCCATGCCGTGCCATGCCGTGCCATGCCGTGCCATGCCGTGCCATGCCGTGCCATGCCGTGCCATGCCGTGCCATGCCGTGCCATGCCGTGCCATGCCGTGCCATGCCGTGCCATGCCGTGCCATGCCGTGCCATGCCGGTGCCATGCCGTGCCATGCCGGTGCCATGCCGTGCCATGCCGTGCCATGCCGTGCCATGCCGTGCCATGCCGTGCCATGCCGTGCCATGCCGTGCCATGCCGTGCCATGCCGTGCCATGCCGTGCCATGCCGTGCCATGCCGTGCCATGCCGTGCCATGCCGGTGCCATGCCGTGCCATGCCGTGCCATGCCGTGCCATGCCGTGCCATGCCGTGCCATGCCGTGCCATGCCGTGCCATGCCGTGCCATGCCGTGCCATGCCGTGCCATGCCGTGCCATGCCGTGCCATGCCGTGCCATGCCGTGCCATGCCGGTGCCATGCCGTGCCATGCCGTGCCATGCCGTGCCATGCCGTGCCATGCCGTGCCATGCCGTGCCATGCCGGGCCATTCCATGCCATTCCATGCCATTCCATGCCATTCCATGCCATTCCATGCCATTCCATGCCATTCCATGCCATTCCATGCCATTCCATGCCATTCCATGCCATTCCATGCCGTGCCATGCCGGTGCCATGCCGTGCCATGCCGTGCCATGCCGGTGCCATGCCGTGCCATGCCGGTGCCATGCCGTGCCATGCCGGTGCCATGCCGTGCCATGCCGGTGCCATGCCGTGCCATGCCGGTGCCATGCCGTGCCATGCCGGTGCCATGCCGTGCCATGCCGGTGCCATGCCGTGCCATGCCGGTGCCATGCCGTGCCATGCCGTGCCATGCCGGTGCCATGCCGTGCCATGCCGGTGCCATGCCGTGCCATGCCGGTGCCATGCCGGTGCCATGCCGTGCCATGCCGTGCCATGCCGTGCCATGCCGTGCCATGCCGTGCCATGCCGTGCCATGCCGGTGCCATGCCGTGCCATGCCGTGCCATGCCGTGCCATGCCGTGCCATGCCGTGCCATGCCGTGCCATGCCGTGCCATGCCGTGCCATGCCGTGCCATGCCGGGCCATGCGGTGCCATGCCATTCCATGCCATTCCATGCCAGTCCATGCCAGTCCATGCCATTCCATGCCACTCAATGCGGTGCCATGCCATTCCATGCCATTCCATGCCATTCCATGCCATTCCATGCCATTCCATGCCATTCCATGCCATTCCAAGCCATTCCATGCCATTCCATGCCATTCCATGCCATTCCATGCCATTCCATGCCATTCCATGCCATTCCATGCCATTCCATGCCATTCCATGCCATTCCATGCCATTCCATGCCATTCCATGCCATTCCATGCCATTCCATGCCATTCCATGCCATTCCATGCCATTCCATGCCATTCCATGCCATTCCATGCCATTCCATGCCATTCCATGCCATTCCATGCCATTCCATGCCATTCCATGCCATTCCATGCCATTCCATGCCATTCCATGCCATTCCATGCCATTCCATGCCATTCCATGCCATTCCATGCCATTCCATGCCGTGCCATGCCGGTGCCATGCCGTGCCATGCCGGTGCCATGCCGTGCCATGCCGGTGCCATGCCGTGCCATGCCGGTGCCATGCCGTGCCATGCCGGTGCCATGCCGTGCCATGCCGGTGCCATGCCGTGCCATGCCGGTGCCATGCCGTGCCATGCCGGTGCCATGCCGTGCCATGCCGGTGCCATGCCGGTGCCATGCCGGTGCCATGCCGTGCCATGCCGGTGCCATGCCGTGCCATGCCGTGCCATGCCGTGCCATGCCGTGCCATGCCGTGCCATGCCGTGCCATGCCGTGCCATGCCGTGCCATGCCGTGCCATGCCGTGCCATGCCGTGCCATGCCGTGCCATGCCGTGCCATGCCGTGCCATGCCGTGCCATGCCGTGCCATGCCGTGCCATGCCGTGCCATGCCGTGCCATGCCGTGCCATGCCGTGCCATGCCGTGCCATGCCGTGCCATGCCGTGCCATGCCGTGCCATGCCGTGCCATGCCGGTGCCATGCCGTGCCATGCCGTGCCATGCCGTGCCATGCCGTGCCATGCCGTGCCATGCCGTGCCATGCCGTGCCATGCCGTGCCATGCCGTGCCATGCCGTGCCATGCCGTGCCATGCCGTGCCATGCCGTGCCATGCCGTGCCATGCCGTGCCATGCCGTGCCATGCCGTGCCATGCCGTGCCATGCCGTGCCATGCCGTGCCATGCCGTGCCATGCCGTGCCATGCCGTGCCATGCCGTGCCATGCCGTGCCATGCCGTGCCATGCCGTGCCATGCCGTGCCATGCCGTGCCATGCCGTGCCATGCCGTGCCATGCCGTGCCATGCCGTGCCATGCCGTGCCATGCCGTGCCATGCCGTGCCATGCCGTGCCATGCCGTGCCATGCCGTGCCATGCCGTGCCATGCCGTGCCATGCCGTGCCATGCCGTGCCATGCCGTGCCATGCCGTGCCATGCCGTGCCATGCCGTGCCATGCCGGGCCATGCGGTGCCATGCCGGGCCATGCGGTGCCATGCCATTCCATGCCATTCCATGCCAGTCCATGCCAGTCCATGCCATTCCATGCCACTCAATGCGGTGCCATGCCATTCCATGCCATTCCATGCCATTCCATGCCATTCCATGCCATTCCATGCCATTCCATGCCATTCCATGCCATTCCATGCCATTCCATGCCATTCCAAGCCATTCCATGCCATTCCAAGCCATTCCATGCCATTCCATGCCATTCCATGCCATTCCATGCCGTTCCATGCCATTCCATGCCATTCCATGCCATTTCATGCCATTCCATGCCAGTCCATGCCAGTCCATGCCAGTCCATGCCATTCCATGCCACTCAATGCGGTGCCATGCCATTCCATGCCATTCCATGCCATTCCATGCCATTCCATGCCATTCCATGCCATTCCATGCCATTCCATGCCATTCCATGCCATTCCATGCCACTCAATGCGGTGCCATGCCATTCCATGCCATTCCATGCCATTCCATGCCATTCCATGCCATTCCATGCCATTCCATGCCATTCCATGCCATTCCATGCCATTCCATGCCATTCCATGCCATTCCATGCCATTCCATGCCATTCCATGCCATTCCATGCCATTCCATGCCATTCCATGCCATTCCATGCCATTCCATGCCATTCCATGCCATTCCATGCCATTCCATGCCATTCCATGCCATTCCATGCCATTCCATGCCATTCCATGCCATTCCATGCCGTTCCATGCCATTCCATGCCATTCCATGCCATTCCATGCCATTCCATGCCATTCCATGCCATTCCATGCCATTCCATGCCATTCCATGCCATTCCATGCCATTCCATGCCATTCCATGCCAATCCATGCCATTCCATGCCATTCCATGCCATTCCATGCCATTCCATGCCATTCCATGCCATTCCATGCCATTCCATGCCATTCCATGCCATTCCATGCCATTCCATGCCATTCCATGCCATTCCATGCCATTCCATGCCATTCCATGCCATTCCATGCCATTCCATGCCATTCCATGCCGTGCCATGCCGGTGCCATGCCGTGCCATGCCGGTGCCATGCCGTGCCATGCCGGTGCCATGCCGTGCCATGCCGGTGCCATGCCGGTGCCATGCCGGTGCCATGCCGTGCCATGCCGTGCCATGCCGTGCCATGCCGTGCCATGCCGTGCCATGCCGTGCCATGCCGTGCCATGCCGTGCCATGCCGTGCCATGCCGTGCCATGCCGTGCCATGCCGTGCCATGCCGGTGCCATGCCGTGCCATGCCGTGCCATGCCGTGCCATGCCGTGCCATGCCGTGCCATGCCGTGCCATGCCGTGCCATGCCGTGCCATGCCGTGCCATGCCGTGCCATGCCGTGCCATGCCGGTGCCATGCCGTGCCATGCCGGTGCCATGCCGTGCCATGCCGTGCCATGCCGTGCCATGCCGGTGCCATGCCGTGCCATGCCGGTGCCATGCCGTGCCATGCCGGTGCCATGCCGTGCCATGCCGGTGCCATGCCGTGCCATGCCGTGCCATGCCGGTGCCATGCCGTGCCATGCCGGTGCCATGCCGTGCCATGCCGGTGCCATGCCGGTGCCATGCCGTGCCATGCCGTGCCATGCCGTGCCATGCCGTGCCATGCCGTGCCATGCCGTGCCATGCCGTGCCATGCCGGTGCCATGCCGTGCCATGCCGTGCCATGCCGTGCCATGCCGTGCCATGCCGTGCCATGCCGTGCCATGCCGTGCCATGCCGTGCCATGCCGTGCCATGCCGTGCCATGCCGTGCCATGCCGGGCCATGCGGTGCCATGCCATTCCATGCCATTCCATGCCAGTCCATGCCAGTCCATGCCATTCCATGCCATTCCATGCCATTCCATGCCATTCCATGCCATTCCATGCCATTCCAAGACATTCCATGCCATTCCATGCCATTCCATGCCATTCCATGCCATTCCATGCCGTTCCATGCCATTCCATGCCATTCCATGCCATTCCATGCCATTCCATGCCAGTCCATGCCAGTCCATGCCAGTCCATGCCATTCCATGCCACTCAATGCGGTGCCATGCCATTCCATGCCATTCCATGCCATTCCATGCCATTCCATGCCATTCCATGCCATTCCATGCCATTCCATGCCATTCCATGCCATTCCATGCCATTCCATGCCATTCCATGCCACTCAATGCGGTGCCATGCCATTCCATGCCATTCCATGCCATTCCATGCCATTCCATGCCATTCCATGCCACTCAATGCGGTGCCATGCCATTCCATGCCATTCCATGCCATTCCATGCCATTCCATGCCATTCCATGCCATTCCATGCCATTCCATGCCATTCCATGCCATTCCATGCCATTCCATGCCATTCCATGCCATTCCATGCCATTCCATGCCATTCCATGCCATTCCATGCCATTCCATGCCATTCCATGCCATTCCATGCCATTCCATGCCATTCCATGCCATTCCATGCCATTCCATGCCATTCCATGCCATTCCATGCCATTCCATGCCATTCCATGCCATTCCATGCCATTCCATGCCATTCCATGCCATTCCATGCCATTCCATGCCATTCCATGCCATTCCATGCCATTCCATGCCATTCCATGCCATTCCATGCCATTCCATGCCATTCCATGCCATTCCATGCCATTCCATGCCATTCCATGCCATTCCATGCCATTCCATGCCATTCCATGCCATTCCATGCCATTCCATGCCATTCCATGCCATTCCATGCCATTCCATGCCATTCCATGCCATTCCATGCCATTCCATGCCATTCCATGCCATTCCATGCCATTCCATGCCATTCCATGCCATTCCATGCCATTCCATGCCATTCCATGCCATTCCATGCCATTCCATGCCGTGCCATGCCGGTGCCATGCCGTGCCATGCCGGTGCCATGCCGTGCCATGCCGGTGCCATGCCGGTGCCATGCCGTGCCATGCCGGTGCCATGCCGTGCCATGCCGGTGCCATGCCGTGCCATGCCGGTGCCATGCCGTGCCATGCCGGTGCCATGCCGTGCCATGCCGGTGCCATGCCGTGCCATGCCGGTGCCATGCCGTGCCATGCCGGTGCCATGCCGTGCCATGCCGGTGCCATGCCGTGCCATGCCGTTGCCATGCCGTGCCATGCCAGTCCATGCCATTCCATGCCACTCAATGCGGTGCCATGCCATTCCATGCCATTCCATGCCGGTGCCATGCCGTGCCATGCCGGTGCCATGCCGTGCCATGCCGGTGCCATGCCGTGCCATGCCGGTGCCATGCCGTGCCATGCCGGTGCCATGCCGTGCCATGCCGGTGCCATGCCGTGCCATGCCGGTGCCATGCCGTGCCATGCCGGTGCCATGCCGTGCCATGCCGGTGCCATGCCGTGCCATGCCGGTGCCATGCCGGTGCCATGCCGTGCCATGCCGTGCCATGCCGTGCCATGCCGTGCCATGCCGGTGCCATGCCGTGCCATGCCGGTGCCATGCCGTGCCATGCCGGTGCCATGCCGTGCCATGCCGGTGCCATGCCGTGCCATGCCGTGCCATGCCGTGCCATGCCGTGCCATGCCGTGCCATGCCGGGCCATGCGGTGCCATGCCATTCCATGCCATTCCATGCCAGTCCATGCCAGTCCATGCCATTCCATGCCACTCAATGCGGTGCCATGCCATTCCATGCCATTCCATGCCATTCCATGCCATTCCATGCCATTCCATGCCATTCCATGCCATTCCATGCCATTCCAAGCCATTCCATGCCATTCCATGCCATTCCATGCCATTCCATGCCATTCCATGCCATTCCATGCCATTCCATGCCATTCCATGCCATTCCATGCCATTCCATGCCGTGCCATGCCGGTGCCATGCCGTGCCATGCCGGTGCCATGCCGTGCCATGCCGGTGCCATGCCGTGCCATGCCGGTGCCATGCCGTGCCATGCCGGTGCCATGCGGTGCCATGCCGGTGCCATGCCGTGCCATGCCGGTGCCATGCCATTCCATGCCATTCCATGCCAGTCCATGCCAGTCCATGCCATTCCATGCCATTCCATGCCATTCCATGCCATTCCATGCCATTCCATGCCATTCCATGCCATTCCATGCCATTCCATGCCATTCCATGCCATTCCATGCCGTGCCATGCCGGTGCCATGCCGTGCCATGCCGGTGCCATGCCGTGCCATGCCGGTGCCATGCCGTGCCATGCCGGTGCCATGCCGTGCCATGCCGGTGCCATGCCGGTGCCATGCCGTGCCATGCCGGTGCCATGCCGTGCCATGCCGTGCCATGCCGTGCCATGCCGTGCCATGCCGTGCCATGCCGTGCCATGCCGTGCCATGCCGGTGCCATGCCGTGCTATGCCGGTGCCATGCCGTGCCATGCCGGTGCCATGCCGGTGCCATGCCGGTGCCATGCCGGTGCCATGCCGTGCCATGCCGTGCCATGCCGTGCCATGCCGTGCCATGCCGTGCCATGCCGGGCCATGCGGTGCCATGCCATTCCATGCCATTCCATGCCAGTCCATGCCAGTCCATGCCATTCCATGCCACTCAATGCGGTGCCATGCCATTCCATGCCATTCCATGCCGGTGCCATGCCGTGCCATGCCGGTGCCATGCCGTGCCATGCCGGTGCCATGCCGTGCCATGCCGGTGCCATGCCGTGCCATGCCGGTGCCATGCCGTGCCATGCCGGTGCCATGCCGTGCCATGCCGGTGCCATGCCGTGCCATGCCGGTGCCATGCCGTGCCATGCCGGTGCCATGCCGTGCCATGCCGGTGCCATGCCGGTGCCATGCCGTGCCATGCCGTGCCATGCCGTGCCATGCCGTGCCATGCCGGTGCCATGCCGTGCCATGCCGGTGCCATGCCGTGCCATGCCGGTGCCATGCCGTGCCATGCCGGTGCCATGCCGTGCCATGCCGTGCCATGCCGTGCCATGCCGTGCCATGCCGTGCCATGCCGGGCCATGCGGTGCCATGCCATTCCATGCCATTCCATGCCAGTCCATGCCAGTCCATGCCATTCCATGCCACTCAATGCGGTGCCATGCCATTCCATGCCATTCCATGCCATTCCATGCCATTCCATGCCATTCCATGCCATTCCATGCCATTCCATGCCATTCCAAGCCATTCCATGCCATTCCATGCCATTCCATGCCATTCCATGCCATTCCATGCCATTCCATGCCATTCCATGCCATTCCATGCCATTCCATGCCATTCCATGCCGTGCCATGCCGGTGCCATGCCGTGCCATGCCGGTGCCATGCCGTGCCATGCCGGTGCCATGCCGTGCCATGCCGGTGCCATGCCGTGCCATGCCGGTGCCATGCGGTGCCATGCCGGTGCCATGCCGTGCCATGCCGGTGCCATGCCATTCCATGCCATTCCATGCCAGTCCATGCCAGTCCATGCCATTCCATGCCATTCCATGCCATTCCATGCCATTCCATGCCATTCCATGCCATTCCATGCCATTCCATGCCATTCCATGCCATTCCATGCCATTCCATGCCGTGCCATGCCGGTGCCATGCCGTGCCATGCCGGTGCCATGCCGTGCCATGCCGGTGCCATGCCGTGCCATGCCGGTGCCATGCCGTGCCATGCCGGTGCCATGCCGGTGCCATGCCGTGCCATGCCGGTGCCATGCCGTGCCATGCCGTGCCATGCCGTGCCATGCCGTGCCATGCCGTGCCATGCCGTGCCATGCCGTGCCATGCCGGTGCCATGCCGTGCTATGCCGGTGCCATGCCGTGCCATGCCGGTGCCATGCCGGTGCCATGCCGGTGCCATGCCGGTGCCATGCCGTGCCATGCCGTGCCATGCCGTGCCATGCCGTGCCATGCCGTGCCATGCCGGGCCATGCGGTGCCATGCCATTCCATGCCATTCCATGCCAGTCCATGCCAGTCCATGCCATTCCATGCCACTCAATGCGGTGCCATGCCATTCCATGCCATTCCATGCCATTCCATGCCATTCCATGCCATTCCATGCCATTCCATGCCATTCCATGCCATTCCATGCCATTCCATGCCATTCCATGCCATTCCATGCCATTCCATGCCATTCCATGCCATTCCATGCCATTCCATGCCATTCCATGCCATTCCATGCCATTCCATGCCATTCCATGCCATTCCATGCCATTCCATGCCATTCCATGCCATTCCATGCCATTCCATGCCATTCCATGCCATTCCATGCCATTCCATGCCATTCCATGCCATTCCATGCCATTCCATGCCATTCCATGCCATTCCATGCCATTCCATGCCATTCCATGCCATTCCATGCCATTCCATGCCATTCCATGCCATTCCATGCCATTCCATGCCATTCCATGCCATTCCATGCCATTCCACGCCATTCCATGCCATTCCATGCCATTCCACGCCATTCCATGCCATTCCATGCCATTCCATGCCATTCCATGCCATTCCATGCCATTCCATGCCATTCCATGCCATTCCATGCCATTCCATGCCATTCCATGCCATTCCATGCCATTCCATGCCATTCCATGCCATTCCATGCCATTCCATGCCATTCCATGCCATTCCATGCCATTCCACGCCATTCCATGCCATTCCATGCCATTCCACGCCATTCCATGCCATTCCATGCCATTCCATGCCATTCCATGCCACTCAATGCGGTGCCATGCCATTCCATGCCATTCCATGCCATTCCATGCCATTCCATGCCATTCCATGCCATTCCATGCCATTCCATGCCATTCCATGCCATTCCATGCCATTCCATGCCATTCCATGCCATTCCATGCCATTCCATGCCATTCCATGCCATTCCATGCCATTCCATGCCATTCCATGCCATTCCATGCCATTCCATGCCATTCCATGCCATTCCATGCCATTCCATGCCATTCCATGCCATTCCATGCCATTCCATGCCATTCCATGCCATTCCATGCCATTCCATGCCATTCCATGCCATTCCATGCCATTCCATGCCATTCCATGCCATTCCATGCCATTCCATGCCATTCCATGCCATTCCATGCCATTCCATGCCATTCCATGCCATTCCATGCCATTCCATGCCATTCCATGCCATTCCATGCCATTCCATGCCATTCCATGCCATTCCATGCCATTCCATGCCATTCCATGCCGTGCCATGCCGGTGCCATGCCGTGCCATGCCGGTGCCATGCCGTGCCATGCCGGTGCCATGCCGTGCCATGCCGTGCCATGCCGTGCCATGCCGTGCCATGCCGTGCCATGCCGTGCCATGCCGTGCCATGCCGTGCCATGCCGTGCCATGCCGTGCCATGCCGTGCCATGCCGTGCCATGCCGTGCCATGCCGTGCCATGCCGTGCCATGCCGTGCCATGCCGTGCCATGCCGTGCCATGCCGGGCCATGCGGTGCCATGCCATTCCATGCCATTCCATGCCAGTCCATGCCATTCCATGCCACTCAATGCGGTGCCATGCCATTCCATGCCATTCCATGCCATTCCATGCCATTCCATGCCATTCCATGCCATTCCATGCCATTCCATGCCATTCCATGCCATTCCATGCCATTCCATGCCATTCCATGCCATTCCATGCCATTCCATGCCATTCCAAGCCATTCCATGCCATTCCATGCCATTCCATGCCATTCCATGCCATTCCATGCCATTCCATGCCATTCCATGCCATTCCATGCCATTCCATGCCATTCCATGCCATTCCATGCCATTCCATGCCATTCCATGCCATTCCATGCCATTCCATGCCATTCCATGCCATTCCATGCCATTCCATGCCATTCCATGCCATTCCATGCCATTCCATGCCATTCCATGCCATTCCATGCCATTCCATGCCATTCCATGCCATTCCATGCCATTCCATGCCATTCCATGCCATTCCATGCCATTCCATGCCATTCCATGCCATTCCATGCCATTCCATGCCATTCCATGCCATTCCATGCCATTCCATGCCATTCCATGCCATTCCATGCCATTCCATGCCATTCCATGCCATTCCATGCCATTCCATGCCATTCCATGCCATTCCATGCCATTCCATGCCATTCCATGCCATTCCATGCCATTCCATGCCGTGCCATGCCGGTGCCATGCCGTGCCATGCCGGTGCCATGCCGTGCCATGCCGGTGCCATGCCGTGCCATGCCGTGCCATGCCGGTGCCATGCCGGTGCCATGCCGTGCCATGCCGTGCCATGCCGTGCCATGCCGTGCCATGCCGTGCCATGCCGTGCCATGCCGTGCCATGCCGTGCCATGCCGTGCCATGCCGTGCCATGCCGTGCCATGCCGTGCCATGCCGTGCCATGCCGTGCCATGCCGTGCCATGCCGTGCCATGCCGTGCCATGCCGTGCCATGCCGTGCCATGCCGTGCCATGCCGTGCCATGCCGTGCCATGCCGTGCCATGCCGTGCCATGCCGTGCCATGCCGTGCCATGCCGTGCCATGCCGTGCCATGCCGTGCCATGCCGGTGCCATGCCGTGCCATGCCGGTGCCATGCCGTGCCATGCCGGTGCCATGCCGTGCCATGCCGGTGCCATGCCGTGCCATGCCGGTGCCATGCCGTGCCATGCCGGTGCCATGCCGTGCCATGCCGGTGCCATGCCGTGCCATGCCGTGCCATGCCGGTGCCATGCCGTGCCATGCCGGTGCCATGCCGTGCCATGCCGGTGCCATGCCGGTGCCATGCCGTGCCATGCCGTGCCATGCCGTGCCATGCCGTGCCATGCCGTGCCATGCCGTGCCATGCCGGTGCCATGCCGTGCCATGCCGTGCCATGCCGTGCCATGCCGTGCCATGCCGTGCCATGCCGTGCCATGCCGGGCCATGCGGTGCCATGCCATTCCATGCCATTCCATGCCATTCCATGCCAGTCCATGCCAGTCCATGCCATTCCATGCCACTCAATGCGGTGCCATGCCATTCCATGCCATTCCATGCCATTCCATGCCATTCCATGCCATTCCATGCCATTCCATGCCATTCCAAGCCATTCCATGCCATTCCATGCCATTCCATGCCATTCCATGCCATTCCATGCCATTCCATGCCATTCCATGCCATTCCATGCCATTCCATGCCATTCCATGCCATTCCATGCCGTGCCATGCCGGTGCCATGCCGTGCCATGCCGGTGCCATGCCGTGCCATGCCGGTGCCATGCCGTGCCATGCCGGTGCCATGCCGTGCCATGCCGGTGCCATGCCGTGCCATGCCGGTGCCATGCCGTGCCATGCCGGTGCCATGCCGTGCCATGCCGGTGCCATGCCGTGCCATGCCGGTGCCATGCCGTGCCATGCCGGTGCCATGCCGTGCCATGCCGGTGCCATGCCATTCCATGCCGTGCCATGCCAGTGCCATGCCGTGCCATGCCGGTGCCATGCCGTGCCATGCCGGTGCCATGCCGTGCCATGCCGGTGCCATGCCATTCCATGCCGTGCCATGCCAGTGCCATGCCGTGCCATGCCGGTGCCATGCCGTGCCATGCCGGTGCCATGCCGTGCCATGCCGGTGCCATGCCGGTGCCATGCCGTGCCATGCCGGTGCCATGCCGTGCCATGCCGTGCCATGCCGTGCCATGCCGTGCCATGCCGTGCCATGCCGTGCCATGCCGGTGCCATGCCGTGCCATGCCGTGCCATGCCGTGCCATGCCGTGCCATGCCGTGCCATGCCGTGCCATGCCGTGCCATGCCGTGCCATGCCGTGCCATGCCGTGCCATGCCGTGCCATGCCGTGCCATGCCGTGCCATGCCGTGCCATGCCGTGCCATGCCGGGCCATGCGGTGCCATGCCATTCCATGCCATTCCATGCCAGTCCATGCCAGTCCATGCCATTCCATGCCACTCAATGCGGTGCCATGCCATTCCATGCCATTCCATGCCATTCCATGCCATTCCATGCCATTCCATGCCATTCCATGCCATTCCAAGCCATTCCATGCCATTCCATGCCATTCCATGCCATTCCATGCCATTCCATGCCATTCCATGCCATTCCATGCCATTCCATGCCATTCCATGCCATTCCATGCCAATCCATGCCATTCCATGCCATTCCATGCCATTCCATGCCATTCCATGCCATTCCATGCCAATCCATGCCATTCCATGCCATTCCATGCCATTCCATGCCATTCCATGCCATTCCATGCCATTCCATGCCATTCCATGCCATTCCATGCCATTCCATGCCATTCCATGCCATTCCATGCCATTCCATGCCATTCCATGCCATTCCATGCCATTCCATGCCATTCCATGCCATTCCATGCCATTCCATGCCATTCCATGCCATTCCATGCCATTCCATGCAATTCCATGCCGTGCCATGCCGGTGCCATGCCGTGCCATGCCGTGCCATGCCGGTGCCATGCCGTGCCATGCCGGTGCCATGCCGTGCCATGCCGGTGCCATGCCGTGCCATGCCGGTGCCATGCCGTGCCATGCCGGTGCCATGCCGTGCCATGCCGGTGCCATGCCGTGCCATGCCGGTGCCATGCCGTGCCATGCCGGTGCCATGCCGTGCCATGCCGGTGCCATGCCGTGCCATGCCGTGCCATGCCGGTGCCATGCCGTGCCATGCCGGTGCCATGCCGTGCCATGCCGGTGCCATGCCGGTGCCATGCCGTGCCATGCCGTGCCATGCCGTGCCATGCCGTGCCATGCCGTGCCATGCCGTGCCATGCCGGTGCCATGCCGTGCCATGCCGTGCCATGCCGTGCCATGCCGTGCCATGCCGTGCCATGCCGTGCCATGCCGTGCCATGCCGTGCCATGCCGTGCCATGCCGTGCCATGCCGTGCCATGCCGGGCCATGCGGTGCCATGCCATTCCATGCCATTCCATGCCAGTCCATGCCAGTCCATGCCATTCCATGCCACTCAATGCGGTGCCATGCCATTCCATGCCATTCCATGCCATTCCATGCCATTCCATGCCATTCCATGCCATTCCAAGCCATTCCATGCCATTCCATGCCATTCCATGCCATTCCATGCCATTCCATGCCATTCCATGCCATTCCATGCCATTCCATGCCATTCCATGCCATTCCATGCCATTCCATGCCATTCCATGCCATTCCATGCCATTCCATGCCATTCCATGCCATTCCATGCCGTGCCATGCCGGTGCCATGCCGTGCCATGCCGGTGCCATGCCGTGCCATGCCGGTGCCATGCCGTGCCATGCCGGTGCCATGCCGTGCCATGCCGGTGCCATGCCGTGCCATGCCGGTGCCATGCCGTGCCATGCCGGTGCCATGCCGTGCCATGCCGGTGCCATGCCGTGCCATGCCGGTGCCATGCCGGTGCCATGCCGGTGCCATGCCGTGCCATGCCGGTGCCATGCCGTGCCATGCCGTGCCATGCCGTGCCATGCCGTGCCATGCCGTGCCATGCCGTGCCATGCCGTGCCATGCCGTGCCATGCCGTGCCATGCCGTGCCATGCCGTGCCATGCCGTGCCATGCCGTGCCATGCCGTGCCATGCCGTGCCATGCCGTGCCATGCCGTGCCATGCCGTGCCATGCCGTGCCATGCCGTGCCATGCCGTGCCATGCCGTGCCATGCCGTGCCATGCCGTGCCATGCCGTGCCATGCCGTGCCATGCCGTGCCATGCCGTGCCATGCCGTGCCATGCCGGGCCATGCGGTGCCATGCCGGGCCATGCGGTGCCATGCCATTCCATGCCATTCCATGCCAGTCCATGCCAGTCCATGCCATTCCATGCCACTCAATGCGGTGCCATGCCATTCCATGCCATTCCATGCCATTCCATGCCATTCCATGCCATTCCATGCCATTCCATGCCATTCCATGCCATTCCATGCCATTCCATGCCATTCCAAGCCATTCCATGCCATTCCAAGCCATTCCATGCCATTCCATGCCATTCCATGCCATTCCATGCCATTCCATGCCGTTCCATGCCATTCCATGCCATTCCATGCCATTTCATGCCATTCCATGCCAGTCCATGCCAGTCCATGCCAGTCCATGCCATTCCATGCCACTCAATGCGGTGCCATGCCATTCCATGCCATTCCATGCCATTCCATGCCATTCCATGCCATTCCATGCCATTCCATGCCATTCCATGCCATTCCATGCCACTCAATGCGGTGCCATGCCATTCCATGCCATTCCATGCCATTCCATGCCATTCCATGCCATTCCATGCCATTCCATGCCATTCCATGCCATTCCATGCCATTCCATGCCATTCCATGCCATTCCATGCCATTCCATGCCATTCCATGCCATTCCATGCCGTTCCATGCCATTCCATGCCATTCCATGCCATTCCATGCCATTCCATGCCATTCCATGCCATTCCATGCCATTCCATGCCATTCCATGCCATTCCATGCCATTCCATGCCATTCCATGCCATTCCATGCCATTCCATGCCATTCCATGCCATTCCATGCCATTCCATGCCATTCCATGCCATTCCATGCCATTCCATGCCATTCCATGCCATTCCATGCCATTCCATGCCATTCCATGCCATTCCATGCCATTCCATGCCATTCCATGCCATTCCATGCCATTCCATGCCATTCCATGCCATTCCATGCCATTCCATGCCATTCCATGCCATTCCATGCCATTCCATGCCGTGCCATGCCGGTGCCATGCCGTGCCATGCCGGTGCCATGCCGTGCCATGCCGGTGCCATGCCGTGCCATGCCGGTGCCATGCCGGTGCCATGCCGGTGCCATGCCGTGCCATGCCGTGCCATGCCGTGCCATGCCGTGCCATGCCGTGCCATGCCGTGCCATGCCGTGCCATGCCGTGCCATGCCGTGCCATGCCGTGCCATGCCGTGCCATGCCGTGCCATGCCGTGCCATGCCGTGCCATGCCGTGCCATGCCGTGCCATGCCGGTGCCATGCCGTGCCATGCCGTGCCATGCCGTGCCATGCCGTGCCATGCCGTGCCATGCCGTGCCATGCCGTGCCATGCCGTGCCATGCCGTGCCATGCCGTGCCATGCCGTGCCATGCCGTGCCATGCCGTGCCATGCCGTGCCATGCCGTGCCATGCCGGTGCCATGCCGTGCCATGCCGGTGCCATGCCGTGCCATGCCGGTGCCATGCCGTGCCATGCCGGTGCCATGCCGTGCCATGCCGGTGCCATGCCGTGCCATGCCGGTGCCATGCCGTGCCATGCCGGTGCCATGCCGTGCCATGCCGTGCCATGCCGGTGCCATGCCGTGCCATGCCGGTGCCATGCCGTGCCATGCCGGTGCCATGCCGGTGCCATGCCGTGCCATGCCGTGCCATGCCGTGCCATGCCGTGCCATGCCGTGCCATGCCGTGCCATGCCGTGCCATGCCGTGCCATGCCGTGCCATGCCGTGCCATGCCGTGCCATGCCGTGCCATGCCGTGCCATGCCGTGCCATGCCGTGCCATGCCGTGCCATGCCGTGCCATGCCGTGCCATGCCGTGCCATGCCGTGCCATGCCGTGCCATGCCGTGCCATGCCGTGCCATGCCGTGCCATGCCGTGCCATGCCGTGCCATGCCGTGCCATGCCGTGCCATGCCGTGCCATGCCGTGCCATGCCGTGCCATGCCGTGCCATGCCGTGCCATGCCGTGCCATGCCGTGCCATGCCGTGCCATGCCGTGCCATGCCGTGCCATGCCGTGCCATGCCGTGCCATGCCGTGCCATGCCGGGCCATGCGGTGCCATGCCATTCCATGCCATTCCATGCCAGTCCATGCCAGTCCATGCCATTCCATGCCACTCAATGCGGTGCCATGCCATTCCATGCCATTCCATGCCATTCCATGCCATTCCATGCCATTCCATGCCATTCCATGCCATTCCATGCCATTCCATGCCATTCCATGCCATTCCATGCCATTCCATGCCGTTCCATGCCATTCCATGCCATTCCATGCCATTCCATGCCATTCCATGCCAGTCCATGCCAGTCCATGCCAGTCCATGCCATTCCATGCCACTCAATGCGGTGCCATGCCATTCCATGCCATTCCATGCCATTCCATGCCATTCCATGCCATTCCATGCCATTCCATGCCATTCCATGCCATTCCATGCCATTCCATGCCATTCCATGCCACTCAATGCGGTGCCATGCCATTCCATGCCATTCCATGCCACTCAATGCGGTGCCATGCCATTCCATGCCATTCCATGCCATTCCATGCCATTCCATGCCATTCCATGCCATTCCATGCCATTCCATGCCATTCCATGCCATTCCATGCCATTCCATGCCATTCCATGCCATTCCATGCCATTCCATGCCATTCCATGCCATTCCATGCCATTCCATGCCATTCCATGCCATTCCATGCCATTCCATGCCATTCCATGCCATTCCATGCCATTCCATGCCATTCCATGCCATTCCATGCCATTCCATGCCATTCCATGCCATTCCATGCCATTCCATGCCATTCCATGCCATTCCATGCCATTCCATGCCATTCCATGCCATTCCATGCCATTCCATGCCATTCCATGCCATTCCATGCCATTCCATGCCATTCCATGCCATTCCATGCCATTCCATGCCATTCCATGCCATTCCATGCCATTCCATGCCATTCCATGCCATTCCATGCCATTCCATGCCATTCCATGCCATTCCATGCCATTCCATGCCATTCCATGCCATTCCATGCCATTCCATGCCATTCCATGCCATTCCATGCCATTCCATGCCATTCCATGCCATTCCATGCCATTCCATGCCATTCCATGCCATTCCATGCCATTCCATGCCATTCCATGCCATTCCATGCCATTCCATGCCATTCCATGCCATTCCATGCCATTCCATGCCATTCCATGCCATTCCATGCCATTCCATGCCGTGCCATGCCGGTGCCATGCCGTGCCATGCCGGTGCCATGCCGTGCCATGCCGGTGCCATGCCGTGCCATGCCGGTGCCATGCCGGTGCCATGCCGTGCCATGCCGGTGCCATGCCGTGCCATGCCGGTGCCATGCCGTGCCATGCCGGTGCCATGCCGTGCCATGCCGGTGCCATGCCGTGCCATGCCGGTGCCATGCCGTGCCATGCCGGTGCCATGCCGTGCCATGCCGGTGCCATGCCGTGCCATGCCGTGCCATGCCGGTGCCATGCCGTGCCATGCCGTTGCCATGCCGTGCCATGCCAGTCCATGCCATTCCATGCCACTCAATGCGGTGCCATGCCATTCCATGCCATTCCATGCCGGTGCCATGCCGTGCCATGCCGGTGCCATGCCGTGCCATGCCGGTGCCATGCCGTGCCATGCCGGTGCCATGCCGTGCCATGCCGGTGCCATGCCGTGCCATGCCGGTGCCATGCCGTGCCATGCCGGTGCCATGCCGTGCCATGCCGGTGCCATGCCGTGCCATGCCGGTGCCATGCCGTGCCATGCCGGTGCCATGCCGTGCCATGCCGGTGCCATGCCGTGCCATGCCGGTGCCATGCCGGTGCCATGCCGTGCCATGCCGTGCCATGCCGTGCCATGCCGTGCCATGCCGGTGCCATGCCGTGCCATGCCGGTGCCATGCCGTGCCATGCCGGTGCCATGCCGTGCCATGCCGGTGCCATGCCGTGCCATGCCGTGCCATGCCGTGCCATGCCGTGCCATGCCGTGCCATGCCGTGCCATGCCGTGCCATGCCGGGCCATGCGGTGCCATGCCATTCCATGCCATTCCATGCCAGTCCATGCCAGTCCATGCCATTCCATGCCACTCAATGCGGTGCCATGCCATTCCATGCCATTCCATGCCATTCCATGCCATTCCATGCCATTCCATGCCATTCCATGCCATTCCATGCCATTCCAAGCCATTCCATGCCATTCCATGCCATTCCATGCCATTCCATGCCATTCCATGCCATTCCATGCCATTCCATGCCATTCCATGCCGTGCCATGCCGGTGCCATGCCGTGCCATGCCGGTGCCATGCCGTGCCATGCCGGTGCCATGCCGTGCCATGCCGGTGCCATGCCGTGCCATGCCGGTGCCATGCGGTGCCATGCCGGTGCCATGCCGTGCCATGCCGGTGCCATGCCATTCCATGCCATTCCATGCCAGTCCATGCCAGTCCATGCCATTCCATGCCATTCCATGCCATTCCATGCCATTCCATGCCATTCCATGCCATTCCATGCCATTCCATGCCATTCCATGCCATTCCATGCCGTGCCATGCCGGTGCCATGCCGTGCCATGCCGGTGCCATGCCGTGCCATGCCGGTGCCATGCCGTGCCATGCCGGTGCCATGCCGTGCCATGCCGGTGCCATGCCGTGCCATGCCGGTGCCATGCCGGTGCCATGCCGTGCCATGCCGGTGCCATGCCGTGCCATGCCGTGCCATGCCGTGCCATGCCGTGCCATGCCGTGCCATGCCGTGCCATGCCGTGCCATGCCGGTGCCATGCCGTGCTATGCCGGTGCCATGCCGTGCCATGCCGGTGCCATGCCGGTGCCATGCCGGTGCCATGCCGGTGCCATGCCGTGCCATGCCGTGCCATGCCGTGCCATGCCGGGCCATGCGGTGCCATGCCATTCCATGCCATTCCATGCCAGTCCATGCCAGTCCATGCCATTCCATGCCACTCAATGCGGTGCCATGCCATTCCATGCCATTCCATGCCATTCCATGCCATTCCATGCCATTCCATGCCATTCCATGCCATTCCATGCCATTCCATGCCATTCCATGCCATTCCATGCCATTCCATGCCATTCCATGCCATTCCATGCCATTCCATGCCATTCCATGCCATTCCATGCCATTCCATGCCATTCCATGCCATTCCATGCCATTCCATGCCATTCCATGCCATTCCATGCCATTCCATGCCATTCCATGCCATTCCATGCCATTCCATGCCATTCCATGCCATTCCATGCCATTCCATGCCATTCCATGCCATTCCATGCCATTCCATGCCATTCCATGCCATTCCATGCCATTCCATGCCATTCCATGCCATTCCATGCCATTCCATGCCATTCCATGCCATTCCATGCCATTCCATGCCATTCCATGCCATTCCATGCCATTCCATGCCATTCCATGCCATTCCATGCCATTCCATGCCATTCCATGCCATTCCATGCCATTCCATGCCATTCCATGCCATTCCATGCCATTCCATGCCATTCCATGCCATTCCATGCCATTCCATGCCATTCCATGCCATTCCATGCCATTCCATGCCATTCCACGCCATTCCATGCCATTCCACGCCATTCCATGCCATTCCATGCCATTCCACGCCATTCCATGCCATTCCATGCCATTCCATGCCATTCCATGCCGTTCCATGCCATTCCATGCTATTCCATGCCATTCCATGCCATTCCATGCCAGTCCATGCCAGTCCATGCCAGTCCATGCCATTCCATGCCAGTCCATGCCATTCCATGCCACTCAATGCGGTGCCATGCCATTCCATGCCATTCCATGCCATTCCATGCCATTCCATGCCATTCCATGCCATTCCATGCCATTCCATGCCATTCCATGCCATTCCATGCCATTCCATGCCACTCAATGCGGTGCCATGCCATTCCATGCCATTCCATGCCATTCCATGCCATTCCATGCCATTCCATGCCATTCCATGCCATTCCATGCCATTCCATGCCATTCCATGCCATTCCATGCCATTCCATGCCATTCCATGCCATTCCATGCCATTCCATGCCATTCCATGCCATTCCATGCCATTCCATGCCATTCCATGCCATTCCATGCCATTCCATGCCATTCCATGCCATTCCATGCCATTCCATGCCATTCCATGCCATTCCATGCCATTCCATGCCATTCCATGCCATTCCATGCCATTCCATGCCATTCCATGCCATTCCATGCCATTCCATGCCATTCCATGCCATTCCATGCCGTGCCATGCCGGTGCCATGCCGTGCCATGCCGGTGCCATGCCGTGCCATGCCGGTGCCATGCCGTGCCATGCCGTGCCATGCCGTGCCATGCCGTGCCATGCCGTGCCATGCCGTGCCATGCCGTGCCATGCCGTGCCATGCCGTGCCATGCCGTGCCATGCCGTGCCATGCCGTGCCATGCCGTGCCATGCCGTGCCATGCCGTGCCATGCCGTGCCATGCCGTGCCATGCCGTGCCATGCCGTGCCATGCCGGGCCATGCGGTGCCATGCCATTCCATGCCATTCCATGCCAGTCCATGCCATTCCATGCCACTCAATGCGGTGCCATGCCATTCCATGCCATTCCATGCCATTCCATGCCATTCCATGCCATTCCATGCCATTCCATGCCATTCCATGCCATTCCATGCCATTCCATGCCATTCCATGCCATTCCATGCCATTCCATGCCATTCCATGCCATTCCAAGCCATTCCATGCCATTCCATGCCATTCCATGCCATTCCATGCCATTCCATGCCATTCCATGCCATTCCATGCCATTCCATGCCATTCCATGCCATTCCATGCCATTCCATGCCATTCCATGCCATTCCATGCCATTCCATGCCATTCCATGCCATTCCATGCCATTCCATGCCATTCCATGCCATTCCATGCCATTCCATGCCATTCCATGCCATTCCATGCCATTCCATGCCATTCCATGCCATTCCATGCCATTCCATGCCATTCCATGCCATTCCATGCCATTCCATGCCATTCCATGCCATTCCATGCCATTCCATGCCATTCCATGCCATTCCATGCCATTCCATGCCATTCCATGCCGTGCCATGCCGGTGCCATGCCGTGCCATGCCGGTGCCATGCCGTGCCATGCCGGTGCCATGCCGTGCCATGCCGGTGCCATGCCGGTGCCATGCCGGTGCCATGCCGTGCCATGCCGTGCCATGCCGTGCCATGCCGTGCCATGCCGTGCCATGCCGTGCCATGCCGTGCCATGCCGTGCCATGCCGTGCCATGCCGTGCCATGCCGTGCCATGCCGTGCCATGCCGTGCCATGCCGTGCCATGCCGTGCCATGCCGTGCCATGCCGTGCCATGCCGTGCCATGCCGTGCCATGCCGTGCCATGCCGTGCCATGCCGTGCCATGCCGTGCCATGCCGTGCCATGCCGTGCCATGCCGTGCCATGCCGTGCCATGCCGTGCCATGCCGTGCCATGCCGTGCCATGCCGTGCCATGCCGTGCCATGCCGTGCCATGCCGTGCCATGCCGTGCCATGCCGTGCCATGCCGTGCCATGCCGTGCCATGCCGTGCCATGCCGTGCCATGCCGTGCCATGCCGTGCCATGCCGGTGCCATGCCGTGCCATGCCGGTGCCATGCCGTGCCATGCCGGTGCCATGCCGTGCCATGCCGGTGCCATGCCGTGCCATGCCGGTGCCATGCCGTGCCATGCCGGTGCCATGCCGTGCCATGCCGGTGCCATGCCGTGCCATGCCGGTGCCATGCCGTGCCATGCCGGTGCCATGCCGTGCCATGCCGTGCCATGCCGGTGCCATGCCGTGCCATGCCGGTGCCATGCCGTGCCATGCCGGTGCCATGCCGGTGCCATGCCGTGCCATGCCGTGCCATGCCGTGCCATGCCGTGCCATGCCGTGCCATGCCGTGCCATGCCGTGCCATGCCGTGCCATGCCGTGCCATGCCGTGCCATGCCGTGCCATGCCGTGCCATGCCGTGCCATGCCGTGCCATGCCGTGCCATGCCGTGCCATGCCGTGCCATGCCGTGCCATGCCGTGCCATGCCGTGCCATGCCGTGCCATGCCGTGCCATGCCGTGCCATGCCGTGCCATGCCGTGCCATGCCGTGCCATGCCGTGCCATGCCGGTGCCATGCCGTGCCATGCCGGTGCCATGCCGTGCCATGCCGGTGCCATGCCGTGCCATGCCGGTGCCATGCCGTGCCATGCCGGTGCCATGCCGTGCCATGCCGGTGCCATGCCGTGCCATGCCGGTGCCATGCCGTGCCATGCCGTGCCATGCCGGTGCCATGCCGTGCCATGCCGGTGCCATGCCGTGCCATGCCGGTGCCATGCCGTGCCATGCCGGTGCCATGCCGTGCCATGCCGGTGCCATGCCGTGCCATGCCGGTGCCATGCCGGTGCCATGCCGTGCCATGCCGTGCCATGCCGTGCCATGCCGTGCCATGCCGTGCCATGCCGGTGCCATGCCGTGCCATGCCGGTGCCATGCCGTGCCATGCCGGTGCCATGCCGGTGCCATGCCGTGCCATGCCGGTGCCATGCCGTGCCATGCCGTGCCATGCCGTGCCATGCCGTGCCATGCCGTGCCATGCCGTGCCATGCCGTGCCATGCCGTGCCATGCCGTGCCATGCCGTGCCATGCCGTGCCATGCCGTGCCATGCCGTGCCATGCCGTGCCATGCCGTGCCATGCCGTGCCATGCCGTGCCATGCCGTGCCATGCCGTGCCATGCCGTGCCATGCCGTGCCATGCCGTGCCATGCCGTGCCATGCCGTGCCATGCCGTGCCATGCCGTGCCATGCCGTGCCATGCCGTGCCATGCCGTGCCATGCCGTGCCATGCCGTGCCATGCCGTGCCATGCCGGTGCCATGCCGTGCCATGCCGTGCCATGCCATTCCATGCCAGTCCATGCCAGTCCATGCCATTCCATGCCACTCAATGCGGTGCCATGCCATTCCATGCCATTCCATGCCATTCCATGCCATTCCATGCCATTCCATGCCATTCCATGCCATTCCATGCCATTCCATGCCATTCCATGCCATTCCATGCCATTCCATGCCGTGCCATGCCATTCCATGCCATTCCATGCCATTCCATGCCGGTGCCATGCCGTGCCATGCCGGTGCCATGCCGTGCCATGCCGGTGCCATGCCGTGCCATGCCGTGCCATGCCGGTGCCATGCCGTGCCATGCCGGTGCCATGCCGTGCCATGCCGGTGCCATGCCGGTGCCATGCCGTGCCATGCCGGTGCCATGCCGTGCCATGCCGTGCCATGCCGTGCCATGCCGTGCCATGCCGTGCCATGCCGTGCCATGCCGTGCCATGCCGTGCCATGCCGGTGCCATGCCGTGCCATGCCGTGCCATGCCGTGCCATGCCGTGCCATGCCGGGCCATGCGGTGCCATGCCATTCCATGCCATTCCATGCCAGTCCATGCCAGTCCATGCCATTCCATGCCACTCAATGCGGTGCCATGCCATTCCATGCCATTCCATGCCATTCCATGCCATTCCATGCCATTCCATGCCATTCCATGCCATTCCATGCCATTCCATGCCATTCCAAGCCATTCCATGCCATTCCATGCCATTCCATGCCATTCCATGCCATTCCATGCCATTCCATGCCATTCCATGCCATTCCATGCCATTCCATGCCATTCCATGCCATTCCATGCCATTCCAAGCCATTCCATGCCATTCCATGCCATTCCATGCCATTCCATGCCATTCCATGCCATTCCATGCCATTCCATGCCAATCCATGCCATTCCATGCCATTCCATGCCATTCCATGCCATTCCATGCCATTCCATGCCGTGCCATGCCGGTGCCATGCCGTGCCATGCCGGTGCCATGCCGTGCCATGCCGGTGCCATGCCGTGCCATGCCATTCCATGCCATTCCATGCCGTGCCATGCCGGTGCCATGCCGTGCCATGCCGGTGCCATGCCGTGCCATGCCGGTGCCATGCCGTGCCATGCCGGTGCCATGCCGTGCCATGCCGGTGCCATGCCGTGCCATGCCGGTGCCATGCCGTGCCATGCCGGTGCCATGCCGTGCCATGCCGGTGCCATGCCGTGCCATGCCGGTGCCATGCCGTGCCATGCCGGTGCCATGCCGTGCCATGCCGGTGCCATGCCGTGCCATGCCGGTGCCATGCCGTGCCATGCCGGTGCCATGCCGTGCCATGCCGGTGCCATGCCGTGCCATGCCGGTGCCATGCCGTGCCATGCCGGTGCCATGCCGTGCCATGCCGGTGCCATGCCGTGCCATGCCGGTGCCATGCCGGTGCCATGCCGGTGCCATGCCGTGCCATGCCGGTGCCATGCCGTGCCATGCCGGTGCCATGCCGTGCCATGCCGGTGCCATGCCGTGCCATGCCGGTGCCATGCCGTGCCATGCCGGTGCCATGCCGTGCCATGCCGGTGCCATGCCGTGCCATGCCGGTGCCATGCCGTGCCATGCCGGTGCCATGCCGTGCCATGCCGGTGCCATGCCGTGCCATGCCGGTGCCATGCCGTGCCATGCCATTCCATGCCATTCCATGCCATTCCATGCCGTGCCATGCCGGTGCCATGCCGTGCCATGCCGGTGCCATGCCGTGCCATGCCGGTGCCATGCCGTGCCATGCCGGTGCCATGCCGTGCCATGCCGGTGCCATGCCGTGCCATGCCGGTGCCATGCCGTGCCATGCCGGTGCCATGCCGTGCCATGCCGGTGCCATGCCGTGCCATGCCGGTGCCATGCCGTGCCATGCCGGTGCCATGCCGTGCCATGCCGGTGCCATGCCGTGCCATGCCGGTGCCATGCCGTGCCATGCCGGTGCCATGCCGTGCCATGCCGGTGCCATGCCGTGCCATGCCGGTGCCATGCCGGTGCCATGCCGTGCCATGCCGTGCCATGCCGTGCCATGCCGTGCCATGCCGTGCCATGCCGTGCCATGCCGTGCCATGCCGTGCCATACCGTGCCATGCCGTGCCATGCCGGTGCCATGCCGTGCCATGCCGGTGCCATGCCGGTGCCATGCCGTGCCATGCCGTGCCATGCCGTGCCATGCCGTGCCATGCCGTGCCATGCCGTGCCATGCCGTGCCATGCCGTGCCATGCCGTGCCATGCCGTGCCATGCCGTGCCATGCCGTGCCATGCCGTGCCATGCCGGGCCATGCGGTGCCATGCCATTCCATGCCATTCCATGCCAGTCCATGCCAGTCCATGCCATTCCATGCCACTCAATGCGGTGCCATGCCATTCCATGCCATTCCATGCCATTCCATGCCATTCCATGCCATTCCATGCCATTCCATGCCATTCCATGCCATTCCATGCCATTCCATGCCATTCCATGCCATTCCATGCCATTCCATGCCATTCCATGCCATTCCATGCCATTCCATGCCATTCCATGCCATTCCATGCCATTCCATGCCATTCCATGCCATTCCATGCCATTCCATGCCATTCCATGCCATTCCATGCCATTCCATGCCATTCCATGCCATTCCATGCCATTCCATGCCATTCCATGCCATTCCATGCCATTCCATGCCATTCCATGCCATTCCATGCCATTCCATGCCATTCCATGCCATTCCATGCCATTCCATGCCATTCCATGCCATTCCATGCCATTCCATGCCATTCCATGCCATTCCATGCCATTCCACGCCATTCCATGCCATTCCATGCCATTCCACGCCATTCCATGCCATTCCATGCCATTCCATGCCATTCCATGCCGTTCCATGCCATTCCATGCCATTCCATGCCATTCCATGCCATTCCATGCCAGTCCATGCCAGTCCATGCCAGTCCATGCCATTCCATGCCAGTCCATGCCATTCCATGCCACTCAATGCGGTGCCATGCCATTCCATGCCATTCCATGCCATTCCATGCCATTCCATGCCATTCCATGCCATTCCATGCGGTGCCATGCCATTCCATGCCATTCCATGCCATTCCATGCCATTCCATGCCATTCCATGCCATTCCATGCCATTCCATGCCATTCCATGCCATTCCATGCCATTCCATGCCATTCCATGCCATTCCATGCCATTCCATGCCATTCCATGCCATTCCATGCCATTCCATGCCATTCCATGCCATTCCATGCCATTCCATGCCATTCCATGCCATTCCATGCCATTCCATGCCATTCCATGCCATTCCATGCCATTCCATGCCATTCCATGCCATTCCATGCCATTCCATGCCGTGCCATGCCGGTGCCATGCCGTGCCATGCCGGTGCCATGCCGTGCCATGCCGGTGCCATGCCGTGCCATGCCGTGCCATGCCGTGCCATGCCGTGCCATGCCGTGCCATGCCGTGCCATGCCGTGCCATGCCGTGCCATGCCGTGCCATGCCGTGCCATGCCGTGCCATGCCGTGCCATGCCGTGCCATGCCGTGCCATGCCGTGCCATGCCGTGCCATGCCGTGCCATGCCGTGCCATGCCGTGCCATGCCGTGCCATGCCGGGCCATGCGGTGCCATGCCATTCCATGCCATTCCATGCCAGTCCATGCCAGTCCATGCCATTCCATGCCACTCCATGCCATTCCATGCCACTCAATGCGGTGCCATGCCATTCCATGCCATTCCATGCCATTCCATGCCATTCCATGCCATTCCATGCCATTCCATGCCATTCCATGCCATTCCATGCCATTCCATGCCATTCCATGCCATTCCATGCCATTCCATGCCATTCCATGCCATTCCATGCCATTCCATGCCATTCCATGCCATTCCATGCCATTCCAAGCCATTCCATGCCATTCCATGCCATTCCATGCCATTCCATGCCATTCCATGCCATTCCATGCCATTCCATGCCATTCCATGCCATTCCATGCCATTCCATGCCATTCCATGCCATTCCATGCCATTCCATGCCATTCCATGCCGTGCCATGCCGGTGCCATGCCGTGCCATGCCGGTGCCATGCCGTGCCATGCCGGTGCCATGCCGTGCCATGCCGGTGCCATGCCGTGCCATGCCGGTGCCATGCCGTGCCATGCCGGTGCCATGCCGTGCCATGCCGGTCCCATGCCGTGCCATGCCGGTGCCATGCCGTGCCATGCCGGTGCCATGCCGTGCCATGCCGGTGCCATGCCGTGCCATGCCGGTGCCATGCCGGTGCCATGCCGGTGCCATGCCGGTGCCATGCCGGTGCCATGCCGGTGCCATGCCGTGCCATGCCGGTGCCATGCCGTGCCATGCCGGTGCCATGCCGTGCCATGCCGGTGCCATGCCGTGCCATGCCGGTGCCATGCCGTGCCATGCCGGTGCCATGCCGTGCCATGCCGGTGCCATGCCGTGCCATGCCGGTGCCATGCCGTGCCATGCCGGTGCCATGCCGTGCCATGCCGGTGCCATGCCGTGCCATGCCGGTGCCATGCCGTGCCATGCCGGTGCCATGCCGTGCCATGCCGGTGCCATGCCGTGCCATGCCGGTGCCATGCCGTGCCATGCCGGTGCCATGCCGTGCCATGCCGGTGCCATGCCGGTGCCATGCCGTGCCATGCCGTGCCATGCCGTGCCATGCCGTGCCATGCCGTGCCATGCCGTGCCATGCCGTGCCATGCCGTGCCATGCCGGTGCCATGCCGTGCCATGCCGTGCCATGCCGTGCCATGCCGTGCCATGCCGTGCCATGCCGTGCCATGCCGTGCCATGCCGTGCCATGCCGGGCCATGCGGTGTCATGCCATTCCATGCCATTCCATGCCAGTCCATGCCAGTCCATGCCATTCCATGCCACTCAATGCGGTGCCATGCCATTCCATGCCATTCCATGCCATTCCATGCCATTCCATGCCATTCCATGCCATTCCATGCCATTCCATGCCATTCCATGCCATTCCAAGCCATTCCATGCCATTCCATGCCATTCCATGCCATTCCATGCCATGCCATGCCATTCCATGCCATTCCATGCCATTCCATGCCATTCCATGCCATTCCATGCCATTCCATGCCATTCCATGCCATTCCATGCCATTCCATGCCATTCCATGCCATTCCATGCCATTCCATGCCGTGCCATGCCGGTGCCATGCCGTGCCATGCCGGTGCCATGCCGGTGCCATGCCGTGCCATGCCGGTGCCATGCCGTGCCATGCCGGTGCCATGCCGTGCCATGCCGGTGCCATGCCGTGCCATGCCGGTGCCATGCCGTGCCATGCCGGTGCCATGCCGGTGCCATGCCGTGCCATGCCGTGCCATGCCGTGCCATGCCGTGCCATGCCGTGCCATGCCGTGCCATGCCGTGCCATGCCGTGCCATGCCGTGCCATGCCGGTGCCATGCCGTGCCATGCCGTGCCATGCCGTGCCATGCCGTGCCATGCCGTGCCATGCCGTGCCATGCCGTGCCATGCCGTGCCATGCCGGTGCCATGCCGTGCCATGCCGTGCCATGCCGTGCCATGCCGTGCCATGCCGTGCCATGCCGTGCCATGCCGTGCCATGCCGTGCCATGCCGTGCCATGCCGGGCCATTCCATGCCATTCCATGCCATTCCATGCCATTCCATGCCATTCCATGCCGTGCCATGCCGGTGCCATGCCGTGCCATGCCGTGCCATGCCGGTGCCATGCCGTGCCATGCCGGTGCCATGCCGTGCCATGCCGGTGCCATGCCGTGCCATGCCGGTGCCATGCCGTGCCATGCCGGTGCCATGCCGTGCCATGCCGGTGCCATGCCGTGCCATGCCGGTGCCATGCCGTGCCATGCCGGTGCCATGCCGTGCCATGCCGGTGCCATGCCGTGCCATGCCGGTGCCATGCCGGTGCCATGCCGTGCCATGCCGTGCCATGCCGTGCCATGCCGTGCCATGCCGTGCCATGCCGTGCCATGCCGTGCCATGCCGGTGCCATGCCGTGCCATGCCGTGCCATGCCGTGCCATGCCGTGCCATGCCGTGCCATGCCGTGCCATGCCGTGCCATGCCGTGCCATGCCGTGCCATGCCGTGCCATGCCGGGCCATGCGGTGCCATGCCATTCCATGCCATTCCATGCCAGTCCATGCCAGTCCATGCCATTCCATGCCACTCAATGCGGTGCCATGCCATTCCATGCCATTCCATGCCATTCCATGCCATTCCATGCCATTCCAAGCCATTCCATGCCATTCCATGCCATTCCATGCCATTCCATGCCATTCCATGCCATTCCATGCCATTCCATGCCATTCCATGCCATTCCATGCCATTCCATGCCATTCCATGCCATTCCATGCCATTCCATGCCATTCCATGCCATTCCATGCCATTCCATGCCATTCCATGCCATTCCATGCCATTCCATGCCATTCCATGCCGTGCCATGCCGGTGCCATGCCGTGCCATGCCGGTGCCATGCCGGTGCCATGCCGTGCCATGCCGGTGCCATGCCGTGCCATGCCGGTGCCATGCCGTGCCATGCCGGTGCCATGCCGTGCCATGCCGGTGCCATGCCGTGCCATGCCGGTGCCATGCCGGTGCCATGCCGTGCCATGCCGTGCCATGCCGTGCCATGCCGTGCCATGCCGTGCCATGCCGTGCCATGCCGTGCCATGCCGTGCCATGCCGTGCCATGCCGGTGCCATGCCGTGCCATGCCGTGCCATGCCGTGCCATGCCGTGCCATGCCGTGCCATGCCGTGCCATGCCGTGCCATGCCGTGCCATGCCGGTGCCATGCCGTGCCATGCCGTGCCATGCCGTGCCATGCCGTGCCATGCCGTGCCATGCCGTGCCATGCCGTGCCATGCCGTGCCATGCCGTGCCATGCCGGGCCATTCCATGCCATTCCATGCCATTCCATGCCATTCCATGCCATTCCATGCCGTGCCATGCCGGTGCCATGCCGTGCCATGCCGTGCCATGCCGGTGCCATGCCGTGCCATGCCGGTGCCATGCCGTGCCATGCCGGTGCCATGCCGTGCCATGCCGGTGCCATGCCGTGCCATGCCGGTGCCATGCCGTGCCATGCCGGTGCCATGCCGTGCCATGCCGGTGCCATGCCGTGCCATGCCGGTGCCATGCCGTGCCATGCCGGTGCCATGCCGTGCCATGCCGGTGCCATGCCGGTGCCATGCCGTGCCATGCCGTGCCATGCCGTGCCATGCCGTGCCATGCCGTGCCATGCCGTGCCATGCCGTGCCATGCCGGTGCCATGCCGTGCCATGCCGTGCCATGCCGTGCCATGCCGTGCCATGCCGTGCCATGCCGTGCCATGCCGTGCCATGCCGTGCCATGCCGTGCCATGCCGTGCCATGCCGGGCCATGCGGTGCCATGCCATTCCATGCCATTCCATGCCAGTCCATGCCAGTCCATGCCATTCCATGCCACTCAATGCGGTGCCATGCCATTCCATGCCATTCCATGCCATTCCATGCCATTCCATGCCATTCCAAGCCATTCCATGCCATTCCATGCCATTCCATGCCATTCCATGCCATTCCATGCCATTCCATGCCATTCCATGCCATTCCATGCCATTCCATGCCATTCCATGCCATTCCATGCCGTGCCATGCCGGTGCCATGCCGTGCCATGCCGGTGCCATGCCGTGCCATGCCGGTGCCATGCCGTGCCATGCCGGTGCCATGCCGTGCCATGCCGGTGCCATGCCGTGCCATGCCGGTGCCATGCCGTGCCATGCCGGTGCCATGCCGTGCCATGCCGGTGCCATGCCGTGCCATGCCGGTGCCATGCCGTGCCATGCCGGTGCCATGCCGTGCCATGCCGGTGCCATGCCGTGCCATGCCGGTGCCATGCCGGTGCCATGCCGGTGCCATGCCGGTGCCATGCCGTGCCATGCCGGTGCCATGCCGTGCCATGCCGTGCCATGCCGTGCCATGCCGTGCCATGCCGTGCCATGCCGTGCCATGCCGTGCCATGCCGTGCCATGCCGTGCCATGCCGTGCCATGCCGGTGCCATGCCGTGCCATGCCGTGCCATGCCGTGCCATGCCGTGCCATGCCGTGCCATGCCGTGCCATGCCGTGCCATGCCGTGCCATGCCGTGCCATGCCGTGCCATGCCGTGCCATGCCGTGCCATGCCGTGCCATGCCGTGCCATGCCGTGCCATGCCGTGCCATGCCGTGCCATGCCGTGCCATGCCGTGCCATGCCGTGCCATGCCGTGCCATGCCGTGCCATGCCGTGCCATGCCGTGCCATGCCGTGCCATGCCGTGCCATGCCGTGCCATGCCGTGCCATGCCGTGCCATGCCGTGCCATGCCGTGCCATGCCGTGCCATGCCGTGCCATGCCGTGCCATGCCGTGCCATGCCGTGCCATGCCGTGCCATGCCGTGCCATGCCGTGCCATGCCGTGCCATGCCGTGCCATGCCGTGCCATGCCGTGCCATGCCGTGCCATGCCGTGCCATGCCGTGCCATGCCGTGCCATGCCGTGCCATGCCGTGCCATGCCGTGCCATGCCGTGCCATGCCGTGCCATGCCGTGCCATGCCGTGCCATGCCGTGCCATGCCGTGCCATGCCGTGCCATGCCGTGCCATGCCGTGCCATGCCGTGCCATGCCGTGCCATGCCGTGCCATGCCGTGCCATGCCGTGCCATGCCGTGCCATGCCGTGCCATGCCGTGCCATGCCGTGCCATGCCGTGCCATGCCGTGCCATGCCGTGCCATGCCGTGCCATGCCGTGCCATGCCGTGCCATGCCGTGCCATGCCGTGCCATGCCGTGCCATGCCGTGCCATGCCGTGCCATGCCGTGCCATGCCGTGCCATGCCGTGCCATGCCGTGCCATGCCGTGCCATGCCGTGCCATGCCGTGCCATGCCGTGCCATGCCGTGCCATGCCGTGCCATGCCGTGCCATGCCGTGCCATGCCGTGCCATGCCGTGCCATGCCGTGCCATGCCGTGCCATGCCGTGCCATGCCGTGCCATGCCGTGCCATGCCGTGCCATGCCGTGCCATGCCGTGCCATGCCGTGCCATGCCGTGCCATGCCGTGCCATGCCGTGCCATGCCGTGCCATGCCGTGCCATGCCGTGCCATGCCGTGCCATGCCGTGCCATGCCGTGCCATGCCGTGCCATGCCGTGCCATGCCGTGCCATGCCGTGCCATGCCGTGCCATGCCGTGCCATGCCGTGCCATGCCGTGCCATGCCGTGCCATGCCGTGCCATGCCGTGCCATGCCGTGCCATGCCGGGCCATGCGGTGCCATGCCATTCCATGCCATTCCATGCCAGTCCATGCCAGTCCATGCCATTCCATGCCACTCAATGCGGTGCCATGGCATTCCATGCCATTCCATGCCATTCCATGCCATTCCATGCCATTCCATGCCATTCCATGCCATTCCATGCCATTCCATGCCATTCCAAGCCATTCCATGCCATTCCAAGCCATTCCATGCCATTCCATGACATTCCATGCCATTCCATGCCGTTCCATGCCATTCCATGCCATTCCATGCCATTCCATGCCATTCCATGCCAGTCCATGCCAGTCCATGCCAGTCCATGCCATTCCATGCCACTCAATGCGGTGCCATGCCATTCCATGCCATTCCATGCCATTCCATGCCATTCCATGCCATTCCATGCCATTCCATGCCATTCCATGCCACTCAATGCGGTGCCATGCCATTCCATGCCATTCCATGCCATTCCATGCCATTCCATGCCATTCCATGCCATTCCATGCCATTCCATGCCATTCCATGCCATTCCATGCCATTCCATGCCATTCCATGCCATTCCATGCCATTCCATGCCATTCCATGCCATTCCATGCCATTCCATGCCATTCCATGCCATTCCATGCCATTCCATGCCATTCCATGCCATTCCATGCCATTCCATGCCATTCCATGCCATTCCATGCCATTCCATGCCATTCCATGCCATTCCATGCCATTCCATGCCATTCCATGCCATTCCATGCCATTCCATGCCATTCCATGCCATTCCATGCCATTCCATGCCATTCCATGCCATTCCATGCCATTCCATGCCATTCCATGCCATTCCATGCCATTCCATGCCATTCCATGCCATTCCATGCCATTCCATGCCATTCCATGCCATTCCATGCCATTCCATGCCATTCCATGCCATTCCATGCCATTCCATGCCATTCCATGCCATTCCATGCCGTGCCATGCCGTGCCATGCCGGTGCCATGCCGTGCCATGCCGGTGCCATGCCGTGCCATGCCGGTGCCATGCCGTGCCATGCCGGTGCCATGCCGTGCCATGCCGGTGCCATGCCGTGCCATGCCGGTGCCATGCCGTGCCATGCCGGTGCCATGCCGTGCCATGCCGTGCCATGCCGTGCCATGCCGTGCCATGCCGTGCCATGCCGTGCCATGCCGTGCCATGCCGTGCCATGCCGTGCCATGCCGTGCCATGCCGTGCCATGCCGTGCCATGCCGTGCCATGCCGTGCCATGCCGTGCCATGCCGTGCCATGCCGTGCCATGCCGTGCCATGCCGTGCCATGCCGTGCCATGCCGTGCCATGCCGTGCCATGCCGTGCCATGCCGTGCCATGCCGTGCCATGCCGTGCCATGCCGGTGCCATGCCGTGCCATGCCGGTGCCATGCCGTGCCATGCCGGTGCCATGCCGTGCCATGCCGGTGCCATGCCGTGCCATGCCGGTGCCATGCCGTGCCATGCCGGTGCCATGCCGTGCCATGCCGGTGCCATGCCGGTGCCATGCCGTGCCATGCCGGTGCCATGCCGTGCCATGCCGTGCCATGCCGTGCCATGCCGTGCCATGCCGTGCCATGCCGGGCCATGCGGTGCCATGCCATTCCATGCCATTCCATGCCAGTCCATGCCAGTCCATGCCATTCCATGCCACTCAATGCGGTGCCATGGCATTCCATGCCATTCCATGCCATTCCATGCCATTCCATGCCATTCCATGCCATTCCATGCCATTCCATGCCATTCCATGCCATTCCAAGCCATTCCATGCCATTCCAAGCCATTCCATGCCATTCCATGCCATTCCATGCCATTCCATGCCGTTCCATGCCATTCCATGCCATTCCATGCCATTCCATGCCATTCCATGCCAGTCCATGCCAGTCCATGCCAGTCCATGCCATTCCATGCCACTCAATGCGGTGCCATGCCATTCCATGCCATTCCATGCCATTCCATGCCAGTCCATGCCAGTCCATGCCAGTCCATGCCATTCCATGCCACTCAATGCGGTGCCATGCCATTCCATGCCATTCCATGCCAGTCCATGCCATTCCATGCCACTCAATGCGGTGCCATGCCATTCCATGCCATTCCATGCCATTCCATGCCATTCCATGCCATTCCATGCCATTCCATGCCATTCCATGCCATTCCATGCCACTCAATGCGGTGCCATGCCATTCCATGCCATTCCATGCCATTCCATGCCATTCCATGCCATTCCATGCCATTCCATGCCATTCCATGCCATTCCATGCCATTCCATGCCATTCCATGCCATTCCATGCCATTCCATGCCATTCCATGCCATTCCATGCCATTCCATGCCATTCCATGCCATTCCATGCCATTCCATGCCATTCCATGCCATTCCATGCCATTCCATGCCATTCCATGCCATTCCATGCCGTGCCATGCCGGTGCCATGCCGTGCCATGCCGGTGCCATGCCGTGCCATGCCGGTGCCATGCCGTGCCATGCCGGTGCCATGCCGTGCCATGCCGGTGCCATGCCGTGCCATGCCGGTCCCATGCCGTGCCATGCCGGTGCCATGCCGTGCCATGCCGGTGCCATGCCGTGCCATGCCGGTGCCATGCCGGTGCCATGCCGGTGCCATGCCGGTGCCATGCCGGTGCCATGCCGTGCCATGCCGGTGCCATGCCGTGCCATGCCGGTGCCATGCCGGTGCCATGCCGTGCCATGCCGGTGCCATGCCGTGCCATGCCGGTGCCATGCCGTGCCATGCCGGTGCCATGCCGTGCCATGCCGGTGCCATGCCGTGCCATGCCGGTGCCATGCCGTGCCATGCCGGTGCCATGCCGTGCCATGCCGGTGCCATGCCGTGCCATGCCGGTGCCATGCCGTGCCATGCCGGTGCCATGCCGTGCCATGCCGGTGCCATGCCGTGCCATGCCGGTGCCATGCCGTGCCATGCCGGTGCCATGCCGTGCCATGCCGGTGCCATGCCGTGCCATGCCGGTGCCATGCCGTGCCATGCCGGTGCCATGCCGGTGCCATGCCGTGCCATGCCGTGCCATGCCGTGCCATGCCGTGCCATGCCGTGCCATGCCGTGCCATGCCGTGCCATGCCGTGCCATGCCGGTGCCATGCCGTGCCATGCCGTGCCATGCCGTGCCATGCCGTGCCATGCCGTGCCATGCCGTGCCATGCCGTGCCATGCCGTGCCATGCCGTGCCATGCCGTGCCATGCCGTGCCATGCCGTGCCATGCCGGGCCATGCGGTGTCATGCCATTCCATGCCATTCCATGCCAGTCCATGCCAGTCCATGCCATTCCATGCCACTCAATGCGGTGCCATGCCATTCCATGCCATTCCATGCCATTCCATGCCATTCCATGCCATTCCAAGCCATTCCATGCCATTCCATGCCATTCCATGCCATTCCATGCCATTCCATGCCATTCCATGCCATTCCATGCCATTCCATGCCATTCCATGCCATTCCATGCCATTCCATGCCATTCCATGCCATTCCATGCCATTCCATGCCATTCCATGCCATTCCATGCCATTCCATGCCATTCCATGCCATTCCATGCCATTCCATGCCATTCCATGCCATTCCATGCCATTCCATGCCGTGCCATGCCGGTGCCATGCCGTGCCATGCCGGTGCCATGCCGGTGCCATGCCGTGCCATGCCGGTGCCATGCCGTGCCATGCCGGTGCCATGCCGTGCCATGCCGGTGCCATGCCGTGCCATGCCGGTGCCATGCCGTGCCATGCCGGTGCCATGCCGTGCCATGCCGGTGCCATGCCGGTGCCATGCCGTGCCATGCCGTGCCATGCCGTGCCATGCCGTGCCATGCCGTGCCATGCCGAGCCATGCCGTGCCATGCCGTGCCATGCCGTGCCATGCCGGTGCCATGCCGTGCCATGCCGTGCCATGCCGTGCCATGCCGTGCCATGCCGTGCCATGCCGTGCCATGCCGTGCCATGCCGGTGCCATGCCGTGCCATGCCGTGCCATGCCGTGCCATGCCGTGCCATGCCGTGCCATGCCGTGCCATGCCGTGCCATGCCGTGCCATGCCGTGCCATGCCGTGCCAATGCCGTGCCATGCCGTGCCATGCCGTGCCATGCCGGGCCATTCCATGCCATTCCATGCCATTCCATGCCATTCCATGCCATTCCATGCCATTCCATGCCGTGCCATGCCGGTGCCATGCCGTGCCATGCCGTGCCATGCCGGTGCCATGCCGTGCCATGCCGGTGCCATGCCGTGCCATGCCGGTGCCATGCCGTGCCATGCCGGTGCCATGCCGTGCCATGCCGGTGCCATGCCGTGCCATGCCGGTGCCATGCCGTGCCATGCCGGTGCCATGCCGTGCCATGCCGGTGCCATGCCGTGCCATGCCGGTGCCATGCCGTGCCATGCCGGTGCCATGCCGTGCCATGCCGGTGCCATGCCGGTGCCATGCCGGTGCCATGCCGTGCCATGCCGTGCCATGCCGTGCCATGCCGTGCCATGCCGTGCCATGCCGTGCCATGCCGGTGCCATGCCGTGCCATGCCGTGCCATGCCGTGCCATGCCGTGCCATGCCGTGCCATGCCGTGCCATGCCGTGCCATGCCGTGCCATGCCGTGCCATGCCGTGCCATGCCGTGCCATGCCGTGCCATGCCGTGCCATGCCGTGCCATGCCGTGCCATGCCGGGCCATGCGGTGCCATGCCATTCCATGCCATTCCATGCCAGTCCATGCCAGTCCATGCCATTCCATGCCACTCAATGCGGTGCCATGCCATTCCATGCCATTCCATGCCATTCCATGCCATTCCATGCCATTCCATGCCATTCCAAGCCATTCCATGCCATTCCATGCCATTCCATGCCATTCCATGCCATTCCATGCCATTCCATGCCATTCCATGCCATTCCATGCCATTCCATGCCATTCCATGCCATTCCATGCCATTCCATGCCATTCCATGCCATTCCATGCCATTCCATGCCATTCCATGCCATTCCATGCCATTCCATGCCGTGCCATGCCATTCCATGCCGTGCCATGCCGGTGCCATGCCGTGCCATGCCGGTGCCATGCCGTGCCATGCCGGTGCCATGCCGGTGCCATGCCGTGCCATGCCGGTGCCATGCCGTGCCATGCCGGTGCCATGCCGTGCCATGCCGGTGCCATGCCGTGCCATGCCGGTGCCATGCCGTGCCATGCCGGTGCCATGCCGTGCCATGCCGGTGCCATGCCGTGCCATGCCGGTGCCATGCCGGTGCCATGCCGTGCCATGCCGGTGCCATGCCGTGCCATGCCGTGCCATGCCGTGCCATGCCGTGCCATGCCGTGCCATGCCGTGCCATGCCGTGCCATGCCGTGCCATGCCGTGCCATGCCGGTGCCATGCCGTGCCATGCCGGTGCCATGCCGTGCCATGCCGGTGCCATGCCGTGCCATGCCGGTGCCATGCCGTGCCATGCCGGTGCCATGCCGTGCCATGCCGGTGCCATGCCGTGCCATGCCGGTGCCATGCCGTGCCATGCCGGTGCCATGCCGTGCCATGCCGGTGCCATGCCGTGCCATGCCGGTGCCATGCCGTGCCATGCCGGTGCCATGCCGTGCCATGCCGGTGCCATGCCGTGCCATGCCGGTGCCATGCCGTGCCATGCCGGTGCCATGCCGGTGCCATGCCGTGCCATGCCGTGCCATGCCGTGCCATGCCGTGCCATGCCGTGCCATGCCGTGCCATGCCGGTGCCATGCCGTGCCATGCCGGTGCCATGCCGTGCCATGCCGGTGCCATGCCGTGCCATGCCGGTGCCATGCCGGTGCCATGCCGTGCCATGCCGGTGCCATGCCGTGCCATGCCGTGCCATGCCGTGCCATGCCGTGCCATGCCGTGCCATGCCGTGCCATGCCGTGCCATGCCGTGCCATGCCGTGCCATGCCGTGCCATGCCGTGCCATGCCGTGCCATGCCGTGCCATGCCGTGCCATGCCGTGCCATGCCGTGCCATGCCGTGCCATGCCGGTGCCATGCCGTGCCATGCCGGTGCCATGCCGTGCCATGCCGTGCCATGCCGGGCCATGCCGTGCCATGCCGGGCCATGCGGTGCCATGCCATTCCATGCCATTCCATGCCAGTCCATGCCAGTCCATGCCATTCCATGCCACTCAATGCGGTGCCATGCCATTCCATGCCATTCCATGCCATTCCATGCCATTCCATGCCATTCCATGCCATTCCATGCCATTCCATGCCATTCCATGCCATTCCATGCCATTCCATGCCATTCCATGCCATTCCATGCCATTCCATGCCATTCCATGCCATTCCATGCCATTCCATGCCATTCCATGCCATTCCATGCCATTCCATGCCATTCCATGCCATTCCATGCCATTCCATGCCATTCCATGCCATTCCATGCCATTCCATGCCATTCCATGCCATTCCATGCCATTCCATGCCATTCCATGCCATTCCATGCCATTCCATGCCATTCCATGCCATTCCATGCCATTCCATGCCGTGCCATGCCATTCCATGCCATTCCATGCCATTCCATGCCATTCCATGCCGTGCCATGCCGGTGCCATGCCGTGCCATGCCGGTGCCATGCCGTGCCATGCCGGTGCCATGCCGTGCCATGCCGGTGCCATGCCGGTGCCATGCCGTGCCATGCCGGTGCCATGCCGTGCCATGCCGTGCCATGCCGTGCCATGCCGTGCCATGCCGTGCCATGCCGTGCCATGCCGTGCCATGCCGTGCCATGCCGTGCCATGCCGGTGCCATGCCGTGCCATGCCGTGCCATGCCGTGCCATGCCGTGCCATGCCGTGCCATGCCGGGCCATGCGGTGCCATGCCATTCCATGCCATTCCATGCCAGTCCATGCCAGTCCATGCCATTCCATGCCACTCAATGCGGTGCCATGCCATTCCATGCCATTCCATGCCATTCCATGCCATTCCATGCCATTCCATGCCATTCCATGCCATTCCATGCCATTCCATGCCATTCCAAGCCATTCCATGCCATTCCATGCCATTCCATGCCATTCCATGCCATTCCATGCCATTCCATGCCATTCCATGCCAATCCATGCCATTCCATGCCATTCCATGCCATTCCATGCCATTCCATGCCATTCCATGCCGTGCCATGCCGGTGCCATGCCGTGCCATGCCGGTGCCATGCCGTGCCATGCCGGTGCCATGCCGTGCCATGCCATTCCATGCCATTCCATGCCGTGCCATGCCGGTGCCATGCCGTGCCATGCCGGTGCCATGCCGTGCCATGCCGGTGCCATGCCGTGCCATGCCGGTGCCATGCCGTGCCATGCCGGTGCCATGCCGTGCCATGCCGGTGCCATGCCGTGCCATGCCGGTGCCATGCCGTGCCATGCCGGTGCCATGCCGTGCCATGCCGGTGCCATGCCGTGCCATGCCGGTGCCATGCCGTGCCATGCCGGTGCCATGCCGTGCCATGCCGGTGCCATGCCGTGCCATGCCGGTGCCATGCCGTGCCATGCCGGTGCCATGCCGTGCCATGCCGGTGCCATGCCGTGCCATGCCGGTGCCATGCCGTGCCATGCCGGTGCCATGCCGTGCCATGCCGGTGCCATGCCGTGCCATGCCGGTGCCATGCCGTGCCATGCCGGTGCCATGCCGTGCCATGCCGGTGCCATGCCGTGCCATGCCGGTGCCATGCCGTGCCATGCCGGTGCCATGCCGGTGCCATGCCGTGCCATGCCGTGCCATGCCGTGCCATGCCGTGCCATGCCGTGCCATGCCGTGCCATGCCGTGCCATGCCGTGCCATGCCGTGCCATGCCGTGCCATGCCGTGCCATGCCGGTGCCATGCCGTGCCATGCCGTGCCATGCCGTGCCATGCCGTGCCATGCCGTGCCATGCCGGGCCATGCGGTGTCATGCCATTCCATGCCATTCCATGCCAGTCCATGCCAGTCCATGCCATTCCATGCCACTCAATGCGGTGCCATGCCATTCCATGCCATTCCATGCCATTCCATGCCATTCCATGCCATTCCATGCCATTCCATGCCATTCCAAGCCATTCCATGCCATTCCATGCCATTCCATGCCATTCCATGCCATGCCATGCCATTCCATGCCATTCCATGCCATTCCATGCCATTCCATGCCATTCCATGCCATTCCATGCCATTCCATGCCATTCCATGCCATTCCATGCCATTCCATGCCGTGCCATGCCGGTGCCATGCCGTGCCATGCCGGTGCCATGCCGGTGCCATGCCGTGCCATGCCGGTGCCATGCCGTGCCATGCCGGTGCCATGCCGTGCCATGCCGGTGCCATGCCGTGCCATGCCGGTGCCATGCCGTGCCATGCCGGTGCCATGCCGTGCCATGCCGGTGCCATGCCGTGCCATGCCGGTGCCATGCCGGTGCCATGCCGTGCCATGCCGTGCCATGCCGTGCCATGCCGTGCCATGCCGTGCCATGCCGTGCCATGCCGTGCCATGCCGTGCCATGCCGTGCCATGCCGTGCCATGCCGTGCCATGCCGGTGCCATGCCGTGCCATGCCGTGCCATGCCGTGCCATGCCGTGCCATGCCGTGCCATGCCGTGCCATGCCGTGCCATGCCGTGCCATGCCGGTGCCATGCCGTGCCATGCCGTGCCATGCCGTGCCATGCCGTGCCATGCCGTGCCATGCCGTGCCATGCCGTGCCATGCCGTGCCATGCCGTGCCATGCCGTGCCATGCCGGGCCATTCCATGCCATTCCATGCCATTCCATGCCATTCCATGCCATTCCATGCCATTCCATGCCATTCCATGCCGTGCCATGCCGGTGCCATGCCGTGCCATGCCGTGCCATGCCGGTGCCATGCCGTGCCATGCCGGTGCCATGCCGTGCCATGCCGGTGCCATGCCGTGCCATGCCGGTGCCATGCCGTGCCATGCCGGTGCCATGCCGTGCCATGCCGGTGCCATGCCGTGCCATGCCGGTGCCATGCCGTGCCATGCCGGTGCCATGCCGTGCCATGCCGGTGCCATGCCGTGCCATGCCGGTGCCATGCCGGTGCCATGCCGTGCCATGCCGTGCCATGCCGTGCCATGCCGTGCCATGCCGTGCCATGCCGGTGCCATGCCGTGCCATGCCGTGCCATGCCGTGCCATGCCGTGCCATGCCGTGCCATGCCGTGCCATGCCGTGCCATGCCGTGCCATGCCGTGCCATGCCGTGCCATGCCGTGCCATGCCGGGCCATGCGGTGCCATGCCATTCCATGCCATTCCATGCCAGTCCATGCCAGTCCATGCCATTCCATGCCACTCAATGCGGTGCCATGCCATTCCATGCCATTCCATGCCATTCCATGCCATTCCATGCCATTCCATGCCATTCCATGCCATTCCAAGCCATTCCATGCCATTCCATGCCATTCCATGCCATTCCATGCCATTCCATGCCATTCCATGCCATTCCATGCCATTCCATGCCATTCCATGCCATTCCATGCCATTCCATGCCATTCCATGCCATTCCATGCCATTCCATGCCGTGCCATGCCGGTGCCATGCCGTGCCATGCCGGTGCCATGCCGTGCCATGCCGGTGCCATGCCGTGCCATGCCGGTGCCATGCCGTGCCATGCCGGTGCCATGCCGTGCCATGCCGGTGCCATGCCGTGCCATGCCGGTGCCATGCCGTGCCATGCCGGTGCCATGCCGTGCCATGCCGGTGCCATGCCGTGCCATGCCGGTGCCATGCCGGTGCCATGCCGTGCCATGCCGGTGCCATGCCGTGCCATGCCGTGCCATGCCGTGCCATGCCGTGCCATGCCGTGCCATGCCGTGCCATGCCGTGCCATGCCGTGCCATGCCGTGCCATGCCGTGCCATGCCGTGCCATGCCGTGCCATGCCGGTGCCATGCCGTGCCATGCCGTGCCATGCCGTGCCATGCCGTGCCATGCCGTGCCATGCCGTGCCATGCCGTGCCATGCCGTGCCATGCCGTGCCATGCCGTGCCATGCCGTGCCATGCCGTGCCATGCCGTGCCATGCCGTGCCATGCCGTGCCATGCCGTGCCATGCCGTGCCATGCCGTGCCATGCCGTGCCATGCCGTGCCATGCCGTGCCATGCCGTGCCATGCCGTGCCATGCCGTGCCATGCCGTGCCATGCCGTGCCATGCCGTGCCATGCCGTGCCATGCCGTGCCATGCCGTGCCATGCCGTGCCATGCCGTGCCATGCCGTGCCATGCCGTGCCATGCCGTGCCATGCCGTGCCATGCCGTGCCATGCCGTGCCATGCCGTGCCATGCCGTGCCATGCCGTGCCATGCCGTGCCATGCCGTGCCATGCCGTGCCATGCCGTGCCATGCCGTGCCATGCCGTGCCATGCCGTGCCATGCCGTGCCATGCCGTGCCATGCCGTGCCATGCCGTGCCATGCCGTGCCATGCCGTGCCATGCCGTGCCATGCCGTGCCATGCCGTGCCATGCCGTGCCATGCCGTGCCATGCCGTGCCATGCCGTGCCATGCCGTGCCATGCCGTGCCATGCCGTGCCATGCCGTGCCATGCCGTGCCATGCCGTGCCATGCCGTGCCATGCCGTGCCATGCCGTGCCATGCCGTGCCATGCCGTGCCATGCCGTGCCATGCCGTGCCATGCCGTGCCATGCCGGGCCATGCGGTGCCATGCCATTCCATGCCATTCCATGCCAGTCCATGCCAGTCCATGCCATTCCATGCCACTCAATGCGGTGCCATGGCATTCCATGCCATTCCATGCCATTCCATGCCATTCCATGCCATTCCATGCCATTCCATGCCATTCCATGCCATTCCATGCCATTCCAAGCCATTCCATGCCATTCCAAGCCATTCCATGCCATTCCATGACATTCCATGCCATTCCATGCCGTTCCATGCCATTCCATGCCATTCCATGCCATTCCATGCCGTGCCATGCCGGTGCCATGCCGTGCCATGCCGGTGCCATGCCGTGCCATGCCGGTGCCATGCCGTGCCATGCCGGTGCCATGCCGTGCCATGCCGGTGCCATGCCGTGCCATGCCGGTGCCATGCCGTGCCATGCCGGTGCCATGCCGTGCCATGCCGGTGCCATGCCGTGCCATGCCGGTGCCATGCCGTGCCATGCCGGTGCCATGCCGGTGCCATGCCGTGCCATGCCGGTGCCATGCCGTGCCATGCCGTGCCATGCCGTGCCATGCCGTGCCATGCCGTGCCATGCCGTGCCATGCCGTGCCATGCCGTGCCATGCCGTGCCATGCCGTGCCATGCCGTGCCATGCCGTGCCATGCCGGTGCCATGCCGTGCCATGCCGTGCCATGCCGTGCCATGCCGTGCCATGCCGTGCCATGCCGTGCCATGCCGTGCCATGCCGTGCCATGCCGTGCCATGCCGTGCCATGCCGTGCCATGCCGTGCCATGCCGTGCCATGCCGTGCCATGCCGTGCCATGCCGTGCCATGCCGTGCCATGCCGTGCCATGCCGTGCCATGCCGTGCCATGCCGTGCCATGCCGTGCCATGCCGTGCCATGCCGTGCCATGCCGTGCCATGCCGTGCCATGCCGTGCCATGCCGTGCCATGCCGTGCCATGCCGTGCCATGCCGTGCCATGCCGTGCCATGCCGTGCCATGCCGTGCCATGCCGTGCCATGCCGTGCCATGCCGTGCCATGCCGTGCCATGCCGTGCCATGCCGTGCCATGCCGTGCCATGCCGTGCCATGCCGTGCCATGCCGTGCCATGCCGTGCCATGCCGTGCCATGCCGTGCCATGCCGTGCCATGCCGTGCCATGCCGTGCCATGCCGTGCCATGCCGTGCCATGCCGTGCCATGCCGTGCCATGCCGTGCCATGCCGTGCCATGCCGTGCCATGCCGTGCCATGCCGTGCCATGCCGTGCCATGCCGTGCCATGCCGTGCCATGCCGTGCCATGCCGTGCCATGCCGTGCCATGCCGTGCCATGCCGTGCCATGCCGTGCCATGCCGTGCCATGCCGTGCCATGCCGTGCCATGCCGTGCCATGCCGTGCCATGCCGTGCCATGCCGTGCCATGCCGTGCCATGCCGTGCCATGCCGTGCCATGCCGTGCCATGCCGTGCCATGCCGTGCCATGCCGTGCCATGCCGTGCCATGCCGTGCCATGCCGGGCCATGCGGTGCCATGCCATTCCATGCCATTCCATGCCAGTCCATGCCAGTCCATGCCATTCCATGCCACTCAATGCGGTGCCATGGCATTCCATGCCATTCCATGCCATTCCATGCCATTCCATGCCATTCCATGCCATTCCATGCCATTCCATGCCATTCCATGCCATTCCAAGCCATTCCATGCCATTCCAAGCCATTCCATGCCATTCCATGACATTCCATGCCATTCCATGCCGTTCCATGCCATTCCATGCCATTCCATGCCATTCCATGCCATTCCATGCCAGTCCATGCCAGTCCATGCCAGTCCATGCCATTCCATGCCACTCAATGCGGTGCCATGCCATTCCATGCCATTCCATGCCATTCCATGCCATTCCATGCCATTCCATGCCATTCCATGCCATTCCATGCCATTCCATGCCACTCAATGCGGTGCCATGCCATTCCATGCCATTCCATGCCATTCCATGCCATTCCATGCCATTCCATGCCATTCCATGCCATTCCATGCCATTCCATGCCATTCCATGCCATTCCATGCCATTCCATGCCATTCCATGCCGTGCCATGCCGTGCCATGCCGGTGCCATGCCGTGCCATGCCGGTGCCATGCCGTGCCATGCCGGTGCCATGCCGTGCCATGCCGGTGCCATGCCGTGCCATGCCGGTGCCATGCCGTGCCATGCCGGTGCCATGCCGTGCCATGCCGGTGCCATGCCGTGCCATGCCGGTGCCATGCCGTGCCATGCCGTGCCATGCCGTGCCATGCCGTGCCATGCCGTGCCATGCCGTGCCATGCCGTGCCATGCCGTGCCATGCCGTGCCATGCCGTGCCATGCCGTGCCATGCCGTGCCATGCCGTGCCATGCCGTGCCATGCCGTGCCATGCCGTGCCATGCCGTGCCATGCCGTGCCATGCCGTGCCATGCCGTGCCATGCCGTGCCATGCCGTGCCATGCCGTGCCATGCCGTGCCATGCCGTGCCATGCCGTGCCATGCCGGTGCCATGCCGTGCCATGCCGGTGCCATGCCGTGCCATGCCGGTGCCATGCCGTGCCATGCCGGTGCCATGCCGTGCCATGCCGGTGCCATGCCGTGCCATGCCGGTGCCATGCCGTGCCATGCCGGTGCCATGCCGGTGCCATGCCGTGCCATGCCGGTGCCATGCCGTGCCATGCCGTGCCATGCCGTGCCATGCCGTGCCATGCCGTGCCATGCCGTGCCATGCGGTGCCATGCCATTCCATGCCATTCCATGCCAGTCCATGCCAGTCCATGCCATTCCATGCCACTCAATGCGGTGCCATGGCATTCCATGCCATTCCATGCCATTCCATGCCATTCCATGCCATTCCATGCCATTCCATGCCATTCCATGCCATTCCATGCCATTCCAAGCCATTCCATGCCATTCCAAGCCATTCCATGCCATTCCATGCCATTCCATGCCATTCCATGCCGTTCCATGCCATTCCATGCCATTCCATGCCATTCCATGCCATTCCATGCCAGTCCATGCCAGTCCATGCCAGTCCATGCCATTCCATGCCACTCAATGCGGTGCCATGCCATTCCATGCCATTCCATGCCATTCCATGCCAGTCCATGCCAGTCCATGCCAGTCCATGCCATTCCATGCCACTCAATGCGGTGCCATGCCATTCCATGCCATTCCATGCCATTCCATGCCATTCCATGCCATTCCATGCCATTCCATGCCATTCCATGCCATTCCATGCCATTCCATGCCATTCCATGCCATTCCATGCCATTCCATGCCATTCCATGCCATTCCATGCCATTCCATGCCATTCCATGCCATTCCATGCCATTCCATGCCATTCCATGCCATTCCATGCCATTCCATGCCATTCCATGCCATTCCATGCCATTCCATGCCATTCCATGCCATTCCATGCCATTCCATGCCATTCCATGCCATTCCATGCCATTCCATGCCATTCCATGCCATTCCATGCCATTCCATGCCATTCCATGCCATTCCATGCCATTCCATGCCATTCCATGCCATTCCATGCCATTCCATGCCATTCCATGCCATTCCATGCCATTCCATGCCATTCCATGCCATTCCATGCCATTCCATGCCATTCCATGCCATTCCATGCCGTGCCATGCCGTGCCATGCCGGTGCCATGCCGTGCCATGCCGGTGCCATGCCGTGCCATGCCGGTGCCATGCCGTGCCATGCCGGTGCCATGCCGTGCCATGCCGGTGCCATGCCGTGCCATGCCGGTGCCATGCCGTGCCATGCCGGTGCCATGCCGTGCCATGCCGGTGCCATGCCGGTGCCATGCCGTGCCATGCCGTGCCATGCCGTGCCATGCCGTGCCATGCCGTGCCATGCCGTGCCATGCCGTGCCATGCCGGTGCCATGCCGTGCCATGCCGTGCCATGCCGTGCCATGCCGTGCCATGCCGTGCCATGCCGGGCCATGCGGTGTCATGCCATTCCATGCCATTCCATGCCAGTCCATGCCAGTCCATGCCATTCCATGCCACTCAATGCGGTGCCATGCCATTCCATGCCATTCCATGCCATTCCATGCCATTCCATGCCATTCCATGCCATTCCATGCCATTCCAAGCCATTCCATGCCATTCCATGCCATTCCATGCCATTCCATGCCATTCCATGCCACTCAATGCGGTGCCATGCCATTCCATGCCATTCCATGCCATTCCATGCCATTCCAAGCCATTCCATGCCATTCCATGCCATTCCATGCCATTCCATGCCGTGCCATGCCGGTGCCATGCCGTGCCATGCCGGTGCCATGCCGTGCCATGCCGGTGCCATGCCGTGCCATGCCGGTGCCATGCCGTGCCATGCCGGTGCCATGCCGGTGCCATGCCGTGCCATGCCGTGCCATGCCGTGCCATGCCGTGCCATGCCGTGCCATGCCGGTGCCATGCCGTGCCATGCCGGTGCCATGCCGTGCCATGCCGGTGCCATGCCGTGCTATGCCGGTGCCATGCCGTGCCATGCCGGTGCCATGCCGGTGCCATGCCGTGCCATGCCGTGCCATGCCGTGCCATGCCGTGCCATGCCGTGCCATGCCGTGCCATGCCGTGCCATGCCGTGCCATGCCGTGCCATGCCGTGCCATGCCGTGCCATGCCGTGCCATGCCGTGCCATGCCGTGCCATGCCGGGCCATGCGGTGCCATGCCATTCCATGCCATTCCATGCCAGTCCATGCCAGTCCATGCCATTCCATGCCACTCAATGCGGTGCCATGCCATTCCATGCCATTCCATGCCATTCCATGCCATTCCATGCCATTCCATGCCATTCCATGCCATTCCATGCCATTCCATGCCATTCCATGCCATTCCATGCCATTCCATGCCATTCCATGCCATTCCATGCCATTCCATGCCATTCCATGCCATTCCATGCCATTCCATGCCATTCCATGCCATTCCATGCCATTCCATGCCATTCCATGCCATTCCATGCCATTCCATGCCATTCCATGCCATTCCATGCCATTCCATGCCATTCCATGCCATTCCATGCCATTCCATGCCATTCCATGCCATTCCATGCCATTCCATGCCATTCCATGCCATTCCATGCCATTCCATGCCATTCCATGCCATTCCATGCCATTCCACGCCATTCCATGCCATTCCATGCCATTCCACGCCATTCCATGCCATTCCATGCCATTCCATGCCATTCCATGCCGTTCCATGCCATTCCATGCCATTCCATGCCATTCCATGCCATTCCATGCCAGTCCATGCCAGTCCATGCCAGTCCATGCCATTCCATGCCAGTCCATGCCATTCCATGCCACTCAATGCGGTGCCATGCCATTCCATGCCATTCCATGCCATTCCATGCCATTCCATGCCATTCCATGCCATTCCATGCCATTCCATGCCATTCCATGCCACTCAATGCGGTGCCATGCCATTCCATGCCATTCCATGCCATTCCATGCCATTCCATGCCATTCCATGCCATTCCATGCCATTCCATGCCATTCCATGCCATTCCATGCCATTCCATGCCATTCCATGCCATTCCATGCCATTCCATGCCATTCCATGCCATTCCATGCCATTCCATGCCATTCCATGCCGTGCCATGCCGGTGCCATGCCGTGCCATGCCGGTGCCATGCCGTGCCATGCCGGTGCCATGCCGTGCCATGCCGGTGCCATGCCGTGCCATGCCGGTGCCATGCCGTGCCATGCCGGTGCCATGCCGTGCCATGCCGGTCCCATGCCGTGCCATGCCGGTCCCATGCCGTGCCATGCCGGTGCCATGCCGTGCCATGCCGGTGCCATGCCGTGCCATGCCGGTGCCATGCCGGTGCCATGCCGGTGCCATGCCGGTGCCATGCCGGTGCCATGCCGTGCCATGCCGGTGCCATGCCGTGCCATGCCGGTGCCATGCCGTGCCATGCCGGTGCCATGCCGTGCCATGCCGGTGCCATGCCGTGCCATGCCGGTGCCATGCCGTGCCATGCCGGTGCCATGCCGTGCCATGCCGGTGCCATGCCGTGCCATGCCGGTGCCATGCCGTGCCATGCCGGTGCCATGCCGTGCCATGCCGGTGCCATGCCGTGCCATGCCGGTGCCATGCCGTGCCATGCCGGTGCCATGCCGTGCCATGCCGGTGCCATGCCGTGCCATGCCGGTGCCATGCCGTGCCATGCCGGTGCCATGCCGTGCCATGCCGGTGCCATGCCGGTGCCATGCCGTGCCATGCCGTGCCATGCCGTGCCATGCCGTGCCATGCCGTGCCATGCCGTGCCATGCCGTGCCATGCCGGTGCCATGCCGTGCCATGCCGTGCCATGCCGTGCCATGCCGTGCCATGCCGTGCCATGCCGTGCCATGCCGTGCCATGCCGTGCCATGCCGTGCCATGCCGTGCCATGCCGTGCCATGCCGTGCCATGCCGTGCCATGCCGTGCCATGCCGTGCCATGCCGTGCCATGCCGGGCCATGCGGTGTCATGCCATTCCATGCCATTCCATGCCAGTCCATGCCAGTCCATGCCATTCCATGCCACTCAATGCGGTGCCATGCCATTCCATGCCATTCCATGCCATTCCATGCCATTCCATGCCATTCCATGCCATTCCATGCCATTCCAAGCCATTCCATGCCATTCCATGCCATTCCATGCCATTCCATGCCATTCCATGCCATTCCATGCCATTCCATGCCATTCCATGCCATTCCATGCCATTCCATGCCATTCCATGCCATTCCATGCCATTCCATGCCATTCCATGCCATTCCATGCCATTCCATGCCATTCCATGCCATTCCATGCCATTCCATGCCATTCCATGCCATTCCATGCCGTGCCATGCCGGTGCCATGCCGTGCCATGCCGGTGCCATGCCGGTGCCATGCCGTGCCATGCCGGTGCCATGCCGTGCCATGCCGGTGCCATGCCGTGCCATGCCGGTGCCATGCCGTGCCATGCCGGTGCCATGCCGTGCCATGCCGGTGCCATGCCGTGCCATGCCGGTGCCATGCCGGTGCCATGCCGTGCCATGCCGTGCCATGCCGTGCCATGCCGTGCCATGCCGTGCCATGCCGTGCCATGCCGTGCCATGCCGTGCCATGCCGTGCCATGCCGTGCCATGCCGTGCCATGCCGGTGCCATGCCGTGCCATGCCGTGCCATGCCGTGCCATGCCGTGCCATGCCGTGCCATGCCGTGCCATGCCGTGCCATGCCGTGCCATGCCGGTGCCATGCCGTGCCATGCCGTGCCATGCCGTGCCATGCCGTGCCATGCCGTGCCATGCCGTGCCATGCCGTGCCATGCCGTGCCATGCCGTGCCATGCCGGGCCATTCCATGCCATTCCATGCCATTCCATGCCATTCCATGCCGTGCCATGCCGGTGCCATGCCGTGCCATGCCGTGCCATGCCGGTGCCATGCCGTGCCATGCCGGTGCCATGCCGTGCCATGCCGGTGCCATGCCGTGCCATGCCGGTGCCATGCCGTGCCATGCCGGTGCCATGCCGTGCCATGCCGGTGCCATGCCGTGCCATGCCGGTGCCATGCCGTGCCATGCCGGTGCCATGCCGTGCCATGCCGGTGCCATGCCGTGCCATGCCGGTGCCATGCCGTGCCATGCCGGTGCCATGCCGTGCCATGCCGGTGCCATGCCGTGCCATGCCGGTGCCATGCCGGTGCCATGCCGGTGCCATGCCGTGCCATGCCGTGCCATGCCGTGCCATGCCGTGCCATGCCGTGCCATGCCGTGCCATGCCGTGCCATGCCGTGCCATGCCGGTGCCATGCCGTGCCATGCCGTGCCATGCCGTGCCATGCCGTGCCATGCCGTGCCATGCCGTGCCATGCCGTGCCATGCCGTGCCATGCCGTGCCATGCCGTGCCATGCCGTGCCATGCCGTGCCATGCCGTGCCATGCCGGGCCATGCGGTGCCATGCCATTCCATGCCATTCCATGCCAGTCCATGCCAGTCCATGCCATTCCATGCCACTCAATGCGGTGCCATGCCATTCCATGCCATTCCATGCCATTCCATGCCATTCCATGCCATTCCATGCCATTCCAAGCCATTCCATGCCATTCCATGCCATTCCATGCCATTCCATGCCATTCCATGCCATTCCATGCCATTCCATGCCATTCCATGCCATTCCATGCCATTCCATGCCATTCCATGCCATTCCATGCCATTCCATGCCATTCCATGCCATTCCATGCCATTCCATGCCGTGCCATGCCGGTGCCATGCCGTGCCATGCCGGTGCCATGCCGTGCCATGCCGTGCCATGCCGGTGCCATGCCGTGCCATGCCGGTGCCATGCCGTGCCATGCCGGTGCCATGCCGTGCCATGCCGGTGCCATGCCGTGCCATGCCGGTGCCATGCCGTGCCATGCCGGTGCCATGCCGTGCCATGCCGGTGCCATGCCGGTGCCATGCCGTGCCATGCCGGTGCCATGCCGGTGCCATGCCGTGCCATGCCGGTGCCATGCCGTGCCATGCCGTGCCATGCCGTGCCATGCCGTGCCATGCCGTGCCATGCCGTGCCATGCCGTGCCATGCCGTGCCATGCCGTGCCATGCCGTGCCATGCCGTGCCATGCCGGTGCCATGCCGTGCCATGCCGTGCCATGCCGTGCCATGCCGTGCCATGCCGTGCCATGCCGTGCCATGCCGTGCCATGCCGTGCCATGCCGTGCCATGCCGTGCCATGCCGTGCCATGCCGTGCCATGCCGTGCCATGCCGTGCCATGCCGTGCCATGCCGTGCCATGCCGTGCCATGCCGTGCCATGCCGTGCCATGCCGTGCCATGCCGTGCCATGCCGTGCCATGCCGTGCCATGCCGTGCCATGCCGTGCCATGCCGTGCCATGCCGTGCCATGCCGTGCCATGCCGTGCCATGCCGTGCCATGCCGTGCCATGCCGTGCCATGCCGTGCCATGCCGTGCCATGCCGTGCCATGCCGTGCCATGCCGTGCCATGCCGTGCCATGCCGTGCCATGCCGTGCCATGCCGTGCCATGCCGTGCCATGCCGTGCCATGCCGTGCCATGCCGTGCCATGCCGTGCCATGCCGTGCCATGCCGTGCCATGCCGTGCCATGCCGTGCCATGCCGTGCCATGCCGTGCCATGCCGTGCCATGCCGTGCCATGCCGTGCCATGCCGTGCCATGCCGTGCCATGCCGTGCCATGCCGTGCCATGCCGTGCCATGCCGTGCCATGCCGTGCCATGCCGTGCCATGCCGTGCCATGCCGTGCCATGCCGTGCCATGCCGTGCCATGCCGTGCCATGCCGTGCCATGCCGTGCCATGCCGTGCCATGCCGGGCCATGCGGTGCCATGCCATTCCATGCCATTCCATGCCAGTCCATGCCAGTCCATGCCATTCCATGCCACTCAATGCGGTGCCATGGCATTCCATGCCATTCCATGCCATTCCATGCCATTCCATGCCATTCCATGCCATTCCATGCCATTCCAAGCCATTCCATGCCATTCCAAGCCATTCCATGCCATTCCATGCCATTCCATGCCATTCCATGCCGTTCCATGCCATTCCATGCCATTCCATGCCATTCCATGCCATTCCATGCCAGTCCATGCCAGTCCATGCCAGTCCATGCCATTCCATGCCACTCAATGCGGTGCCATGCCATTCCATGCCATTCCATGCCATTCCATGCCATTCCATGCCATTCCATGCCATTCCATGCCATTCCATGCCACTCAATGCGGTGCCATGCCATTCCATGCCATTCCATGCCATTCCATGCCATTCCATGCCATTCCATGCCATTCCATGCCATTCCATGCCATTCCATGCCATTCCATGCCATTCCATGCCATTCCATGCCATTCCATGCCATTCCATGCCATTCCATGCCATTCCATGCCATTCCATGCCATTCCATGCCATTCCATGCCATTCCATGCCATTCCATGCCATTCCATGCCATTCCATGCCATTCCATGCCATTCCATGCCATTCCATGCCATTCCATGCCATTCCATGCCATTCCATGCCATTCCATGCCATTCCATGCCATTCCATGCCATTCCATGCCATTCCATGCCATTCCATGCCATTCCATGCCATTCCATGCCGTGCCATGCCGTGCCATGCCGGTGCCATGCCGTGCCATGCCGGTGCCATGCCGTGCCATGCCGGTGCCATGCCGTGCCATGCCGGTGCCATGCCGTGCCATGCCGGTGCCATGCCGTGCCATGCCGGTGCCATGCCGTGCCATGCCGTGCCATGCCGTGCCATGCCGTGCCATGCCGTGCCATGCCGTGCCATGCCGTGCCATGCCGTGCCATGCCGTGCCATGCCGTGCCATGCCGTGCCATGCCGGTGCCATGCCGTGCCATGCCGGTGCCATGCCGTGCCATGCCGGTGCCATGCCGTGCCATGCCGGTGCCATGCCGTGCCATGCCGGTGCCATGCCGTGCCATGCCGGTGCCATGCCGGTGCCATGCCGTGCCATGCCGGTGCCATGCCGTGCCATGCCGTGCCATGCCGTGCCATGCCGTGCCATGCCGTGCCATGCCGTGCCATGCCGTGCCATGCCGGGCCATGCGGTGCCATGCCATTCCATGCCATTCCATGCCAGTCCATGCCAGTCCATGCCATTCCATGCCACTCAATGCGGTGCCATGGCATTCCATGCCATTCCATGCCATTCCATGCCATTCCATGCCATTCCATGCCATTCCATGCCATTCCATGCCATTCCATGCCATTCCAAGCCATTCCATGCCATTCCAAGCCATTCCATGCCATTCCATGCCATTCCATGCCATTCCATGCCGTTCCATGCCATTCCATGCCATTCCATGCCATTCCATGCCATTCCATGCCAGTCCATGCCAGTCCATGCCAGTCCATGCCATTCCATGCCACTCAATGCGGTGCCATGCCATTCCATGCCATTCCATGCCATTCCATGCCATTCCATGCCATTCCATGCCATTCCATGCCATTCCATGCCACTCAATGCGGTGCCATGCCATTCCATGCCATTCCATGCCATTCCATGCCATTCCATGCCATTCCATGCCATTCCATGCCATTCCATGCCATTCCATGCCATTCCATGCCATTCCATGCCATTCCATGCCATTCCATGCCATTCCATGCCATTCCATGCCATTCCATGCCATTCCATGCCATTCCATGCCATTCCATGCCATTCCATGCCATTCCATGCCATTCCATGCCATTCCATGCCATTCCATGCCGTGCCATGCCGTGCCATGCCGGTGCCATGCCGTGCCATGCCGTGCCATGCCGTGCCATGCCGGGCCATGCGGTGCCATGCCATTCCATGCCATTCCATGCCAGTCCATGCCAGTCCATGCCATTCCATGCCACTCAATGCGGTGCCATGCCATTCCATGCCATTCCATGCCATTCCATGCCATTCCATGCCATTCCATGCCATTCCATGCCATTCCATGCCATTCCAAGCCATTCCATGCCATTCCATGCCATTCCATGCCATTCCATGCCATTCCATGCCATTCCATGCCATTCCATGCCATTCCATGCCGTGCCATGCCGTGCCATGCCGGTGCCATGCCGTGCCATGCCGGTGCCATGCCGTGCCATGCCGGTGCCATGCCGTGCCATGCCGGTGCCATGCCGTGCCATGCCGGTGCCATGCCGGTGCCATGCCGGTGCCATGCCGTGCCATGCCGGTGCCATGCCGGTGCCATGCCGGTGCCATGCCGTGCCATGCCGGTGCCATGCCGTGCCATGCCGGTGCCATGCCGTGCCATGCCGGTGCCATGCCGTGCCATGCCGGTGCCATGCCGTGCCATGCCGGTGCCATGCCGTGCCATGCCGGTGCCATGCCGTGCCATGCCGGTGCCATGCCGTGCCATGCCGGTGCCATGCCGTGCCATGCCGGTGCCATGCCGTGCCATGCCGGTGCCATGCCGTGCCATGCCGTTGCCATGCCGTGCCATGCCGGTGCCATGCCGTGCCATGCCGGTGCCATGCCGTGCCATGCCGGTGCCATGCCGTGCCATGCCGGTGCCATGCCGTGCCATGCCGGTGCCATGCCGTGCCATGCCGGTGCCATGCCGTGCCATGCCGGTGCCATGCCGTGCCATGCCGGTGCCATGCCGTGCCATGCCGGTGCCATGCCGTGCCATGCCGGTGCCATGCCGTGCCATGCCGGTGCCATGCCGTGCCATGCCGGTGCCATGCCGTGCCATGCCGGTGCCATGCCGTGCCATGCCGGTGCCATGCCGTGCCATGCCGGTGCCATGCCGTGCCATGCCGGTGCCATGCCGGTGCCATGCCGTGCCATGCCGTGCCATGCCGTGCCATGCCGTGCCATGCCGGTGCCATGCCGTGCCATGCCGGTGCCATGCCGTGCCATGCCGGTGCCATGCCGTGCCATGCCGTGCCATGCCGTGCCATGCCGTGCCATGCCGTGCCATGCCGTGCCATGCCGGGCCATGCGGTGCCATGCCATTCCATGCCATTCCATGCCAGTCCATGCCAGTCCATGCCATTCCATGCCACTCAATGCGGTGCCATGCCATTCCATGCCATTCCATGCCATTCCATGCCATTCCATGCCATTCCATGCCATTCCATGCCATTCCATGCCATTCCATGCCATTCCATGCCATTCCAAGCCATTCCATGCCATTCCATGCCATTCCATGCCATTCCATGCCATTCCATGCCATTCCATGCCATTCCATGCCATTCCATGCCATTCCATGCCATTCCATGCCATTCCATGCCATTCCATGCCATTCCATGCCGTGCCATGCCGGTGCCATGCCGTGCCATGCCGGTGCCATGCCGTGCCATGCCGGTGCCATGCCGTGCCATGCCGGTGCCATGCCGTGCCATGCCGTGCCATGCCGTGCCATGCCGTGCCATGCCGTGCCATGCCGTGCCATGCCGGGCCATGCGGTGCCATGCCATTCCATGCCATTCCATGCCAGTCCATGCCAGTCCATGCCATTCCATGCCACTCAATGCGGTGCCATGCCATTCCATGCCATTCCATGCCATTCCATGCCATTCCATGCCATTCCATGCCATTCCATGCCATTCCATGCCATTCCATGCCATTCCAAGCCATTCCATGCCATTCCATGCCATTCCATGCCATTCCATGCCATTCCATGCCATTCCATGCCATTCCATGCCATTCCATGCCATTCCATGCCATTCCATGCCATTCCATGCCATTCCATGCCATTCCATGCCGTGCCATGCCGGTGCCATGCCGTGCCATGCCGGTGCCATGCCGTGCCATGCCGGTGCCATGCCGTGCCATGCCGGTGCCATGCCGTGCCATGCCGGTGCCATGCCGTGCCATGCCGGTGCCATGCCGTGCCATGCCGGTGCCATGCCGTGCCATGCCGGTGCCATGCCGTGCCATGCCGGTGCCATGCCGTGCCATGCCGGTGCCATGCCGGTGCCATGCCGTGCCATGCCGTGCCATGCCGTGCCATGCCGGTGCCATGCCGTGCCATGCCGGTGCCATGCCGTGCCATGCCGGTGCCATGCCGGTGCCATGCCGTGCCATGCCGTGCCATGCCGTGCCATGCCGTGCCATGCCGTGCCATGCCGTGCCATGCCGTGCCATGCCGTGCCATGCCGTGCCATGCCGGTGCCATGCCGTGCCATGCCGGTGCCATGCCGTGCCATGCCGTGCCATGCCGTGCCATGCCGGTGCCATGCCGTGCCATGCCGTGCCATGCCGTGCCGTGCCGTGCCATGCCGTGCCATGCCGGGCCATGCGGTGCCATGCCATTCCATGCCATTCCATGCCAGTCCATGCCAGTCCATGCCATTCCATGCCACTCAATGCGGTGCCATGCCATTCCATGCCATTCCATGCCATTCCATGCCATTCCATGCCATTCCATGCCATTCCATGCCATTCCATGCCATTCCATGCCATTCCATGCCATTCCATGCCATTCCATGCCATTCCATGCCATTCCATGCCATTCCATGCCATTCCATGCTATTCCATGCCATTCCATGCCATTCCATGCCATTCCATGCCATTCCATGCCATTCCATGCCATTCCATGCCATTCCATGCCATTCCATGCCATTCCATGCCATTCCATGCCATTCCATGCCATTCCATGCCATTCCATGCCATTCCATGCCATTCCATGCCATTCCATGCCATTCCATGCCATTCCATGCCATTCCATGCCATTCCATGCCATTCCATGCCATTCCATGCCATTCCATGCCATTCCATGCCATTCCATGCCATTCCATGCCATTCCATGCCATTCCATGCCATTCCATGCCATTCCATGCCATTCCATGCCATTCCATGCCATTCCATGCCGTGCCATGCCATTCCATGCCATTCCATGCCATTCCATGCCATTCCATGCCGTGCCATGCCGGTGCCATGCCGTGCCATGCCGGTGCCATGCCGTGCCATGCCGGTGCCATGCCGTGCCATGCCGGTGCCATGCCGTGCCATGCCGGTGCCATGCCGGTGCCATGCCGTGCCATGCCGGTGCCATGCCGTGCCATGCCGTGCCATGCCGTGCCATGCCGTGCCATGCCGTGCCATGCCGTGCCATGCCGTGCCATGCCGTGCCATGCCGTGCCATGCCGTGCCATGCCGTGCCATGCCGGTGCCATGCCGTGCCATGCCGGTGCCATGCCGTGCCATGCCGGTGCCATGCCGTGCCATGCCGGTGCCATGCCGTGCCATGCCGGTGCCATGCCGGTGCCATGCCGTGCCATGCCGTGCCATGCCGTGCCATGCCGTGCCATGCCGTGCCATGCCGTGCCATGCCGTGCCATGCCGTGCCATGCCGTGCCATGCCGTGCCATGCCGGGCCATGCGGTGCCATGCCATTCCATGCCATTCCATGCCAGTCCATGCCAGTCCATGCCATTCCATGCCACTCAATGCGGTGCCATGCCATTCCATGCCATTCCATGCCATTCCATGCCATTCCATGCCATTCCATGCCATTCCAAGCCATTCCATGCCATTCCATGCCATTCCATGCCATTCCATGCCATTCCATGCCATTCCATGCCATTCCATGCCATTCCATGCCATTCCATGCCATTCCATGCCATTCCATGCCATTCCATGCCATTCCATGCCATTCCATGCCATTCCATGCCATTCCATGCCATTCCATGCCATTCCATGCCATTCCATGCCATTCCATGCCATTCCATGCCATTCCATGCCATTCCATGCCGTGCCATGCCGGTGCCATGCCGTGCCATGCCGGTGCCATGCCGTGCCATGCCGTGCCATGCCGGTGCCATGCCGTGCCATGCCGGTGCCATGCCGTGCCATGCCGGTGCCATGCCGTGCCATGCCGGTGCCATGCCGTGCCATGCCGGTGCCATGCCGTGCCATGCCGGTGCCATGCCGTGCCATGCCGGTGCCATGCCGGTGCCATGCCGTGCCATGCCGGTGCCATGCCGTGCCATGCCGTGCCATGCCGTGCCATGCCGTGCCATGCCGTGCCATGCCGTGCCATGCCGTGCCATGCCGTGCCATGCCGTGCCATGCCGGTGCCATGCCGTGCCATGCCGGTGCCATGCCGTGCCATGCCGGTGCCATGCCGTGCCATGCCGGTGCCATGCCGTGCCATGCCGGTGCCATGCCGTGCCATGCCGGTGCCATGCCGTGCCATGCCGGTGCCATGCCGTGCCATGCCGGTGCCATGCCGTGCCATGCCGGTGCCATGCCGTGCCATGCCGGTGCCATGCCGTGCCATGCCGGTGCCATGCCGTGCCATGCCGGTGCCATGCCGTGCCATGCCGGTGCCATGCCGTGCCATGCCGGTGCCATGCCGTGCCATGCCGGTGCCATGCCGGTGCCATGCCGTGCCATGCCGTGCCATGCCGTGCCATGCCGTGCCATGCCGTGCCATGCCGTGCCATGCCGGTGCCATGCCGTGCCATGCCGGTGCCATGCCGTGCCATGCCGGTGCCATGCCGGTGCCATGCCGTGCCATGCCGGTGCCATGCCGTGCCATGCCGTGCCATGCCGTGCCATGCCGTGCCATGCCGTGCCATGCCGTGCCATGCCGTGCCATGCCGTGCCATGCCGTGCCATGCCGTGCCATGCCGTGCCATGCCGTGCCATGCCGTGCCATGCCGTGCCATGCCGTGCCATGCCGTGCCATGCCGTGCCATGCCGTGCCATGCCGGTGCCATGCCGTGCCATGCCGGTGCCATGCCGTGCCATGCCGTGCCATGCCGGGCCATGCCGTGCCATGCCGGGCCATGCGGTGCCATGCCATTCCATGCCATTCCATGCCAGTCCATGCCAGTCCATGCCATTCCATGCCACTCAATGCGGTGCCATGCCATTCCATGCCATTCCATGCCATTCCATGCCATTCCATGCCATTCCATGCCATTCCATGCCATTCCATGCCATTCCATGCCATTCCATGCCATTCCATGCCATTCCATGCCATTCCATGCCATTCCATGCCATTCCATGCCATTCCATGCCATTCCATGCCATTCCATGCCATTCCATGCCATTCCATGCCATTCCATGCCATTCCATGCCATTCCATGCCATTCCATGCCATTCCATGCCATTCCATGCCATTCCATGCCATTCCATGCCATTCCATGCCATTCCATGCCATTCCATGCCATTCCATGCCGTGCCATGCCATTCCATGCCATTCCATGCCATTCCATGCCATTCCATGCCGTGCCATGCCGGTGCCATGCCGTGCCATGCCGGTGCCATGCCGTGCCATGCCGGTGCCATGCCGTGCCATGCCGGTGCCATGCCGGTGCCATGCCGTGCCATGCCGGTGCCATGCCGTGCCATGCCGTGCCATGCCGTGCCATGCCGTGCCATGCCGTGCCATGCCGTGCCATGCCGTGCCATGCCGTGCCATGCCGTGCCATGCCGGTGCCATGCCGTGCCATGCCGTGCCATGCCGTGCCATGCCGTGCCATGCCGTGCCATGCCGGGCCATGCGGTGCCATGCCATTCCATGCCATTCCATGCCAGTCCATGCCAGTCCATGCCATTCCATGCCACTCAATGCGGTGCCATGCCATTCCATGCCATTCCATGCCATTCCATGCCATTCCATGCCATTCCATGCCATTCCATGCCATTCCATGCCATTCCATGCCATTCCAAGCCATTCCATGCCATTCCATGCCATTCCATGCCATTCCATGCCATTCCATGCCATTCCATGCCATTCCATGCCAATCCATGCCATTCCATGCCATTCCATGCCATTCCATGCCATTCCATGCCATTCCATGCCGTGCCATGCCGGTGCCATGCCGTGCCATGCCGGTGCCATGCCGTGCCATGCCGGTGCCATGCCGTGCCATGCCATTCCATGCCATTCCATGCCGTGCCATGCCGGTGCCATGCCGTGCCATGCCGGTGCCATGCCGTGCCATGCCGGTGCCATGCCGTGCCATGCCGGTGCCATGCCGTGCCATGCCGGTGCCATGCCGTGCCATGCCGGTGCCATGCCGTGCCATGCCGGTGCCATGCCGTGCCATGCCGGTGCCATGCCGTGCCATGCCGGTGCCATGCCGTGCCATGCCGGTGCCATGCCGTGCCATGCCGGTGCCATGCCGTGCCATGCCGGTGCCATGCCGTGCCATGCCGGTGCCATGCCGTGCCATGCCGGTGCCATGCCGTGCCATGCCGGTGCCATGCCGTGCCATGCCGGTGCCATGCCGTGCCATGCCGGTGCCATGCCGTGCCATGCCGGTGCCATGCCGGTGCCATGCCGGTGCCATGCCGTGCCATGCCGGTGCCATGCCGTGCCATGCCGGTGCCATGCCGTGCCATGCCGGTGCCATGCCGTGCCATGCCGGTGCCATGCCGTGCCATGCCGGTGCCATGCCGTGCCATGCCGGTGCCATGCCGTGCCATGCCGGTGCCATGCCGTGCCATGCCGGTGCCATGCCGTGCCATGCCGGTGCCATGCCGTGCCATGCCGGTGCCATGCCGTGCCATGCCATTCCATGCCATTCCATGCCGTGCCATGCCGGTGCCATGCCGTGCCATGCCGGTGCCATGCCGTGCCATGCCGGTGCCATGCCGTGCCATGCCGGTGCCATGCCGTGCCATGCCGGTGCCATGCCGTGCCATGCCGGTGCCATGCCGTGCCATGCCGGTGCCATGCCGTGCCATGCCGGTGCCATGCCGTGCCATGCCGGTGCCATGCCGTGCCATGCCGGTGCCATGCCGTGCCATGCCGGTGCCATGCCGTGCCATGCCGGTGCCATGCCGTGCCATGCCGGTGCCATGCCGGTGCCATGCCGTGCCATGCCGGTGCCATGCCGTGCCATGCCGTGCCATGCCGTGCCATGCCGTGCCATGCCGTGCCATGCCGTGCCATGCCGTGCCATGCCGTGCCATGCCGTGCCATACCGTGCCATGCCGTGCCATGCCGGTGCCATGCCGTGCCATGCCGGTGCCATGCCGGTGCCATGCCGTGCCATGCCGTGCCATGCCGTGCCATGCCGTGCCATGCCGTGCCATGCCGTGCCATGCCGTGCCATGCCGTGCCATGCCGTGCCATGCCGGGCCATGCGGTGCCATGCCATTCCATGCCATTCCATGCCAGTCCATGCCAGTCCATGCCATTCCATGCCACTCAATGCGGTGCCATGCCATTCCATGCCATTCCATGCCATTCCATGCATTCCATGCCATTCCATGCCATTCCATGCCATTCCATGCCATTCCATGCCATTCCATGCCATTCCATGCCATTCCATGCCATTCCATGCCATTCCATGCCATTCCATGCCATTCCATGCCATTCCATGCCATTCCATGCCATTCCATGCCATTCCATGCCATTCCATGCCATTCCATGCCATTCCATGCCATTCCATGCCATTCCATGCCATTCCATGCCATTCCATGCCATTCCATGCCATTCCATGCCATTCCATGCCATTCCATGCCATTCCATGCCATTCCACGCCATTCCATGCCATTCCATGCCATTCCACGCCATTCCATGCCATTCCATGCCATTCCATGCCATTCCATGCCGTTCCATGCCGTTCCATGCCATTCCATGCCATTCCATGCCATTCCATGCCATTCCATGCCAGTCCATGCCAGTCCATGCCAGTCCATGCCATTCCATGCCAGTCCATGCCATTCCATGCCACTCAATGCGGTGCCATGCCATTCCATGCCATTCCATGCCATTCCATGCCATTCCATGCCATTCCATGCCATTCCATGCGGTGCCATGCCATTCCATGCCATTCCATGCCATTCCATGCCATTCCATGCCATTCCATGCCATTCCATGCCATTCCATGCCATTCCATGCCATTCCATGCCATTCCATGCCATTCCATGCCATTCCATGCCATTCCATGCCATTCCATGCCATTCCATGCCATTCCATGCCATTCCATGCCATTCCATGCCATTCCATGCCATTCCATGCCATTCCATGCCATTCCATGCCATTCCATGCCATTCCATGCCATTCCATGCCGTGCCATGCCGGTGCCATGCCGTGCCATGCCGGTGCCATGCCGTGCCATGCCGGTGCCATGCCGTGCCATGCCGTGCCATGCCGTGCCATGCCGTGCCATGCCGTGCCATGCCGTGCCATGCCGTGCCATGCCGTGCCATGCCGTGCCATGCCGTGCCATGCCGTGCCATGCCGTGCCATGCCGTGCCATGCCGTGCCATGCCGTGCCATGCCGTGCCATGCCGTGCCATGCCGTGCCATGCCGTGCCATGCCGTGCCATGCCGTGCCATGCCGTGCCATGCCGTGCCATGCCGTGCCATGCCGTGCCATGCCGTGCCATGCCGTGCCATGCCGGGCCATGCGGTGCCATGCCATTCCATGCCATTCCATGCCAGTCCATGCCAGTCCATGCCATTCCATGCCACTCAATGCGGTGCCATGCCATTCCATGCCATTCCATGCCATTCCATGCCATTCCATGCCATTCCATGCCATTCCATGCCATTCCATGCCATTCCATGCCATTCCATGCCATTCCATGCCATTCCATGCCATTCCATGCCATTCCATGCCATTCCATGCCATTCCATGCCATTCCAAGCCATTCCATGCCATTCCATGCCATTCCATGCCATTCCATGCCATTCCATGCCATTCCATGCCATTCCATGCCATTCCATGCCATTCCATGCCATTCCATGCCATTCCATGCCATTCCATGCCGTGCCATGCCGGTGCCATGCCGTGCCATGCCGGTGCCATGCCGTGCCATGCCGGTGCCATGCCGTGCCATGCCGGTGCCATGCCGTGCCATGCCGGTCCCATGCCGTGCCATGCCGGTGCCATGCCGTGCCATGCCGGTGCCATGCCGTGCCATGCCGGTGCCATGCCGGTGCCATGCCGGTGCCATGCCGGTGCCATGCCGGTGCCATGCCGTGCCATGCCGGTGCCATGCCGTGCCATGCCGGTGCCATGCCGTGCCATGCCGGTGCCATGCCGTGCCATGCCGGTGCCATGCCGTGCCATGCCGGTGCCATGCCGTGCCATGCCGGTGCCATGCCGTGCCATGCCGGTGCCATGCCGTGCCATGCCGGTGCCATGCCGTGCCATGCCGGTGCCATGCCGTGCCATGCCGGTGCCATGCCGTGCCATGCCGGTGCCATGCCGTGCCATGCCGGTGCCATGCCGTGCCATGCCGGTGCCATGCCGTGCCATGCCGGTGCCATGCCGTGCCATGCCGGTGCCATGCCGTGCCATGCCGGTGCCATGCCGTGCCATGCCGGTGCCATGCCGTGCCATGCCGGTGCCATGCCGGTGCCATGCCGTGCCATGCCGTGCCATGCCGTGCCATGCCGTGCCATGCCGTGCCATGCCGTGCCATGCCGTGCCATGCCGTGCCATGCCGTGCCATGCCGTGCCATGCCGTGCCATGCCGTGCCATGCCGGTGCCATGCCGTGCCATGCCGTGCCATGCCGTGCCATGCCGTGCCATGCCGTGCCATGCCGGGCCATGCGGTGTCATGCCATTCCATGCCATTCCATGCCAGTCCATGCCAGTCCATGCCATTCCATGCCACTCAATGCGGTGCCATGCCATTCCATGCCATTCCATGCCATTCCATGCCATTCCATGCCATTCCATGCCATTCCATGCCATTCCAAGCCATTCCATGCCATTCCATGCCATTCCATGCCATTCCATGCCATGCCATGCCATTCCATGCCATTCCATGCCATTCCATGCCATTCCATGCCATTCCATGCCATTCCATGCCATTCCATGCCATTCCATGCCATTCCATGCCATTCCATGCCATTCCATGCCGTGCCATGCCGGTGCCATGCCGTGCCATGCCGGTGCCATGCCGGTGCCATGCCGTGCCATGCCGGTGCCATGCCGTGCCATGCCGGTGCCATGCCGTGCCATGCCGGTGCCATGCCGTGCCATGCCGGTGCCATGCCGTGCCATGCCGGTGCCATGCCGTGCCATGCCGGTGCCATGCCGGTGCCATGCCGTGCCATGCCGTGCCATGCCGTGCCATGCCGTGCCATGCCGTGCCATGCCGTGCCATGCCGTGCCATGCCGTGCCATGCCGTGCCATGCCGTGCCATGCCGTGCCATGCCGGTGCCATGCCGTGCCATGCCGTGCCATGCCGTGCCATGCCGTGCCATGCCGTGCCATGCCGTGCCATGCCGTGCCATGCCGGTGCCATGCCGTGCCATGCCGTGCCATGCCGTGCCATGCCGTGCCATGCCGTGCCATGCCGTGCCATGCCGTGCCATGCCGTGCCATGCCGTGCCATGCCGTGCCATGCCGGGCCATTCCATGCCATTCCATGCCATTCCATGCCATTCCATGCCATTCCATGCCATTCCATGCCATTCCATGCCGTGCCATGCCGGTGCCATGCCGTGCCATGCCGTGCCATGCCGGTGCCATGCCGTGCCATGCCGGTGCCATGCCGTGCCATGCCGGTGCCATGCCGTGCCATGCCGGTGCCATGCCGTGCCATGCCGGTGCCATGCCGTGCCATGCCGGTGCCATGCCGTGCCATGCCGGTGCCATGCCGTGCCATGCCGGTGCCATGCCGTGCCATGCCGGTGCCATGCCGTGCCATGCCGGTGCCATGCCGTGCCATGCCGGTGCCATGCCGGTGCCATGCCGTGCCATGCCGTGCCATGCCGTGCCATGCCGTGCCATGCCGTGCCATGCCGGTGCCATGCCGTGCCATGCCGTGCCATGCCGTGCCATGCCGTGCCATGCCGTGCCATGCCGTGCCATGCCGTGCCATGCCGTGCCATGCCGTGCCATGCCGTGCCATGCCGTGCCATGCCGGGCCATGCGGTGCCATGCCATTCCATGCCATTCCATGCCAGTCCATGCCAGTCCATGCCATTCCATGCCACTCAATGCGGTGCCATGCCATTCCATGCCATTCCATGCCATTCCATGCCATTCCATGCCATTCCATGCCATTCCATGCCATTCCAAGCCATTCCATGCCATTCCATGCCATTCCATGCCATTCCATGCCATTCCATGCCATTCCATGCCATTCCATGCCATTCCATGCCATTCCATGCCATTCCATGCCATTCCATGCCATTCCATGCCATTCCATGCCATTCCATGCCGTGCCATGCCGGTGCCATGCCGTGCCATGCCGGTGCCATGCCGTGCCATGCCGGTGCCATGCCGTGCCATGCCGGTGCCATGCCGTGCCATGCCGGTGCCATGCCGTGCCATGCCGGTGCCATGCCGTGCCATGCCGGTGCCATGCCGTGCCATGCCGGTGCCATGCCGTGCCATGCCGGTGCCATGCCGTGCCATGCCGGTGCCATGCCGGTGCCATGCCGTGCCATGCCGGTGCCATGCCGTGCCATGCCGTGCCATGCCGTGCCATGCCGTGCCATGCCGTGCCATGCCGTGCCATGCCGTGCCATGCCGTGCCATGCCGTGCCATGCCGTGCCATGCCGTGCCATGCCGTGCCATGCCGGTGCCATGCCGTGCCATGCCGTGCCATGCCGTGCCATGCCGTGCCATGCCGTGCCATGCCGTGCCATGCCGTGCCATGCCGTGCCATGCCGTGCCATGCCGTGCCATGCCGTGCCATGCCGTGCCATGCCGTGCCATGCCGTGCCATGCCGTGCCATGCCGTGCCATGCCGTGCCATGCCGTGCCATGCCGTGCCATGCCGTGCCATGCCGTGCCATGCCGTGCCATGCCGTGCCATGCCGTGCCATGCCGTGCCATGCCGTGCCATGCCGTGCCATGCCGTGCCATGCCGTGCCATGCCGTGCCATGCCGTGCCATGCCGTGCCATGCCGTGCCATGCCGTGCCATGCCGTGCCATGCCGTGCCATGCCGTGCCATGCCGTGCCATGCCGTGCCATGCCGTGCCATGCCGTGCCATGCCGTGCCATGCCGTGCCATGCCGTGCCATGCCGTGCCATGCCGTGCCATGCCGTGCCATGCCGTGCCATGCCGTGCCATGCCGTGCCATGCCGTGCCATGCCGTGCCATGCCGTGCCATGCCGTGCCATGCCGTGCCATGCCGTGCCATGCCGTGCCATGCCGTGCCATGCCGTGCCATGCCGTGCCATGCCGTGCCATGCCGTGCCATGCCGTGCCATGCCGTGCCATGCCGTGCCATGCCGTGCCATGCCGTGCCATGCCGTGCCATGCCGTGCCATGCCGTGCCATGCCGTGCCATGCCGTGCCATGCCGTGCCATGCCGTGCCATGCCGTGCCATGCCGTGCCATGCCGTGCCATGCCGTGCCATGCCGTGCCATGCCGTGCCATGCCGTGCCATGCCGTGCCATGCCGTGCCATGCCGTGCCATGCCGGGCCATGCGGTGCCATGCCATTCCATGCCATTCCATGCCAGTCCATGCCAGTCCATGCCATTCCATGCCACTCAATGCGGTGCCATGGCATTCCATGCCATTCCATGCCATTCCATGCCATTCCATGCCATTCCATGCCATTCCATGCCATTCCATGCCATTCCATGCCATTCCAAGCCATTCCATGCCATTCCAAGCCATTCCATGCCATTCCATGACATTCCATGCCATTCCATGCCGTTCCATGCCATTCCATGCCATTCCATGCCATTCCATGCCGTGCCATGCCGGTGCCATGCCGTGCCATGCCGGTGCCATGCCGTGCCATGCCGGTGCCATGCCGTGCCATGCCGGTGCCATGCCGTGCCATGCCGGTGCCATGCCGTGCCATGCCGGTGCCATGCCGTGCCATGCCGGTGCCATGCCGTGCCATGCCGGTGCCATGCCGTGCCATGCCGGTGCCATGCCGTGCCATGCCGGTGCCATGCCGGTGCCATGCCGTGCCATGCCGGTGCCATGCCGTGCCATGCCGTGCCATGCCGTGCCATGCCGTGCCATGCCGTGCCATGCCGTGCCATGCCGTGCCATGCCGTGCCATGCCGTGCCATGCCGTGCCATGCCGTGCCATGCCGTGCCATGCCGTGCCATGCCGGTGCCATGCCGTGCCATGCCGTGCCATGCCGTGCCATGCCGTGCCATGCCGTGCCATGCCGTGCCATGCCGTGCCATGCCGTGCCATGCCGTGCCATGCCGTGCCATGCCGTGCCATGCCGTGCCATGCCGTGCCATGCCGTGCCATGCCGTGCCATGCCGTGCCATGCCGTGCCATGCCGTGCCATGCCGTGCCATGCCGTGCCATGCCGTGCCATGCCGTGCCATGCCGTGCCATGCCGTGCCATGCCGTGCCATGCCGTGCCATGCCGTGCCATGCCGTGCCATGCCGTGCCATGCCGTGCCATGCCGTGCCATGCCGTGCCATGCCGTGCCATGCCGTGCCATGCCGTGCCATGCCGTGCCATGCCGTGCCATGCCGTGCCATGCCGTGCCATGCCGTGCCATGCCGTGCCATGCCGTGCCATGCCGTGCCATGCCGTGCCATGCCGTGCCATGCCGTGCCATGCCGTGCCATGCCGTGCCATGCCGTGCCATGCCGTGCCATGCCGTGCCATGCCGTGCCATGCCGTGCCATGCCGTGCCATGCCGTGCCATGCCGTGCCATGCCGTGCCATGCCGTGCCATGCCGTGCCATGCCGTGCCATGCCGTGCCATGCCGTGCCATGCCGTGCCATGCCGTGCCATGCCGTGCCATGCCGTGCCATGCCGTGCCATGCCGTGCCATGCCGTGCCATGCCGTGCCATGCCGTGCCATGCCGTGCCATGCCGTGCCATGCCGTGCCATGCCGTGCCATGCCGTGCCATGCCGTGCCATGCCGTGCCATGCCGTGCCATGCCGGGCCATGCGGTGCCATGCCATTCCATGCCATTCCATGCCAGTCCATGCCAGTCCATGCCATTCCATGCCACTCAATGCGGTGCCATGGCATTCCATGCCATTCCATGCCATTCCATGCCATTCCATGCCATTCCATGCCATTCCATGCCATTCCATGCCATTCCATGCCATTCCAAGCCATTCCATGCCATTCCAAGCCATTCCATGCCATTCCATGACATTCCATGCCATTCCATGCCGTTCCATGCCATTCCATGCCATTCCATGCCATTCCATGCCATTCCATGCCAGTCCATGCCAGTCCATGCCAGTCCATGCCATTCCATGCCACTCAATGCGGTGCCATGCCATTCCATGCCATTCCATGCCATTCCATGCCATTCCATGCCATTCCATGCCATTCCATGCCATTCCATGCCATTCCATGCCACTCAATGCGGTGCCATGCCATTCCATGCCATTCCATGCCATTCCATGCCATTCCATGCCATTCCATGCCATTCCATGCCATTCCATGCCATTCCATGCCATTCCATGCCATTCCATGCCATTCCATGCCATTCCATGCCATTCCATGCCGTGCCATGCCGTGCCATGCCGGTGCCATGCCGTGCCATGCCGGTGCCATGCCGTGCCATGCCGGTGCCATGCCGTGCCATGCCGGTGCCATGCCGTGCCATGCCGGTGCCATGCCGTGCCATGCCGGTGCCATGCCGTGCCATGCCGGTGCCATGCCGTGCCATGCCGGTGCCATGCCGTGCCATGCCGTGCCATGCCGTGCCATGCCGTGCCATGCCGTGCCATGCCGTGCCATGCCGTGCCATGCCGTGCCATGCCGTGCCATGCCGTGCCATGCCGTGCCATGCCGTGCCATGCCGTGCCATGCCGTGCCATGCCGTGCCATGCCGTGCCATGCCGTGCCATGCCGTGCCATGCCGTGCCATGCCGTGCCATGCCGTGCCATGCCGTGCCATGCCGTGCCATGCCGTGCCATGCCGTGCCATGCCGTGCCATGCCGTGCCATGCCGGTGCCATGCCGGTGCCATGCCGTGCCATGCCGGTGCCATGCCGTGCCATGCCGGTGCCATGCCGTGCCATGCCGGTGCCATGCCGTGCCATGCCGGTGCCATGCCGTGCCATGCCGGTGCCATGCCGGTGCCATGCCGTGCCATGCCGGTGCCATGCCGTGCCATGCCGTGCCATGCCGTGCCATGCCGTGCCATGCCGTGCCATGCCGTGCCATGCGGTGCCATGCCATTCCATGCCATTCCATGCCAGTCCATGCCAGTCCATGCCATTCCATGCCACTCAATGCGGTGCCATGGCATTCCATGCCATTCCATGCCATTCCATGCCATTCCATGCCATTCCATGCCATTCCATGCCATTCCATGCCATTCCATGCCATTCCAAGCCATTCCATGCCATTCCAAGCCATTCCATGCCATTCCATGCCATTCCATGCCATTCCATGCCGTTCCATGCCATTCCATGCCATTCCATGCCATTCCATGCCATTCCATGCCAGTCCATGCCAGTCCATGCCAGTCCATGCCATTCCATGCCACTCAATGCGGTGCCATGCCATTCCATGCCATTCCATGCCATTCCATGCCAGTCCATGCCAGTCCATGCCAGTCCATGCCATTCCATGCCACTCAATGCGGTGCCATGCCATTCCATGCCATTCCATGCCATTCCATGCCATTCCATGCCATTCCATGCCATTCCATGCCATTCCATGCCATTCCATGCCATTCCATGCCATTCCATGCCATTCCATGCCATTCCATGCCATTCCATGCCATTCCATGCCATTCCATGCCATTCCATGCCATTCCATGCCATTCCATGCCATTCCATGCCATTCCATGCCATTCCATGCCATTCCATGCCATTCCATGCCATTCCATGCCATTCCATGCCATTCCATGCCATTCCATGCCATTCCATGCCATTCCATGCCATTCCATGCCATTCCATGCCATTCCATGCCATTCCATGCCATTCCATGCCATTCCATGCCATTCCATGCCATTCCATGCCATTCCATGCCATTCCATGCCATTCCATGCCATTCCATGCCATTCCATGCCATTCCATGCCATTCCATGCCATTCCATGCCATTCCATGCCATTCCATGCCATTCCATGCCATTCCATGCCGTGCCATGCCGTGCCATGCCGGTGCCATGCCGTGCCATGCCGGTGCCATGCCGTGCCATGCCGGTGCCATGCCGTGCCATGCCGGTGCCATGCCGTGCCATGCCGGTGCCATGCCGTGCCATGCCGGTGCCATGCCGTGCCATGCCGGTGCCATGCCGTGCCATGCCGGTGCCATGCCGGTGCCATGCCGTGCCATGCCGTGCCATGCCGTGCCATGCCGTGCCATGCCGTGCCATGCCGTGCCATGCCGTGCCATGCCGGTGCCATGCCGTGCCATGCCGTGCCATGCCGTGCCATGCCGTGCCATGCCGTGCCATGCCGGGCCATGCGGTGTCATGCCATTCCATGCCATTCCATGCCAGTCCATGCCAGTCCATGCCATTCCATGCCACTCAATGCGGTGCCATGCCATTCCATGCCATTCCATGCCATTCCATGCCATTCCATGCCATTCCATGCCATTCCATGCCATTCCAAGCCATTCCATGCCATTCCATGCCATTCCATGCCATTCCATGCCATTCCATGCCACTCAATGCGGTGCCATGCCATTCCATGCCATTCCATGCCATTCCATGCCATTCCAAGCCATTCCATGCCATTCCATGCCATTCCATGCCATTCCATGCCGTGCCATGCCGGTGCCATGCCGTGCCATGCCGGTGCCATGCCGTGCCATGCCGGTGCCATGCCGTGCCATGCCGGTGCCATGCCGTGCCATGCCGGTGCCATGCCGGTGCCATGCCGTGCCATGCCGTGCCATGCCGTGCCATGCCGTGCCATGCCGTGCCATGCCGGTGCCATGCCGTGCCATGCCGGTGCCATGCCGTGCCATGCCGGTGCCATGCCGTGCTATGCCGGTGCCATGCCGTGCCATGCCGGTGCCATGCCGGTGCCATGCCGTGCCATGCCGTGCCATGCCGTGCCATGCCGTGCCATGCCGTGCCATGCCGTGCCATGCCGTGCCATGCCGTGCCATGCCGTGCCATGCCGTGCCATGCCGTGCCATGCCGTGCCATGCCGTGCCATGCCGGGCCATGCGGTGCCATGCCATTCCATGCCATTCCATGCCAGTCCATGCCAGTCCATGCCATTCCATGCCACTCAATGCGGTGCCATGCCATTCCATGCCATTCCATGCCATTCCATGCCATTCCATGCCATTCCATGCCATTCCATGCCATTCCATGCCATTCCATGCCATTCCATGCCATTCCATGCCATTCCATGCCATTCCATGCCATTCCATGCCATTCCATGCCATTCCATGCCATTCCATGCCATTCCATGCCATTCCATGCCATTCCATGCCATTCCATGCCATTCCATGCCATTCCATGCCATTCCATGCCATTCCATGCCATTCCATGCCATTCCATGCCATTCCATGCCATTCCATGCCATTCCATGCCATTCCATGCCATTCCATGCCATTCCATGCCATTCCATGCCATTCCATGCCATTCCATGCCATTCCATGCCATTCCATGCCATTCCATGCCATTCCATGCCATTCCACGCCATTCCATGCCATTCCATGCCATTCCACGCCATTCCATGCCATTCCATGCCATTCCATGCCATTCCATGCCGTTCCATGCCATTCCATGCCATTCCATGCCATTCCATGCCATTCCATGCCAGTCCATGCCAGTCCATGCCAGTCCATGCCATTCCATGCCAGTCCATGCCATTCCATGCCACTCAATGCGGTGCCATGCCATTCCATGCCATTCCATGCCATTCCATGCCATTCCATGCCATTCCATGCCATTCCATGCCATTCCATGCCATTCCATGCCACTCAATGCGGTGCCATGCCATTCCATGCCATTCCATGCCATTCCATGCCATTCCATGCCATTCCATGCCATTCCATGCCATTCCATGCCATTCCATGCCATTCCATGCCATTCCATGCCATTCCATGCCATTCCATGCCATTCCATGCCATTCCATGCCATTCCATGCCATTCCATGCCATTCCATGCCATTCCATGCCATTCCATGCCATTCCATGCCGTGCCATGCCGGTGCCATGCCGTGCCATGCCGGTGCCATGCCGTGCCATGCCGGTGCCATGCCGTGCCATGCCGGTGCCATGCCGTGCCATGCCGGTGCCATGCCGTGCCATGCCGGTGCCATGCCGTGCCATGCCGGTCCCATGCCGTGCCATGCCGGTCCCATGCCGTGCCATGCCGGTGCCATGCCGTGCCATGCCGGTGCCATGCCGTGCCATGCCGGTGCCATGCCGGTGCCATGCCGGTGCCATGCCGGTGCCATGCCGGTGCCATGCCGTGCCATGCCGGTGCCATGCCGTGCCATGCCGGTGCCATGCCGTGCCATGCCGGTGCCATGCCGTGCCATGCCGGTGCCATGCCGTGCCATGCCGGTGCCATGCCGTGCCATGCCGGTGCCATGCCGTGCCATGCCGGTGCCATGCCGTGCCATGCCGGTGCCATGCCGTGCCATGCCGGTGCCATGCCGTGCCATGCCGGTGCCATGCCGTGCCATGCCGGTGCCATGCCGTGCCATGCCGGTGCCATGCCGTGCCATGCCGGTGCCATGCCGTGCCATGCCGGTGCCATGCCGTGCCATGCCGGTGCCATGCCGTGCCATGCCGGTGCCATGCCGTGCCATGCCGGTGCCATGCCGGTGCCATGCCGTGCCATGCCGTGCCATGCCGTGCCATGCCGTGCCATGCCGTGCCATGCCGTGCCATGCCGTGCCATGCCGGTGCCATGCCGTGCCATGCCGTGCCATGCCGTGCCATGCCGTGCCATGCCGTGCCATGCCGTGCCATGCCGTGCCATGCCGTGCCATGCCGTGCCATGCCGTGCCATGCCGTGCCATGCCGTGCCATGCCGTGCCATGCCGTGCCATGCCGTGCCATGCCGTGCCATGCCGGGCCATGCGGTGTCATGCCATTCCATGCCATTCCATGCCAGTCCATGCCAGTCCATGCCATTCCATGCCACTCAATGCGGTGCCATGCCATTCCATGCCATTCCATGCCATTCCATGCCATTCCATGCCATTCCATGCCATTCCATGCCATTCCAAGCCATTCCATGCCATTCCATGCCATTCCATGCCATTCCATGCCATTCCATGCCATTCCATGCCATTCCATGCCATTCCATGCCATTCCATGCCATTCCATGCCATTCCATGCCATTCCATGCCATTCCATGCCATTCCATGCCATTCCATGCCATTCCATGCCATTCCATGCCATTCCATGCCATTCCATGCCATTCCATGCCATTCCATGCCATTCCATGCCGTGCCATGCCGGTGCCATGCCGTGCCATGCCGGTGCCATGCCGGTGCCATGCCGTGCCATGCCGGTGCCATGCCGTGCCATGCCGGTGCCATGCCGTGCCATGCCGGTGCCATGCCGTGCCATGCCGGTGCCATGCCGTGCCATGCCGGTGCCATGCCGTGCCATGCCGGTGCCATGCCGGTGCCATGCCGTGCCATGCCGTGCCATGCCGTGCCATGCCGTGCCATGCCGTGCCATGCCGTGCCATGCCGTGCCATGCCGTGCCATGCCGTGCCATGCCGTGCCATGCCGTGCCATGCCGGTGCCATGCCGTGCCATGCCGTGCCATGCCGTGCCATGCCGTGCCATGCCGTGCCATGCCGTGCCATGCCGTGCCATGCCGGTGCCATGCCGTGCCATGCCGTGCCATGCCGTGCCATGCCGTGCCATGCCGTGCCATGCCGTGCCATGCCGTGCCATGCCGTGCCATGCCGTGCCATGCCGGGCCATTCCATGCCATTCCATGCCATTCCATGCCATTCCATGCCGTGCCATGCCGGTGCCATGCCGTGCCATGCCGTGCCATGCCGGTGCCATGCCGTGCCATGCCGGTGCCATGCCGTGCCATGCCGGTGCCATGCCGTGCCATGCCGGTGCCATGCCGTGCCATGCCGGTGCCATGCCGTGCCATGCCGGTGCCATGCCGTGCCATGCCGGTGCCATGCCGTGCCATGCCGGTGCCATGCCGTGCCATGCCGGTGCCATGCCGTGCCATGCCGGTGCCATGCCGTGCCATGCCGGTGCCATGCCGTGCCATGCCGGTGCCATGCCGGTGCCATGCCGGTGCCATGCCGTGCCATGCCGTGCCATGCCGTGCCATGCCGTGCCATGCCGTGCCATGCCGTGCCATGCCGTGCCATGCCGTGCCATGCCGGTGCCATGCCGTGCCATGCCGTGCCATGCCGTGCCATGCCGTGCCATGCCGTGCCATGCCGTGCCATGCCGTGCCATGCCGTGCCATGCCGTGCCATGCCGTGCCATGCCGTGCCATGCCGTGCCATGCCGGGCCATGCGGTGCCATGCCATTCCATGCCATTCCATGCCAGTCCATGCCAGTCCATGCCATTCCATGCCACTCAATGCGGTGCCATGCCATTCCATGCCATTCCATGCCATTCCATGCCATTCCATGCCATTCCATGCCATTCCAAGCCATTCCATGCCATTCCATGCCATTCCATGCCATTCCATGCCATTCCATGCCATTCCATGCCATTCCATGCCATTCCATGCCATTCCATGCCATTCCATGCCATTCCATGCCATTCCATGCCATTCCATGCCATTCCATGCCATTCCATGCCATTCCATGCCGTGCCATGCCGGTGCCATGCCGTGCCATGCCGGTGCCATGCCGTGCCATGCCGTGCCATGCCGGTGCCATGCCGTGCCATGCCGGTGCCATGCCGTGCCATGCCGGTGCCATGCCGTGCCATGCCGGTGCCATGCCGTGCCATGCCGGTGCCATGCCGTGCCATGCCGGTGCCATGCCGTGCCATGCCGGTGCCATGCCGTGCCATGCCGGTGCCATGCCGTGCCATGCCGGTGCCATGCCGGTGCCATGCCGTGCCATGCCGGTGCCATGCCGTGCCATGCCGTGCCATGCCGTGCCATGCCGTGCCATGCCGTGCCATGCCGTGCCATGCCGTGCCATGCCGTGCCATGCCGTGCCATGCCGTGCCATGCCGTGCCATGCCGGTGCCATGCCGTGCCATGCCGTGCCATGCCGTGCCATGCCGTGCCATGCCGTGCCATGCCGTGCCATGCCGTGCCATGCCGTGCCATGCCGTGCCATGCCGTGCCATGCCGTGCCATGCCGTGCCATGCCGTGCCATGCCGTGCCATGCCGTGCCATGCCGTGCCATGCCGTGCCATGCCGTGCCATGCCGTGCCATGCCGTGCCATGCCGTGCCATGCCGTGCCATGCCGTGCCATGCCGTGCCATGCCGTGCCATGCCGTGCCATGCCGTGCCATGCCGTGCCATGCCGTGCCATGCCGTGCCATGCCGTGCCATGCCGTGCCATGCCGTGCCATGCCGTGCCATGCCGTGCCATGCCGTGCCATGCCGTGCCATGCCGTGCCATGCCGTGCCATGCCGTGCCATGCCGTGCCATGCCGTGCCATGCCGTGCCATGCCGTGCCATGCCGTGCCATGCCGTGCCATGCCGTGCCATGCCGTGCCATGCCGTGCCATGCCGTGCCATGCCGTGCCATGCCGTGCCATGCCGTGCCATGCCGTGCCATGCCGTGCCATGCCGTGCCATGCCGTGCCATGCCGTGCCATGCCGTGCCATGCCGTGCCATGCCGTGCCATGCCGTGCCATGCCGTGCCATGCCGTGCCATGCCGTGCCATGCCGTGCCATGCCGTGCCATGCCGTGCCATGCCGTGCCATGCCGTGCCATGCCGTGCCATGCCGGGCCATGCGGTGCCATGCCATTCCATGCCATTCCATGCCAGTCCATGCCAGTCCATGCCATTCCATGCCACTCAATGCGGTGCCATGGCATTCCATGCCATTCCATGCCATTCCATGCCATTCCATGCCATTCCATGCCATTCCATGCCATTCCAAGCCATTCCATGCCATTCCAAGCCATTCCATGCCATTCCATGCCATTCCATGCCATTCCATGCCGTTCCATGCCATTCCATGCCATTCCATGCCATTCCATGCCATTCCATGCCAGTCCATGCCAGTCCATGCCAGTCCATGCCATTCCATGCCACTCAATGCGGTGCCATGCCATTCCATGCCATTCCATGCCATTCCATGCCATTCCATGCCATTCCATGCCATTCCATGCCATTCCATGCCACTCAATGCGGTGCCATGCCATTCCATGCCATTCCATGCCATTCCATGCCATTCCATGCCATTCCATGCCATTCCATGCCATTCCATGCCATTCCATGCCATTCCATGCCATTCCATGCCATTCCATGCCATTCCATGCCATTCCATGCCATTCCATGCCATTCCATGCCATTCCATGCCATTCCATGCCATTCCATGCCATTCCATGCCATTCCATGCCATTCCATGCCATTCCATGCCATTCCATGCCATTCCATGCCATTCCATGCCATTCCATGCCATTCCATGCCATTCCATGCCATTCCATGCCATTCCATGCCATTCCATGCCATTCCATGCCATTCCATGCCATTCCATGCCATTCCATGCCGTGCCATGCCGTGCCATGCCGGTGCCATGCCGTGCCATGCCGGTGCCATGCCGTGCCATGCCGGTGCCATGCCGTGCCATGCCGGTGCCATGCCGTGCCATGCCGGTGCCATGCCGTGCCATGCCGGTGCCATGCCGTGCCATGCCGTGCCATGCCGGTGCCATGCCGTGCCATGCCGTGCCATGCCGTGCCATGCCGTGCCATGCCGTGCCATGCCGTGCCATGCCGTGCCATGCCGTGCCATGCCGTGCCATGCCGTGCCATGCCGTGCCATGCCGGTGCCATGCCGTGCCATGCCGGTGCCATGCCGTGCCATGCCGGTGCCATGCCGTGCCATGCCGGTGCCATGCCGTGCCATGCCGGTGCCATGCCGTGCCATGCCGGTGCCATGCCGGTGCCATGCCGTGCCATGCCGGTGCCATGCCGTGCCATGCCGTGCCATGCCGTGCCATGCCGTGCCATGCCGTGCCATGCCGTGCCATGCCGTGCCATGCCGGGCCATGCGGTGCCATGCCATTCCATGCCATTCCATGCCAGTCCATGCCAGTCCATGCCATTCCATGCCACTCAATGCGGTGCCATGGCATTCCATGCCATTCCATGCCATTCCATGCCATTCCATGCCATTCCATGCCATTCCATGCCATTCCATGCCATTCCATGCCATTCCAAGCCATTCCATGCCATTCCAAGCCATTCCATGCCATTCCATGCCATTCCATGCCATTCCATGCCGTTCCATGCCATTCCATGCCATTCCATGCCATTCCATGCCATTCCATGCCAGTCCATGCCAGTCCATGCCAGTCCATGCCATTCCATGCCACTCAATGCGGTGCCATGCCATTCCATGCCATTCCATGCCATTCCATGCCATTCCATGCCATTCCATGCCATTCCATGCCATTCCATGCCACTCAATGCGGTGCCATGCCATTCCATGCCATTCCATGCCATTCCATGCCATTCCATGCCATTCCATGCCATTCCATGCCATTCCATGCCATTCCATGCCATTCCATGCCATTCCATGCCATTCCATGCCATTCCATGCCATTCCATGCCATTCCATGCCATTCCATGCCATTCCATGCCATTCCATGCCATTCCATGCCATTCCATGCCATTCCATGCCATTCCATGCCATTCCATGCCATTCCATGCCATTCCATGCCATTCCATGCCATTCCATGCCATTCCATGCCATTCCATGCCATTCCATGCCATTCCATGCCGTGCCATGCCGTGCCATGCCGGTGCCATGCCGTGCCATGCCGTGCCATGCCGTGCCATGCCGGGCCATGCGGTGCCATGCCATTCCATGCCATTCCATGCCAGTCCATGCCAGTCCATGCCATTCCATGCCACTCAATGCGGTGCCATGCCATTCCATGCCATTCCATGCCATTCCATGCCATTCCATGCCATTCCATGCCATTCCATGCCATTCCATGCCATTCCAAGCCATTCCATGCCATTCCATGCCATTCCATGCCATTCCATGCCATTCCATGCCATTCCATGCCATTCCATGCCATTCCATGCCGTGCCATGCCGTGCCATGCCGGTGCCATGCCGTGCCATGCCGGTGCCATGCCGTGCCATGCCGGTGCCATGCCGTGCCATGCCGGTGCCATGCCGTGCCATGCCGGTGCCATGCCGGTGCCATGCCGGTGCCATGCCGTGCCATGCCGGTGCCATGCCGGTGCCATGCCGGTGCCATGCCGTGCCATGCCGGTGCCATGCCGTGCCATGCCGGTGCCATGCCGTGCCATGCCGGTGCCATGCCGTGCCATGCCGGTGCCATGCCGTGCCATGCCGGTGCCATGCCGTGCCATGCCGGTGCCATGCCGTGCCATGCCGGTGCCATGCCGTGCCATGCCGGTGCCATGCCGTGCCATGCCGGTGCCATGCCGTGCCATGCCGGTGCCATGCCGTGCCATGCCGTTGCCATGCCGTGCCATGCCGGTGCCATGCCGTGCCATGCCGGTGCCATGCCGTGCCATGCCGGTGCCATGCCGTGCCATGCCGGTGCCATGCCGTGCCATGCCGGTGCCATGCCGTGCCATGCCGGTGCCATGCCGTGCCATGCCGGTGCCATGCCGTGCCATGCCGGTGCCATGCCGTGCCATGCCGGTGCCATGCCGTGCCATGCCGGTGCCATGCCGTGCCATGCCGGTGCCATGCCGTGCCATGCCGGTGCCATGCCGTGCCATGCCGGTGCCATGCCGTGCCATGCCGGTGCCATGCCGTGCCATGCCGGTGCCATGCCGTGCCATGCCGGTGCCATGCCGGTGCCATGCCGTGCCATGCCGTGCCATGCCGTGCCATGCCGTGCCATGCCGGTGCCATGCCGTGCCATGCCGGTGCCATGCCGTGCCATGCCGGTGCCATGCCGTGCCATGCCGTGCCATGCCGTGCCATGCCGTGCCATGCCGTGCCATGCCGTGCCATGCCGGGCCATGCGGTGCCATGCCATTCCATGCCATTCCATGCCAGTCCATGCCAGTCCATGCCATTCCATGCCACTCAATGCGGTGCCATGCCATTCCATGCCATTCCATGCCATTCCATGCCATTCCATGCCATTCCATGCCATTCCATGCCATTCCATGCCATTCCATGCCATTCCATGCCATTCCATGCCATTCCAAGCCATTCCATGCCATTCCATGCCATTCCATGCCATTCCATGCCATTCCATGCCATTCCATGCCATTCCATGCCATTCCATGCCATTCCATGCCATTCCATGCCATTCCATGCCATTCCATGCCATTCCATGCCGTGCCATGCCGGTGCCATGCCGTGGCCATGCCGTGCCATGCCGGTGCCATGCCGTGCCATGCCGGTGCCATGCCGTGCCATGCCGTGCCATGCCGTGCCATGCCGTGCCATGCCGTGCCATGCCGTGCCATGCCGGGCCATGCGGTGCCATGCCATTCCATGCCATTCCATGCCAGTCCATGCCAGTCCATGCCATTCCATGCCACTCAATGCGGTGCCATGCCATTCCATGCCATTCCATGCCATTCCATGCCATTCCATGCCATTCCATGCCATTCCATGCCATTCCATGCCATTCCATGCCATTCCATGCCATTCCAAGCCATTCCATGCCATTCCATGCCATTCCATGCCATTCCATGCCATTCCATGCCATTCCATGCCATTCCATGCCATTCCATGCCATTCCATGCCATTCCATGCCATTCCATGCCATTCCATGCCATTCCATGCCGTGCCATGCCGGTGCCATGCCGTGCCATGCCGGTGCCATGCCGTGCCATGCCGGTGCCATGCCGTGCCATGCCGGTGCCATGCCGTGCCATGCCGGTGCCATGCCGTGCCATGCCGGTGCCATGCCGTGCCATGCCGGTGCCATGCCGTGCCATGCCGGTGCCATGCCGTGCCATGCCGGTGCCATGCCGTGCCATGCCGGTGCCATGCCGGTGCCATGCCGTGCCATGCCGTGCCATGCCGTGCCATGCCGGTGCCATGCCGTGCCATGCCGGTGCCATGCCGTGCCATGCCGGTGCCATGCCGGTGCCATGCCGTGCCATGCCGTGCCATGCCGTGCCATGCCGTGCCATGCCGTGCCATGCCGTGCCATGCCGTGCCATGCCGTGCCATGCCGTGCCATGCCGGTGCCATGCCGTGCCATGCCGGTGCCATGCCGTGCCATGCCGTGCCATGCCGTGCCATGCCGGTGCCATGCCGTGCCATGCCGTGCCATGCCGTGCCATGCCGTGCCATGCCGTGCCATGCCGGGCCATGCGGTGCCATGCCATTCCATGCCATTCCATGCCAGTCCATGCCAGTCCATGCCATTCCATGCCACTCAATGCGGTGCCATGCCATTCCATGCCATTCCATGCCATTCCATGCCATTCCATGCCATTCCATGCCATTCCATGCCATTCCATGCCATTCCATGCCATTCCATGCCATTCCATGCCATTCCATGCCATTCCATGCCATTCCATGCCATTCCATGCCATTCCATGCTATTCCATGCCATTCCATGCCATTCCATGCCATTCCATGCCATTCCATGCCATTCCATGCCATTCCATGCCATTCCATGCCATTCCATGCCATTCCATGCCATTCCATGCCATTCCATGCCATTCCATGCCATTCCATGCCATTCCATGCCATTCCATGCCATTCCATGCCATTCCATGCCATTCCATGCCATTCCATGCCATTCCATGCCATTCCATGCCATTCCATGCCATTCCATGCCATTCCATGCCATTCCATGCCATTCCATGCCATTCCATGCCATTCCATGCCATTCCATGCCATTCCATGCCGTGCCATGCCATTCCATGCCATTCCATGCCATTCCATGCCATTCCATGCCGTGCCATGCCGGTGCCATGCCGTGCCATGCCGGTGCCATGCCGTGCCATGCCGGTGCCATGCCGTGCCATGCCGGTGCCATGCCGTGCCATGCCGGTGCCATGCCGGTGCCATGCCGTGCCATGCCGGTGCCATGCCGTGCCATGCCGTGCCATGCCGTGCCATGCCGTGCCATGCCGTGCCATGCCGTGCCATGCCGTGCCATGCCGTGCCATGCCGTGCCATGCCGTGCCATGCCGGTGCCATGCCGTGCCATGCCGGTGCCATGCCGTGCCATGCCGGTGCCATGCCGTGCCATGCCGGTGCCATGCCGTGCCATGCCGGTGCCATGCCGGTGCCATGCCGTGCCATGCCGTGCCATGCCGTGCCATGCCGTGCCATGCCGTGCCATGCCGTGCCATGCCGTGCCATGCCGGTGCCATGCCGTGCCATGCCGTGCCATGCCGTGCCATGCCGTGCCATGCCGTGCCATGCCGGGCCATGCGGTGTCATGCCATTCCATGCCATTCCATGCCAGTCCATGCCAGTCCATGCCATTCCATGCCACTCAATGCGGTGCCATGCCATTCCATGCCATTCCATGCCATTCCATGCCATTCCATGCCATTCCATGCCATTCCATGCCATTCCAAGCCATTCCATGCCATTCCATGCCATTCCATGCCATTCCATGCCATTCCATGCCACTCAATGCGGTGCCATGCCATTCCATGCCATTCCATGCCATTCCATGCCATTCCAAGCCATTCCATGCCATTCCATGCCATTCCATGCCATTCCATGCCGTGCCATGCCGGTGCCATGCCGTGCCATGCCGGTGCCATGCCGTGCCATGCCGGTGCCATGCCGTGCCATGCCGGTGCCATGCCGTGCCATGCCGGTGCCATGCCGGTGCCATGCCGTGCCATGCCGTGCCATGCCGTGCCATGCCGTGCCATGCCGTGCCATGCCGGTGCCATGCCGTGCCATGCCGGTGCCATGCCGTGCCATGCCGGTGCCATGCCGTGCTATGCCGGTGCCATGCCGTGCCATGCCGGTGCCATGCCGGTGCCATGCCGTGCCATGCCGTGCCATGCCGTGCCATGCCGTGCCATGCCGTGCCATGCCGTGCCATGCCGTGCCATGCCGTGCCATGCCGTGCCATGCCGTGCCATGCCGTGCCATGCCGTGCCATGCCGGGCCATGCGGTGCCATGCCATTCCATGCCATTCCATGCCAGTCCATGCCATTCCATGCCACTCAATGCGGTGCCATGCCATTCCATGCCATTCCATGCCATTCCATGCCATTCCATGCCATTCCATGCCATTCCATGCCATTCCATGCCATTCCATGCCATTCCATGCCATTCCATGCCATTCCATGCCATTCCATGCCATTCCATGCCATTCCATGCCATTCCATGCCATTCCATGCCATTCCATGCCATTCCATGCCATTCCATGCCATTCCATGCCATTCCATGCCATTCCATGCCATTCCATGCCATTCCATGCCATTCCATGCCATTCCATGCCATTCCATGCCATTCCATGCCATTCCATGCCATTCCATGCCATTCCATGCCATTCCATGCCATTCCATGCCATTCCATGCCATTCCATGCCATTCCATGCCATTCCATGCCATTCCACGCCATTCCATGCCATTCCATGCCATTCCACGCCATTCCATGCCATTCCATGCCATTCCATGCCATTCCATGCCGTTCCATGCCATTCCATGCCATTCCATGCCATTCCATGCCATTCCATGCCAGTCCATGCCAGTCCATGCCAGTCCATGCCATTCCATGCCAGTCCATGCCATTCCATGCCACTCAATGCGGTGCCATGCCATTCCATGCCATTCCATGCCATTCCATGCCATTCCATGCCATTCCATGCCATTCCATGCCATTCCATGCCATTCCATGCCACTCAATGCGGTGCCATGCCATTCCATGCCATTCCATGCCATTCCATGCCATTCCATGCCATTCCATGCCATTCCATGCCATTCCATGCCATTCCATGCCATTCCATGCCATTCCATGCCATTCCATGCCATTCCATGCCATTCCATGCCATTCCATGCCATTCCATGCCATTCCATGCCATTCCATGCCATTCCATGCCATTCCATGCCATTCCATGCCATTCCATGCCATTCCATGCCATTCCATGCCATTCCATGCCATTCCATGCCGTGCCATGCCGGTGCCATGCCGTGCCATGCCGGTGCCATGCCGTGCCATGCCGGTGCCATGCCGTGCCATGCCGGTGCCATGCCGTGCCATGCCGGTGCCATGCCGTGCCATGCCGGTGCCATGCCGTGCCATGCCGGTCCCATGCCGTGCCATGCCGGTGCCATGCCGTGCCATGCCGGTGCCATGCCGGTGCCATGCCGGTGCCATGCCGGTGCCATGCCGGTGCCATGCCGTGCCATGCCGGTGCCATGCCGTGCCATGCCGGTGCCATGCCGTGCCATGCCGGTGCCATGCCGTGCCATGCCGGTGCCATGCCGTGCCATGCCGGTGCCATGCCGTGCCATGCCGGTGCCATGCCGTGCCATGCCGGTGCCATGCCGTGCCATGCCGGTGCCATGCCGTGCCATGCCGGTGCCATGCCGTGCCATGCCGGTGCCATGCCGTGCCATGCCGGTGCCATGCCGTGCCATGCCGGTGCCATGCCGTGCCATGCCGGTGCCATGCCGTGCCATGCCGGTGCCATGCCGTGCCATGCCGGTGCCATGCCGTGCCATGCCGGTGCCATGCCGTGCCATGCCGGTGCCATGCCGTGCCATGCCGGTGCCATGCCGTGCCATGCCGGTGCCATGCCGGTGCCATGCCGTGCCATGCCGTGCCATGCCGTGCCATGCCGTGCCATGCCGTGCCATGCCGGTGCCATGCCGTGCCATGCCGTGCCATGCCGTGCCATGCCGTGCCATGCCGTGCCATGCCGTGCCATGCCGTGCCATGCCGTGCCATGCCGTGCCATGCCGTGCCATGCCGTGCCATGCCGTGCCATGCCGGGCCATGCGGTGTCATGCCATTCCATGCCATTCCATGCCAGTCCATGCCAGTCCATGCCATTCCATGCCACTCAATGCGGTGCCATGCCATTCCATGCCATTCCATGCCATTCCATGCCATTCCATGCCATTCCATGCCATTCCATGCCATTCCATGCCATTCCATGCCATTCCAAGCCATTCCATGCCATTCCATGCCATTCCATGCCATTCCATGCCATTCCATGCCATTCCATGCCATTCCATGCCATTCCATGCCATTCCATGCCATTCCATGCCATTCCATGCCATTCCATGCCATTCCATGCCATTCCATGCCATTCCATGCCATTCCATGCCATTCCATGCCGTGCCATGCCGGTGCCATGCCGTGCCATGCCGGTGCATGCCGTGCCATGCCGGTGCCATGCCGGTGCCATGCCGTGCCATGCCGGTGCCATGCCGTGCCATGCCGGTGCCATGCCGTGCCATGCCGGTGCCATGCCGTGCCATGCCGGTGCCATGCCGTGCCATGCCGGTGCCATGCCGTGCCATGCCGGTGCCATGCCGGTGCCATGCCGTGCCATGCCGTGCCATGCCGTGCCATGCCGTGCCATGCCGTGCCATGCCGTGCCATGCCGTGCCATGCCGTGCCATGCCGTGCCATGCCGTGCCATGCCGTGCCATGCCGGTGCCATGCCGTGCCATGCCGTGCCATGCCGTGCCATGCCGTGCCATGCCGTGCCATGCCGTGCCATGCCGTGCCATGCCGGTGCCATGCCGTGCCATGCCGTGCCATGCCGTGCCATGCCGTGCCATGCCGTGCCATGCCGTGCCATGCCGTGCCATGCCGTGCCATGCCGTGCCATGCCGTGCCATGCCGTGCCATGCCGGGCCATTCCATGCCATTCCATGCCATTCCATGCCATTCCATGCCGTGCCATGCCGGTGCCATGCCGTGCCATGCCGTGCCATGCCGGTGCCATGCCGTGCCATGCCGGTGCCATGCCGTGCCATGCCGGTGCCATGCCGTGCCATGCCGGTGCCATGCCGTGCCATGCCGGTGCCATGCCGTGCCATGCCGGTGCCATGCCGTGCCATGCCGGTGCCATGCCGTGCCATGCCGGTGCCATGCCGTGCCATGCCGGTGCCATGCCGTGCCATGCCGGTGCCATGCCGTGCCATGCCGGTGCCATGCCGTGCCATGCCGGTGCCATGCCGGTGCCATGCCGTGCCATGCCGTGCCATGCCGTGCCATGCCGTGCCATGCCGTGCCATGCCGTGCCATGCCGTGCCATGCCGTGCCATGCCGGTGCCATGCCGTGCCATGCCGTGCCATGCCGTGCCATGCCGTGCCATGCCGTGCCATGCCGTGCCATGCCGTGCCATGCCGTGCCATGCCGTGCCATGCCGTGCCATGCCGTGCCATGCCGGGCCATGCGGTGCCATGCCATTCCATGCCATTCCATGCCAGTCCATGCCAGTCCATGCCATTCCATGCCACTCAATGCGGTGCCATGCCATTCCATGCCATTCCATGCCATTCCATGCCATTCCATGCCATTCCATGCCATTCCATGCCATTCCATGCCATTCCATGCCATTCCATGCCATTCCATGCCATTCCATGCCATTCCATGCCATTCCATGCCATTCCATGCCATTCCATGCCATTCCATGCCATTCCATGCCATTCCATGCCATTCCATGCCATTCCATGCCATTCCATGCCATTCCATGCCATTCCATGCCATTCCATGCCATTCCATGCCATTCCATGCCATTCCATGCCATTCCATGCCATTCCATGCCATTCCATGCCATTCCATGCCATTCCATGCCATTCCATGCCATTCCATGCCATTCCACGCCATTCCATGCCATTCCATGCCATTCCACGCCATTCCATGCCATTCCATGCCATTCCATGCCATTCCATGCCGTTCCATGCCATTCCATGCCATTCCATGCCATTCCATGCCATTCCATGCCAGTCCATGCCAGTCCATGCCAGTCCATGCCATTCCATGCCAGTCCATGCCATTCCATGCCACTCAATGCGGTGCCATGCCATTCCATGCCATTCCATGCCATTCCATGCCATTCCATGCCATTCCATGCCATTCCATGCCATTCCATGCCATTCCATGCCACTCAATGCGGTGCCATGCCATTCCATGCCATTCCATGCCATTCCATGCCATTCCATGCCATTCCATGCCATTCCATGCCATTCCATGCCATTCCATGCCATTCCATGCCATTCCATGCCATTCCATGCCATTCCATGCCATTCCATGCCATTCCATGCCATTCCATGCCATTCCATGCCATTCCATGCCATTCCATGCCATTCCATGCCATTCCATGCCGTGCCATGCCGGTGCCATGCCGTGCCATGCCGGTGCCATGCCGTGCCATGCCGGTGCCATGCCGTGCCATGCCGGTGCCATGCCGTGCCATGCCGGTGCCATGCCGTGCCATGCCGGTGCCATGCCGTGCCATGCCGGTCCCATGCCGTGCCATGCCGGTCCCATGCCGTGCCATGCCGGTGCCATGCCGTGCCATGCCGGTGCCATGCCGTGCCATGCCGGTGCCATGCCGGTGCCATGCCGGTGCCATGCCGGTGCCATGCCGGTGCCATGCCGTGCCATGCCGGTGCCATGCCGTGCCATGCCGGTGCCATGCCGTGCCATGCCGGTGCCATGCCGTGCCATGCCGGTGCCATGCCGTGCCATGCCGGTGCCATGCCGTGCCATGCCGGTGCCATGCCGTGCCATGCCGGTGCCATGCCGTGCCATGCCGGTGCCATGCCGTGCCATGCCGGTGCCATGCCGTGCCATGCCGGTGCCATGCCGTGCCATGCCGGTGCCATGCCGTGCCATGCCGGTGCCATGCCGTGCCATGCCGGTGCCATGCCGTGCCATGCCGGTGCCATGCCGTGCCATGCCGGTGCCATGCCGTGCCATGCCGGTGCCATGCCGGTGCCATGCCGTGCCATGCCGTGCCATGCCGTGCCATGCCGTGCCATGCCGTGCCATGCCGTGCCATGCCGTGCCATGCCGGTGCCATGCCGTGCCATGCCGTGCCATGCCGTGCCATGCCGTGCCATGCCGTGCCATGCCGTGCCATGCCGTGCCATGCCGTGCCATGCCGTGCCATGCCGTGCCATGCCGTGCCATGCCGTGCCATGCCGTGCCATGCCGTGCCATGCCGTGCCATGCCGGGCCATGCGGTGTCATGCCATTCCATGCCATTCCATGCCAGTCCATGCCAGTCCATGCCATTCCATGCCACTCAATGCGGTGCCATGCCATTCCATGCCATTCCATGCCATTCCATGCCATTCCATGCCATTCCATGCCATTCCATGCCATTCCAAGCCATTCCATGCCATTCCATGCCATTCCATGCCATTCCATGCCATTCCATGCCATTCCATGCCATTCCATGCCATTCCATGCCATTCCATGCCATTCCATGCCATTCCATGCCATTCCATGCCATTCCATGCCATTCCATGCCATTCCATGCCATTCCATGCCGTGCCATGCCGGTGCCATGCCGTGCCATGCCGGTGCCATGCCGGTGCCATGCCGTGCCATGCCGGTGCCATGCCGTGCCATGCCGGTGCCATGCCGTGCCATGCCGGTGCCATGCCGTGCCATGCCGGTGCCATGCCGTGCCATGCCGGTGCCATGCCGTGCCATGCCGGTGCCATGCCGGTGCCATGCCGTGCCATGCCGTGCCATGCCGTGCCATGCCGTGCCATGCCGTGCCATGCCGTGCCATGCCGTGCCATGCCGTGCCATGCCGTGCCATGCCGTGCCATGCCGTGCCATGCCGGTGCCATGCCGTGCCATGCCGTGCCATGCCGTGCCATGCCGTGCCATGCCGTGCCATGCCGTGCCATGCCGTGCCATGCCGGTGCCATGCCGTGCCATGCCGTGCCATGCCGTGCCATGCCGTGCCATGCCGTGCCATGCCGTGCCATGCCGTGCCATGCCGTGCCATGCCGTGCCATGCCGGGCCATTCCATGCCATTCCATGCCATTCCATGCCATTCCATGCCGTGCCATGCCGGTGCCATGCCGTGCCATGCCGTGCCATGCCGGTGCCATGCCGTGCCATGCCGGTGCCATGCCGTGCCATGCCGGTGCCATGCCGTGCCATGCCGGTGCCATGCCGTGCCATGCCGGTGCCATGCCGTGCCATGCCGGTGCCATGCCGTGCCATGCCGGTGCCATGCCGTGCCATGCCGGTGCCATGCCGTGCCATGCCGGTGCCATGCCGTGCCATGCCGGTGCCATGCCGTGCCATGCCGGTGCCATGCCGTGCCATGCCGGTGCCATGCCGGTGCCATGCCGGTGCCATGCCGTGCCATGCCGTGCCATGCCGTGCCATGCCGTGCCATGCCGTGCCATGCCGTGCCATGCCGTGCCATGCCGTGCCATGCCGGTGCCATGCCGTGCCATGCCGTGCCATGCCGTGCCATGCCGTGCCATGCCGTGCCATGCCGTGCCATGCCGTGCCATGCCGTGCCATGCCGTGCCATGCCGTGCCATGCCGTGCCATGCCGTGCCATGCCGTGCCATGCCGTGCCATGCCGGGCCATGCGGTGCCATGCCATTCCATGCCATTCCATGCCAGTCCATGCCAGTCCATGCCATTCCATGCCACTCAATGCGGTGCCATGCCATTCCATGCCATTCCATGCCATTCCATGCCATTCCATGCCATTCCATGCCATTCCAAGCCATTCCATGCCATTCCATGCCATTCCATGCCATTCCATGCCATTCCATGCCATTCCATGCCATTCCATGCCATTCCATGCCATTCCATGCCATTCCATGCCATTCCATGCCATTCCATGCCATTCCATGCCATTCCATGCCATTCCATGCCATTCCATGCCATTCCATGCCATTCCATGCCGTGCCATGCCGGTGCCATGCCGTGCCATGCCGGTGCCATGCCGTGCCATGCCGTGCCATGCCGGTGCCATGCCGTGCCATGCCGGTGCCATGCCGTGCCATGCCGGTGCCATGCCGTGCCATGCCGGTGCCATGCCGTGCCATGCCGGTGCCATGCCGTGCCATGCCGGTGCCATGCCGTGCCATGCCGGTGCCATGCCGTGCCATGCCGGTGCCATGCCGTGCCATGCCGGTGCCATGCCGTGCCATGCCGGTGCCATGCCGGTGCCATGCCGTGCCATGCCGGTGCCATGCCGTGCCATGCCGTGCCATGCCGTGCCATGCCGTGCCATGCCGTGCCATGCCGTGCCATGCCGTGCCATGCCGTGCCATGCCGTGCCATGCCGTGCCATGCCGTGCCATGCCGGTGCCATGCCGTGCCATGCCGTGCCATGCCGTGCCATGCCGTGCCATGCCGTGCCATGCCGTGCCATGCCGTGCCATGCCGTGCCATGCCGTGCCATGCCGTGCCATGCCGTGCCATGCCGTGCCATGCCGTGCCATGCCGTGCCATGCCGTGCCATGCCGTGCCATGCCGTGCCATGCCGTGCCATGCCGTGCCATGCCGTGCCATGCCGTGCCATGCCGTGCCATGCCGTGCCATGCCGTGCCATGCCGTGCCATGCCGTGCCATGCCGTGCCATGCCGTGCCATGCCGTGCCATGCCGTGCCATGCCGTGCCATGCCGTGCCATGCCGTGCCATGCCGTGCCATGCCGTGCCATGCCGTGCCATGCCGTGCCATGCCGTGCCATGCCGTGCCATGCCGTGCCATGCCGTGCCATGCCGTGCCATGCCGTGCCATGCCGTGCCATGCCGTGCCATGCCGTGCCATGCCGTGCCATGCCGTGCCATGCCGTGCCATGCCGTGCCATGCCGTGCCATGCCGTGCCATGCCGTGCCATGCCGTGCCATGCCGTGCCATGCCGTGCCATGCCGTGCCATGCCGTGCCATGCCGGGCCATGCGGTGCCATGCCATTCCATGCCATTCCATGCCAGTCCATGCCAGTCCATGCCATTCCATGCCACTCAATGCGGTGCCATGGCATTCCATGCCATTCCATGCCATTCCATGCCATTCCATGCCATTCCATGCCATTCCATGCCATTCCAAGCCATTCCATGCCATTCCAAGCCATTCCATGCCATTCCATGCCATTCCATGCCATTCCATGCCGTTCCATGCCATTCCATGCCATTCCATGCCATTCCATGCCATTCCATGCCAGTCCATGCCAGTCCATGCCAGTCCATGCCATTCCATGCCACTCAATGCGGTGCCATGCCATTCCATGCCATTCCATGCCATTCCATGCCATTCCATGCCATTCCATGCCATTCCATGCCATTCCATGCCACTCAATGCGGTGCCATGCCATTCCATGCCATTCCATGCCATTCCATGCCATTCCATGCCATTCCATGCCATTCCATGCCATTCCATGCCATTCCATGCCATTCCATGCCATTCCATGCCATTCCATGCCATTCCATGCCATTCCATGCCATTCCATGCCATTCCATGCCATTCCATGCCATTCCATGCCATTCCATGCCATTCCATGCCATTCCATGCCATTCCATGCCATTCCATGCCATTCCATGCCATTCCATGCCATTCCATGCCATTCCATGCCATTCCATGCCATTCCATGCCATTCCATGCCATTCCATGCCATTCCATGCCATTCCATGCCATTCCATGCCATTCCATGCCATTCCATGCCATTCCATGCCATTCCATGCCATTCCATGCCATTCCATGCCATTCCATGCCATTCCATGCCATTCCATGCCATTCCATGCCATTCCATGCCATTCCATGCCATTCCATGCCGTGCCATGCCGTGCCATGCCGGTGCCATGCCGTGCCATGCCGGTGCCATGCCGTGCCATGCCGGTGCCATGCCGTGCCATGCCGGTGCCATGCCGTGCCATGCCGGTGCCATGCCGTGCCATGCCGGTGCCATGCCGTGCCATGCCGGTGCCATGCCGTGCCATGCCGTGCCATGCCGTGCCATGCCGTGCCATGCCGTGCCATGCCGTGCCATGCCGTGCCATGCCGTGCCATGCCGTGCCATGCCGTGCCATGCCGTGCCATGCCGTGCCATGCCGTGCCATGCCGGTGCCATGCCGTGCCATGCCGGTGCCATGCCGTGCCATGCCGGTGCCATGCCGTGCCATGCCGGTGCCATGCCGTGCCATGCCGGTGCCATGCCGGTGCCATGCCGTGCCATGCCGGTGCCATGCCGTGCCATGCCGTGCCATGCCGTGCCATGCCGTGCCATGCCGTGCCATGCCGTGCCATGCCGTGCCATGCCGGGCCATGCGGTGCCATGCCATTCCATGCCATTCCATGCCAGTCCATGCCAGTCCATGCCATTCCATGCCACTCAATGCGGTGCCATGGCATTCCATGCCATTCCATGCCATTCCATGCCATTCCATGCCATTCCATGCCATTCCATGCCATTCCATGCCATTCCATGCCATTCCAAGCCATTCCATGCCATTCCAAGCCATTCCATGCCATTCCATGCCATTCCATGCCATTCCATGCCGTTCCATGCCATTCCATGCCATTCCATGCCATTCCATGCCATTCCATGCCAGTCCATGCCAGTCCATGCCAGTCCATGCCATTCCATGCCACTCAATGCGGTGCCATGCCATTCCATGCCATTCCATGCCATTCCATGCCATTCCATGCCATTCCATGCCATTCCATGCCATTCCATGCCACTCAATGCGGTGCCATGCCATTCCATGCCATTCCATGCCATTCCATGCCATTCCATGCCATTCCATGCCATTCCATGCCATTCCATGCCATTCCATGCCATTCCATGCCATTCCATGCCATTCCATGCCATTCCATGCCATTCCATGCCATTCCATGCCATTCCATGCCATTCCATGCCATTCCATGCCATTCCATGCCATTCCATGCCATTCCATGCCATTCCATGCCATTCCATGCCATTCCATGCCATTCCATGCCATTCCATGCCGTGCCATGCCGTGCCATGCCGGTGCCATGCCGTGCCATGCCGTGCCATGCCGTGCCATGCCGGGCCATGCGGTGCCATGCCATTCCATGCCATTCCATGCCAGTCCATGCCAGTCCATGCCATTCCATGCCACTCAATGCGGTGCCATGCCATTCCATGCCATTCCATGCCATTCCATGCCATTCCATGCCATTCCATGCCATTCCATGCCATTCCATGCCATTCCATGCCATTCCATGCCATTCCAAGCCATTCCATGCCATTCCATGCCATTCCATGCCATTCCATGCCATTCCATGCCATTCCATGCCATTCCATGCCATTCCATGCCGTGCCATGCCGTGCCATGCCGGTGCCATGCCGTGCCATGCCGGTGCCATGCCGTGCCATGCCGGTGCCATGCCGTGCCATGCCGGTGCCATGCCGTGCCATGCCGGTGCCATGCCGTGCCATGCCGGTGCCATGCCGGTGCCATGCCGGTGCCATGCCGTGCCATGCCGGTGCCATGCCGGTGCCATGCCGGTGCCATGCCGTGCCATGCCGGTGCCATGCCGTGCCATGCCGGTGCCATGCCGTGCCATGCCGGTGCCATGCCGTGCCATGCCGGTGCCATGCCGTGCCATGCCGGTGCCATGCCGTGCCATGCCGGTGCCATGCCGTGCCATGCCGGTGCCATGCCGTGCCATGCCGGTGCCATGCCGTGCCATGCCGTTGCCATGCCGTGCCATGCCGGTGCCATGCCGTGCCATGCCGGTGCCATGCCGTGCCATGCCGGTGCCATGCCGTGCCATGCCGGTGCCATGCCGTGCCATGCCGGTGCCATGCCGTGCCATGCCGGTGCCATGCCGTGCCATGCCGGTGCCATGCCGTGCCATGCCGGTGCCATGCCGTGCCATGCCGGTGCCATGCCGTGCCATGCCGGTGCCATGCCGTGCCATGCCGGTGCCATGCCGTGCCATGCCGGTGCCATGCCGTGCCATGCCGGTGCCATGCCGTGCCATGCCGGTGCCATGCCGTGCCATGCCGGTGCCATGCCGTGCCATGCCGGTGCCATGCCGGTGCCATGCCGTGCCATGCCGTGCCATGCCGTGCCATGCCGTGCCATGCCGGTGCCATGCCGTGCCATGCCGGTGCCATGCCGTGCCATGCCGGTGCCATGCCGTGCCATGCCGTGCCATGCCGTGCCATGCCGTGCCATGCCGTGCCATGCCGTGCCATGCCGGGCCATGCGGTGCCATGCCATTCCATGCCATTCCATGCCAGTCCATGCCAGTCCATGCCATTCCATGCCACTCAATGCGGTGCCATGCCATTCCATGCCATTCCATGCCATTCCATGCCATTCCATGCCATTCCATGCCATTCCATGCCATTCCATGCCATTCCATGCCATTCCATGCCATTCCAAGCCATTCCATGCCATTCCATGCCATTCCATGCCATTCCATGCCATTCCATGCCATTCCATGCCATTCCATGCCATTCCATGCCATTCCATGCCATTCCATGCCATTCCATGCCATTCCATGCCATTCCATGCCATTCCATGCCGTGCCATGCCGGTGCCATGCCGTGCCATGCCGGTGCCATGCCGTGCCATGCCGGTGCCATGCCGTGCCATGCCGGTGCCATGCCGTGCCATGCCGGTGCCATGCCGTGCCATGCCGGTGCCATGCCGTGCCATGCCGGTGCCATGCCGTGCCATGCCGGTGCCATGCCGTGCCATGCCGGTGCCATGCCGTGCCATGCCGGTGCCATGCCGGTGCCATGCCGTGCCATGCCGTGCCATGCCGTGCCATGCCGGTGCCATGCCGTGCCATGCCGGTGCCATGCCGTGCCATGCCGGTGCCATGCCGGTGCCATGCCGTGCCATGCCGTGCCATGCCGTGCCATGCCGTGCCATGCCGTGCCATGCCGTGCCATGCCGTGCCATGCCGTGCCATGCCGTGCCATGCCGGTGCCATGCCGTGCCATGCCGGTGCCATGCCGTGCCATGCCGTGCCATGCCGTGCCATGCCGGTGCCATGCCGTGCCATGCCGTGCCATGCCGTGCCATGCCGTGCCATGCCGTGCCATGCCGGGCCATGCGGTGCCATGCCATTCCATGCCATTCCATGCCAGTCCATGCCAGTCCATGCCATTCCATGCCACTCAATGCGGTGCCATGCCATTCCATGCCATTCCATGCCATTCCATGCCATTCCATGCCATTCCATGCCATTCCATGCCATTCCATGCCATTCCATGCCATTCCATGCCATTCCATGCCATTCCATGCCATTCCATGCCATTCCATGCCATTCCATGCCATTCCATGCCATTCCATGCCATTCCATGCCATTCCATGCCATTCCATGCCATTCCATGCCATTCCATGCCATTCCATGCCATTCCATGCCATTCCATGCCATTCCATGCCATTCCATGCCATTCCATGCCATTCCATGCCATTCCATGCCATTCCATGCCATTCCATGCCATTCCATGCCATTCCATGCCATTCCATGCCATTCCATGCCATTCCATGCCATTCCATGCCATTCCATGCCATTCCATGCCATTCCATGCCATTCCATGCCATTCCATGCCATTCCATGCCATTCCATGCCATTCCATGCCATTCCATGCCATTCCATGCCATTCCATGCCATTCCATGCCATTCCATGCCATTCCATGCCGTGCCATGCCATTCCATGCCATTCCATGCCATTCCATGCCATTCCATGCCGTGCCATGCCGGTGCCATGCCGTGCCATGCCGGTGCCATGCCGTGCCATGCCGGTGCCATGCCGTGCCATGCCGGTGCCATGCCGTGCCATGCCGGTGCCATGCCGGTGCCATGCCGTGCCATGCCGGTGCCATGCCGTGCCATGCCGTGCCATGCCGTGCCATGCCGTGCCATGCCGTGCCATGCCGTGCCATGCCGTGCCATGCCGTGCCATGCCGTGCCATGCCGTGCCATGCCGTGCCATGCCGTGCCATGCCGTGCCATGCCGTGCCATGCCGGTGCCATGCCGTGCCATGCCGGTGCCATGCCGTGCCATGCCGGTGCCATGCCGTGCCATGCCGGTGCCATGCCGTGCCATGCCGGTGCCATGCCGGTGCCATGCCGTGCCATGCCGTGCCATGCCGTGCCATGCCGTGCCATGCCGTGCCATGCCGTGCCATGCCGTGCCATGCCGGTGCCATGCCGTGCCATGCCGTGCCATGCCGTGCCATGCCGTGCCATGCCGTGCCATGCCGGGCCATGCGGTGTCATGCCATTCCATGCCATTCCATGCCAGTCCATGCCAGTCCATGCCATTCCATGCCACTCAATGCGGTGCCATGCCATTCCATGCCATTCCATGCCATTCCATGCCATTCCATGCCATTCCATGCCATTCCATGCCATTCCATGCCATTCCATGCCATTCCAAGCCATTCCATGCCATTCCATGCCATTCCATGCCATTCCATGCCATTCCATGCCACTCAATGCGGTGCCATGCCATTCCATGCCATTCCATGCCATTCCATGCCATTCCAAGCCATTCCATGCCATTCCATGCCATTCCATGCCATTCCATGCCGTGCCATGCCGGTGCCATGCCGTGCCATGCCGGTGCCATGCCGTGCCATGCCGGTGCCATGCCGTGCCATGCCGGTGCCATGCCGTGCCATGCCGGTGCCATGCCGTGCCATGCCGGTGCCATGCCGGTGCCATGCCGTGCCATGCCGTGCCATGCCGTGCCATGCCGTGCCATGCCGTGCCATGCCGGTGCCATGCCGTGCCATGCCGGTGCCATGCCGTGCCATGCCGGTGCCATGCCGTGCTATGCCGGTGCCATGCCGTGCCATGCCGGTGCCATGCCGGTGCCATGCCGTGCCATGCCGTGCCATGCCGTGCCATGCCGTGCCATGCCGTGCCATGCCGTGCCATGCCGTGCCATGCCGTGCCATGCCGTGCCATGCCGTGCCATGCCGTGCCATGCCGTGCCATGCCGGGCCATGCGGTGCCATGCCATTCCATGCCATTCCATGCCAGTCCATGCCATTCCATGCCACTCAATGCGGTGCCATGCCATTCCATGCCATTCCATGCCATTCCATGCCATTCCATGCCATTCCATGCCATTCCATGCCATTCCATGCCATTCCATGCCATTCCATGCCATTCCATGCCATTCCATGCCATTCCATGCCATTCCATGCCATTCCATGCCATTCCATGCCATTCCATGCCATTCCATGCCATTCCATGCCATTCCATGCCATTCCATGCCATTCCATGCCATTCCATGCCATTCCATGCCATTCCATGCCATTCCATGCCATTCCATGCCATTCCATGCCATTCCATGCCATTCCATGCCATTCCATGCCATTCCATGCCATTCCATGCCATTCCATGCCATTCCATGCCATTCCATGCCATTCCATGCCATTCCATGCCATTCCATGCCATTCCATGCCATTCCATGCCATTCCATGCCATTCCATGCCATTCCATGCCATTCCATGCCATTCCACGCCATTCCATGCCATTCCATGCCATTCCACGCCATTCCATGCCATTCCATGCCATTCCATGCCATTCCATGCCGTTCCATGCCATTCCATGCCATTCCATGCCATTCCATGCCATTCCATGCCAGTCCATGCCAGTCCATGCCAGTCCATGCCATTCCATGCCAGTCCATGCCATTCCATGCCACTCAATGCGGTGCCATGCCATTCCATGCCATTCCATGCCATTCCATGCCATTCCATGCCATTCCATGCCATTCCATGCCATTCCATGCCATTCCATGCCACTCAATGCGGTGCCATGCCATTCCATGCCATTCCATGCCATTCCATGCCATTCCATGCCATTCCATGCCATTCCATGCCATTCCATGCCATTCCATGCCATTCCATGCCATTCCATGCCATTCCATGCCATTCCATGCCATTCCATGCCATTCCATGCCATTCCATGCCATTCCATGCCATTCCATGCCATTCCATGCCATTCCATGCCATTCCATGCCATTCCATGCCATTCCATGCCATTCCATGCCGTGCCATGCCGGTGCCATGCCGTGCCATGCCGGTGCCATGCCGTGCCATGCCGGTGCCATGCCGTGCCATGCCGGTGCCATGCCGTGCCATGCCGGTGCCATGCCGTGCCATGCCGGTGCCATGCCGTGCCATGCCGGTCCCATGCCGTGCCATGCCGGTGCCATGCCGTGCCATGCCGGTGCCATGCCGGTGCCATGCCGGTGCCATGCCGGTGCCATGCCGGTGCCATGCCGTGCCATGCCGGTGCCATGCCGTGCCATGCCGGTGCCATGCCGTGCCATGCCGGTGCCATGCCGTGCCATGCCGGTGCCATGCCGTGCCATGCCGGTGCCATGCCGTGCCATGCCGGTGCCATGCCGTGCCATGCCGGTGCCATGCCGTGCCATGCCGGTGCCATGCCGTGCCATGCCGGTGCCATGCCGTGCCATGCCGGTGCCATGCCGTGCCATGCCGGTGCCATGCCGTGCCATGCCGGTGCCATGCCGTGCCATGCCGGTGCCATGCCGTGCCATGCCGGTGCCATGCCGTGCCATGCCGGTGCCATGCCGTGCCATGCCGGTGCCATGCCGTGCCATGCCGGTGCCATGCCGTGCCATGCCGGTGCCATGCCGTGCCATGCCGGTGCCATGCCGTGCCATGCCGGTGCCATGCCGGTGCCATGCCGTGCCATGCCGTGCCATGCCGTGCCATGCCGTGCCATGCCGTGCCATGCCGTGCCATGCCGTGCCATGCCGGTGCCATGCCGTGCCATGCCGTGCCATGCCGTGCCATGCCGTGCCATGCCGTGCCATGCCGTGCCATGCCGTGCCATGCCGTGCCATGCCGTGCCATGCCGGGCCATGCGGTGTCATGCCATTCCATGCCATTCCATGCCAGTCCATGCCAGTCCATGCCATTCCATGCCACTCAATGCGGTGCCATGCCATTCCATGCCATTCCATGCCATTCCATGCCATTCCATGCCATTCCATGCCATTCCATGCCATTCCATGCCATTCCATGCCATTCCAAGCCATTCCATGCCATTCCATGCCATTCCATGCCATTCCATGCCATTCCATGCCATTCCATGCCATTCCATGCCATTCCATGCCATTCCATGCCATTCCATGCCATTCCATGCCATTCCATGCCATTCCATGCCATTCCATGCCATTCCATGCCATTCCATGCCATTCCATGCCATTCCATGCCATTCCATGCCATTCCATGCCATTCCATGCCATTCCATGCCGTGCCATGCCGGTGCCATGCCGTGCCATGCCGGTGCCATGCCGGTGCCATGCCGTGCCATGCCGGTGCCATGCCGTGCCATGCCGGTGCCATGCCGTGCCATGCCGGTGCCATGCCGTGCCATGCCGGTGCCATGCCGTGCCATGCCGGTGCCATGCCGTGCCATGCCGGTGCCATGCCGGTGCCATGCCGTGCCATGCCGTGCCATGCCGTGCCATGCCGTGCCATGCCGTGCCATGCCGTGCCATGCCGTGCCATGCCGTGCCATGCCGTGCCATGCCGTGCCATGCCGTGCCATGCCGGTGCCATGCCGTGCCATGCCGTGCCATGCCGTGCCATGCCGTGCCATGCCGTGCCATGCCGTGCCATGCCGTGCCATGCCGTGCCATGCCGGTGCCATGCCGTGCCATGCCGTGCCATGCCGTGCCATGCCGTGCCATGCCGTGCCATGCCGTGCCATGCCGTGCCATGCCGTGCCATGCCGTGCCATGCCGTGCCATGCCGGGCCATTCCATGCCATTCCATGCCATTCCATGCCATTCCATGCCGTGCCATGCCGGTGCCATGCCGTGCCATGCCGTGCCATGCCGGTGCCATGCCGTGCCATGCCGGTGCCATGCCGTGCCATGCCGGTGCCATGCCGTGCCATGCCGGTGCCATGCCGTGCCATGCCGGTGCCATGCCGTGCCATGCCGGTGCCATGCCGTGCCATGCCGGTGCCATGCCGTGCCATGCCGGTGCCATGCCGTGCCATGCCGGTGCCATGCCGTGCCATGCCGGTGCCATGCCGTGCCATGCCGGTGCCATGCCGTGCCATGCCGGTGCCATGCCGGTGCCATGCCGTGCCATGCCGTGCCATGCCGTGCCATGCCGTGCCATGCCGTGCCATGCCGTGCCATGCCGTGCCATGCCGTGCCATGCCGGTGCCATGCCGTGCCATGCCGTGCCATGCCGTGCCATGCCGTGCCATGCCGTGCCATGCCGTGCCATGCCGTGCCATGCCGTGCCATGCCGTGCCATGCCGTGCCATGCCGTGCCATGCCGTGCCATGCCGTGCCATGCCGGGCCATGCGGTGCCATGCCATTCCATGCCATTCCATGCCAGTCCATGCCAGTCCATGCCATTCCATGCCACTCAATGCGGTGCCATGCCATTCCATGCCATTCCAGGCCATTCCATGCCATTCCATGCCATTCCATGCCATTCCAAGCCATTCCATGCCATTCCATGCCATTCCATGCCATTCCATGCCATTCCATGCCATTCCATGCCATTCCATGCCATTCCATGCCATTCCATGCCATTCCATGCCATTCCATGCCATTCCATGCCATTCCATGCCATTCCATGCCATTCCATGCCATTCCATGCCATTCCATGCCGTGCCATGCCGGTGCCATGCCGTGCCATGCCGGTGCCATGCCGTGCCATGCCGGTGCCATGCCGTGCCATGCCGTGCCATGCCGGTGCCATGCCGTGCCATGCCGGTGCCATGCCGTGCCATGCCGGTGCCATGCCGTGCCATGCCGGTGCCATGCCGTGCCATGCCGGTGCCATGCCGTGCCATGCCGGTGCCATGCCGTGCCATGCCGGTGCCATGCCGTGCCATGCCGGTGCCATGCCGGTGCCATGCCGTGCCATGCCGGTGCCATGCCGTGCCATGCCGTGCCATGCCGTGCCATGCCGTGCCATGCCGTGCCATGCCGTGCCATGCCGTGCCATGCCGTGCCATGCCGTGCCATGCCGTGCCATGCCGTGCCATGCCGGTGCCATGCCGTGCCATGCCGTGCCATGCCGTGCCATGCCGTGCCATGCCGTGCCATGCCGTGCCATGCCGTGCCATGCCGTGCCATGCCGTGCCATGCCGTGCCATGCCGTGCCATGCCGTGCCATGCCGTGCCATGCCGTGCCATGCCGTGCCATGCCGTGCCATGCCGTGCCATGCCGTGCCATGCCGTGCCATGCCGTGCCATGCCGTGCCATGCCGTGCCATGCCGTGCCATGCCGTGCCATGCCGTGCCATGCCGTGCCATGCCGTGCCATGCCGTGCCATGCCGTGCCATGCCGTGCCATGCCGTGCCATGCCGTGCCATGCCGTGCCATGCCGTGCCATGCCGTGCCATGCCGTGCCATGCCGTGCCATGCCGTGCCATGCCGTGCCATGCCGTGCCATGCCGTGCCATGCCGTGCCATGCCGTGCCATGCCGTGCCATGCCGTGCCATGCCGTGCCATGCCGTGCCATGCCGTGCCATGCCGTGCCATGCCGTGCCATGCCGTGCCATGCCGTGCCATGCCGTGCCATGCCGTGCCATGCCGTGCCATGCCGTGCCATGCCGTGCCATGCCGTGCCATGCCGTGCCATGCCGTGCCATGCCGTGCCATGCCGTGCCATGCCGTGCCATGCCGTGCCATGCCGTGCCATGCCGTGCCATGCCGTGCCATGCCGTGCCATGCCGTGCCATGCCGTGCCATGCCGTGCCATGCCGTGCCATGCCGTGCCATGCCGTGCCATGCCGTGCCATGCCGTGCCATGCCGTGCCATGCCGTGCCATGCCGTGCCATGCCGTGCCATGCCGTGCCATGCCGTGCCATGCCGTGCCATGCCGTGCCATGCCGTGCCATGCCGTGCCATGCCGTGCCATGCCGTGCCATGCCGTGCCATGCCGTGCCATGCCGTGCCATGCCGTGCCATGCCGTGCCATGCCGTGCCATGCCGTGCCATGCCGGGCCATGCGGTGCCATGCCATTCCATGCCATTCCATGCCAGTCCATGCCAGTCCATGCCATTCCATGCCACTCAATGCGGTGCCATGGCATTCCATGCCATTCCATGCCATTCCATGCCATTCCATGCCATTCCATGCCATTCCATGCCATTCCATGCCATTCCATGCCATTCCAAGCCATTCCATGCCATTCCAAGCCATTCCATGCCATTCCATGCCATTCCATGCCATTCCATGCCGTTCCATGCCATTCCATGCCATTCCATGCCATTCCATGCCATTCCATGCCAGTCCATGCCAGTCCATGCCAGTCCATGCCATTCCATGCCACTCAATGCGGTGCCATGCCATTCCATGCCATTCCATGCCATTCCATGCCATTCCATGCCATTCCATGCCATTCCATGCCATTCCATGCCATTCCATGCCATTCCATGCCATTCCATGCCACTCAATGCGGTGCCATGCCATTCCATGCCATTCCATGCCATTCCATGCCATTCCATGCCATTCCATGCCATTCCATGCCATTCCATGCCATTCCATGCCATTCCATGCCATTCCATGCCATTCCATGCCATTCCATGCCATTCCATGCCATTCCATGCCATTCCATGCCATTCCATGCCATTCCATGCCATTCCATGCCATTCCATGCCATTCCATGCCATTCCATGCCATTCCATGCCATTCCATGCCATTCCATGCCGTGCCATGCCGTGCCATGCCGGTGCCATGCCGTGCCATGCCGGTGCCATGCCGTGCCATGCCGGTGCCATGCCGTGCCATGCCGGTGCCATGCCGTGCCATGCCGGTGCCATGCCGTGCCATGCCGGTGCCATGCCGTGCCATGCCGGTGCCATGCCGTGCCATGCCGGTGCCATGCCGTGCCATGCCGGTGCCATGCCGTGCCATGCCGTGCCATGCCGTGCCATGCCGTGCCATGCCGTGCCATGCCGTGCCATGCCGTGCCATGCCGTGCCATGCCGTGCCATGCCGTGCCATGCCGTGCCATGCCGTGCCATGCCGTGCCATGCCGTGCCATGCCGTGCCATGCCGTGCCATGCCGGTGCCATGCCGTGCCATGCCGGTGCCATGCCGTGCCATGCCGGTGCCATGCCGTGCCATGCCGGTGCCATGCCGTGCCATGCCGGTGCCATGCCGTGCCATGCCGGTGCCATGCCGGTGCCATGCCGTGCCATGCCGGTGCCATGCCGTGCCATGCCGTGCCATGCCGTGCCATGCCGTGCCATGCCGTGCCATGCCGTGCCATGCCGTGCCATGCCGTGCCATGCCGGGCCATGCGGTGCCATGCCATTCCATGCCATTCCATGCCATTCCATGCCATTCCATGCCATTCCATGCCATTCCATGCCATTCCATGCCATTCCATGCCATTCCAAGCCATTCCATGCCATTCCATGCCATTCCATGCCATTCCATGCCATTCCATGCCATTCCATGCCATTCCATGCCATTCCATGCCGTGCCATGCCGTGCCATGCCGGTGCCATGCCGTGCCATGCCGGTGCCATGCCGTGCCATGCCGGTGCCATGCCGTGCCATGCCGGTGCCATGCCGTGCCATGCCGGTGCCATGCCGTGCCATGCCGGTGCCATGCCGGTGCCATGCCGGTGCCATGCCGTGCCATGCCGGTGCCATGCCGGTGCCATGCCGGTGCCATGCCGTGCCATGCCGGTGCCATGCCGTGCCATGCCGGTGCCATGCCGTGCCATGCCGGTGCCATGCCGTGCCATGCCGGTGCCATGCCGTGCCATGCCGGTGCCATGCCGTGCCATGCCGGTGCCATGCCGTGCCATGCCGGTGCCATGCCGTGCCATGCCGGTGCCATGCCGTGCCATGCCGTTGCCATGCCGTGCCATGCCGGTGCCATGCCGTGCCATGCCGGTGCCATGCCGTGCCATGCCGGTGCCATGCCGTGCCATGCCGGTGCCATGCCGTGCCATGCCGGTGCCATGCCGTGCCATGCCGGTGCCATGCCGTGCCATGCCGGTGCCATGCCGTGCCATGCCGGTGCCATGCCGTGCCATGCCGGTGCCATGCCGTGCCATGCCGGTGCCATGCCGTGCCATGCCGGTGCCATGCCGTGCCATGCCGGTGCCATGCCGTGCCATGCCGGTGCCATGCCGTGCCATGCCGGTGCCATGCCGTGCCATGCCGGTGCCATGCCGGTGCCATGCCGTGCCATGCCGTGCCATGCCGTGCCATGCCGTGCCATGCCGGTGCCATGCCGTGCCATGCCGGTGCCATGCCGTGCCATGCCGGTGCCATGCCGTGCCATGCCGTGCCATGCCGTGCCATGCCGTGCCATGCCGTGCCATGCCGTGCCATGCCGGGCCATGCGGTGCCATGCCATTCCATGCCATTCCATGCCAGTCCATGCCAGTCCATGCCATTCCATGCCATTCCATGCCATTCCATGCCATTCCATGCCATTCCATGCCATTCCATGCCATTCCATGCCATTCCATGCCATTCCATGCCATTCCATGCCATTCCATGCCATTCCATGCCATTCCATGCCATTCCATGCCATTCCATGCCATTCCATGCCATTCCATGCCATTCCATGCCATTCCATGCCATTCCATGCCATTCCATGCCATTCCATGCCATTCCATGCCATTCCATGCCATTCCATGCCATTCCATGCCATTCCATGCCATTCCATGCCATTCCATGCCATTCCATGCCATTCCATGCCATTCCATGCCATTCCATGCCATTCCATGCCATTCCATGCCATTCCATGCCATTCCATGCCATTCCATGCCATTCCATGCCATTCCATGCCATTCCATGCCATTCCATGCCATTCCATGCCATTCCATGCCATTCCATGCCGTGCCATGCCATTCCATGCCATTCCATGCCATTCCATGCCATTCCATGCCGTGCCATGCCGGTGCCATGCCGTGCCATGCCGGTGCCATGCCGTGCCATGCCGGTGCCATGCCGTGCCATGCCGGTGCCATGCCGTGCCATGCCGGTGCCATGCCGGTGCCATGCCGTGCCATGCCGGTGCCATGCCGTGCCATGCCGTGCCATGCCGTGCCATGCCGTGCCATGCCGTGCCATGCCGTGCCATGCCGTGCCATGCCGTGCCATGCCGTGCCATGCCGTGCCATGCCGTGCCATGCCGTGCCATGCCGTGCCATGCCGTGCCATGCCGTGCCATGCCGTGCCATGCCGTGCCATGCCGTGCCATGCCGTGCCATGCCGTGCCATGCCGTGCCATGCCGTGCCATGCCGTGCCATGCCGTGCCATGCCGTGCCATGCCGTGCCATGCCGTGCCATGCCGTGCCATGCCGTGCCATGCCGTGCCATGCCGTGCCATGCCGTGCCATGCCGTGCCATGCCGTGCCATGCCGTGCCATGCCGTGCCATGCCGTGCCATGCCGTGCCATGCCGTGCCATGCCGTGCCATGCCGTGCCATGCCGTGCCATGCCGTGCCATGCCGTGCCATGCCGTGCCATGCCGTGCCATGCCGTGCCATGCCGTGCCATGCCGTGCCATGCCGTGCCATGCCGTGCCATGCCGTGCCATGCCGTGCCATGCCGTGCCATGCCGTGCCATGCCGTGCCATGCCGGGCCATGCGGTGCCATGCCATTCCATGCCATTCCATGCCAGTCCATGCCAGTCCATGCCATTCCATGCCACTCAATGCGGTGCCATGGCATTCCATGCCATTCCATGCCATTCCATGCCATTCCATGCCATTCCAAGCCATTCCATGCCATTCCATGCCATTCCATGCCATTCCATGCCATTCCATGCCATTCCATGCCATTCCATGCCATTCCATGCCATTCCATGCCATTCCATGCCATTCCATGCCATTCCATGCCATTCCATGCCATTCCATGCCATTCCATGCCGTGCCATGCCGGTGCCATGCCGTGCCATGCCGGTGCCATGCCGTGCCATGCCGTGCCATGCCGGTGCCATGCCGTGCCATGCCGGTGCCATGCCGTGCCATGCCGGTGCCATGCCGTGCCATGCCGGTGCCATGCCGTGCCATGCCGGTGCCATGCCGTGCCATGCCGGTGCCATGCCGTGCCATGCCGGTGCCATGCCGTGCCATGCCGGTGCCATGCCGTGCCATGCCGGTGCCATGCCGGTGCCATGCCGTGCCATGCCGGTGCCATGCCGTGCCATGCCGTGCCATGCCGTGCCATGCCGTGCCATGCCGTGCCATGCCGTGCCATGCCGTGCCATGCCGTGCCATGCCGTGCCATGCCGTGCCATGCCGGTGCCATGCCGTGCCATGCCGTGCCATGCCGTGCCATGCCGTGCCATGCCGTGCCATGCCGTGCCATGCCGTGCCATGCCGTGCCATGCCGTGCCATGCCGTGCCATGCCGTGCCATGCCGTGCCATGCCGTGCCATGCCGTGCCATGCCGTGCCATGCCGTGCCATGCCGTGCCATGCCGTGCCATGCCGTGCCATGCCGTGCCATGCCGTGCCATGCCGTGCCATGCCGTGCCATGCCGTGCCATGCCGTGCCATGCCGTGCCATGCCGTGCCATGCCGTGCCATGCCGTGCCATGCCGTGCCATGCCGTGCCATGCCGTGCCATGCCGTGCCATGCCGTGCCATGCCGTGCCATGCCGTGCCATGCCGTGCCATGCCGTGCCATGCCGTGCCATGCCGTGCCATGCCGTGCCATGCCGTGCCATGCCGTGCCATGCCGTGCCATGCCGTGCCATGCCGTGCCATGCCGTGCCATGCCGTGCCATGCCGTGCCATGCCGTGCCATGCCGTGCCATGCCGTGCCATGCCGTGCCATGCCGTGCCATGCCGTGCCATGCCGTGCCATGCCGTGCCATGCCGTGCCATGCCGTGCCATGCCGTGCCATGCCGTGCCATGCCGTGCCATGCCGTGCCATGCCGTGCCATGCCGTGCCATGCCGTGCCATGCCGTGCCATGCCGGGCCATGCGGTGCCATGCCATTCCATGCCATTCCATGCCAGTCCATGCCAGTCCATGCCATTCCATGCCACTCAATGCGGTGCCATGGCATTCCATGCCATTCCATGCCATTCCATGCCATTCCATGCCATTCCATGCCATTCCATGCCATTCCAAGCCATTCCATGCCATTCCAAGCCATTCCATGCCATTCCATGCCATTCCATGCCATTCCATGCCGTTCCATGCCATTCCATGCCATTCCATGCCATTCCATGCCATTCCATGCCAGTCCATGCCAGTCCATGCCAGTCCATGCCATTCCATGCCACTCAATGCGGTGCCATGCCATTCCATGCCATTCCATGCCATTCCATGCCATTCCATGCCATTCCATGCCATTCCATGCCATTCCATGCCATTCCATGCCACTCAATGCGGTGCCATGCCATTCCATGCCATTCCATGCCATTCCATGCCATTCCATGCCATTCCATGCCATTCCATGCCATTCCATGCCATTCCATGCCATTCCATGCCATTCCATGCCATTCCATGCCATTCCATGCCATTCCATGCCATTCCATGCCATTCCATGCCATTCCATGCCATTCCATGCCATTCCATGCCATTCCATGCCATTCCATGCCATTCCATGCCATTCCATGCCATTCCATGCCATTCCATGCCATTCCATGCCATTCCATGCCATTCCATGCCATTCCATGCCATTCCATGCCATTCCATGCCATTCCATGCCATTCCATGCCATTCCATGCCATTCCATGCCATTCCATGCCATTCCATGCCATTCCATGCCATTCCATGCCATTCCATGCCATTCCATGCCATTCCATGCCATTCCATGCCGTGCCATGCCGTGCCATGCCGGTGCCATGCCGTGCCATGCCGGTGCCATGCCGTGCCATGCCGGTGCCATGCCGTGCCATGCCGGTGCCATGCCGTGCCATGCCGGTGCCATGCCGTGCCATGCCGGTGCCATGCCGTGCCATGCCGGTGCCATGCCGTGCCATGCCGGTGCCATGCCGTGCCATGCCGTGCCATGCCGTGCCATGCCGTGCCATGCCGTGCCATGCCGTGCCATGCCGTGCCATGCCGTGCCATGCCGTGCCATGCCGGTGCCATGCCGTGCCATGCCGGTGCCATGCCGTGCCATGCCGGTGCCATGCCGTGCCATGCCGGTGCCATGCCGTGCCATGCCGGTGCCATGCCGTGCCATGCCGGTGCCATGCCGGTGCCATGCCGTGCCATGCCGGTGCCATGCCGTGCCATGCCGTGCCATGCCGTGCCATGCCGTGCCATGCCGTGCCATGCCGTGCCATGCCGTGCCATGCCGGGCCATGCGGTGCCATGCCATTCCATGCCATTCCATGCCAGTCCATGCCAGTCCATGCCATTCCATGCCACTCAATGCGGTGCCATGGCATTCCATGCCATTCCATGCCATTCCATGCCATTCCATGCCATTCCATGCCATTCCATGCCATTCCATGCCATTCCATGCCATTCCAAGCCATTCCATGCCATTCCAAGCCATTCCATGCCATTCCATGCCATTCCATGCCATTCCATGCCGTTCCATGCCATTCCATGCCATTCCATGCCATTCCATGCCATTCCATGCCAGTCCATGCCAGTCCATGCCAGTCCATGCCATTCCATGCCACTCAATGCGGTGCCATGCCATTCCATGCCATTCCATGCCATTCCATGCCATTCCATGCCATTCCATGCCATTCCATGCCATTCCATGCCATTCCATGCCACTCAATGCGGTGCCATGCCATTCCATGCCATTCCATGCCATTCCATGCCATTCCATGCCATTCCATGCCATTCCATGCCATTCCATGCCATTCCATGCCATTCCATGCCATTCCATGCCATTCCATGCCATTCCATGCCATTCCATGCCATTCCATGCCATTCCATGCCATTCCATGCCATTCCATGCCATTCCATGCCATTCCATGCCATTCCATGCCATTCCATGCCATTCCATGCCATTCCATGCCATTCCATGCCATTCCATGCCATTCCATGCCATTCCATGCCATTCCATGCCGTGCCATGCCGTGCCATGCCGGTGCCATGCCGTGCCATGCCGTGCCATGCCGTGCCATGCCGGGCCATGCGGTGCCATGCCATTCCATGCCATTCCATGCCAGTCCATGCCAGTCCATGCCATTCCATGCCACTCAATGCGGTGCCATGCCATTCCATGCCATTCCATGCCATTCCATGCCATTCCATGCCATTCCATGCCATTCCATGCCATTCCATGCCATTCCATGCCATTCCATGCCATTCCAAGCCATTCCATGCCATTCCATGCCATTCCATGCCATTCCATGCCATTCCATGCCATTCCATGCCATTCCATGCCATTCCATGCCGTGCCATGCCGTGCCATGCCGGTGCCATGCCGTGCCATGCCGGTGCCATGCCGTGCCATGCCGGTGCCATGCCGTGCCATGCCGGTGCCATGCCGTGCCATGCCGGTGCCATGCCGGTGCCATGCCGGTGCCATGCCGTGCCATGCCGGTGCCATGCCGGTGCCATGCCGGTGCCATGCCGTGCCATGCCGGTGCCATGCCGTGCCATGCCGGTGCCATGCCGTGCCATGCCGGTGCCATGCCGTGCCATGCCGGTGCCATGCCGTGCCATGCCGGTGCCATGCCGTGCCATGCCGGTGCCATGCCGTGCCATGCCGGTGCCATGCCGTGCCATGCCGGTGCCATGCCGTGCCATGCCGTTGCCATGCCGTGCCATGCCGGTGCCATGCCGTGCCATGCCGGTGCCATGCCGTGCCATGCCGGTGCCATGCCGTGCCATGCCGGTGCCATGCCGTGCCATGCCGGTGCCATGCCGTGCCATGCCGGTGCCATGCCGTGCCATGCCGGTGCCATGCCGTGCCATGCCGGTGCCATGCCGTGCCATGCCGGTGCCATGCCGTGCCATGCCGGTGCCATGCCGTGCCATGCCGGTGCCATGCCGTGCCATGCCGGTGCCATGCCGTGCCATGCCGGTGCCATGCCGTGCCATGCCGGTGCCATGCCGTGCCATGCCGGTGCCATGCCGTGCCATGCCGGTGCCATGCCGTGCCATGCCGGTGCCATGCCGGTGCCATGCCGTGCCATGCCGTGCCATGCCGTGCCATGCCGTGCCATGCCGGTGCCATGCCGTGCCATGCCGGTGCCATGCCGTGCCATGCCGGTGCCATGCCGTGCCATGCCGTGCCATGCCGTGCCATGCCGTGCCATGCCGTGCCATGCCGTGCCATGCCGGGCCATGCGGTGCCATGCCATTCCATGCCATTCCATGCCAGTCCATGCCAGTCCATGCCATTCCATGCCACTCAATGCGGTGCCATGCCATTCCATGCCATTCCATGCCATTCCATGCCATTCCATGCCATTCCATGCCATTCCATGCCATTCCATGCCATTCCATGCCATTCCAAGCCATTCCATGCCATTCCATGCCATTCCATGCCATTCCATGCCATTCCATGCCATTCCATGCCATTCCATGCCATTCCATGCCATTCCATGCCATTCCATGCCATTCCATGCCATTCCATGCCATTCCATGCCGTGCCATGCCGGTGCCATGCCGTGCCATGCCGGTGCCATGCCGTGCCATGCCGGTGCCATGCCGTGCCATGCCGGTGCCATGCCGTGCCATGCCGGTGCCATGCCGTGCCATGCCGGTGCCATGCCGTGCCATGCCGGTGCCATGCCGTGCCATGCCGGTGCCATGCCGTGCCATGCCGGTGCCATGCCGTGCCATGCCGGTGCCATGCCGGTGCCATGCCGTGCCATGCCGTGCCATGCCGTGCCATGCCGGTGCCATGCCGTGCCATGCCGGTGCCATGCCGTGCCATGCCGGTGCCATGCCGGTGCCATGCCGTGCCATGCCGTGCCATGCCGTGCCATGCCGTGCCATGCCGTGCCATGCCGTGCCATGCCGTGCCATGCCGTGCCATGCCGTGCCATGCCGGTGCCATGCCGTGCCATGCCGGTGCCATGCCGTGCCATGCCGTGCCATGCCGTGCCATGCCGGTGCCATGCCGTGCCATGCCGTGCCATGCCGTGCCATGCCGTGCCATGCCGTGCCATGCCGGGCCATGCGGTGCCATGCCATTCCATGCCATTCCATGCCAGTCCATGCCAGTCCATGCCATTCCATGCCACTCAATGCGGTGCCATGCCATTCCATGCCATTCCATGCCATTCCATGCCATTCCATGCCATTCCATGCCATTCCATGCCATTCCATGCCATTCCATGCCATTCCATGCCATTCCATGCCATTCCATGCCATTCCATGCCATTCCATGCCATTCCATGCCATTCCATGCCATTCCATGCCATTCCATGCCATTCCATGCCATTCCATGCCATTCCATGCCATTCCATGCCATTCCATGCCATTCCATGCCATTCCATGCCATTCCATGCCATTCCATGCCATTCCATGCCATTCCATGCCATTCCATGCCATTCCATGCCATTCCATGCCATTCCATGCCATTCCATGCCATTCCATGCCATTCCATGCCATTCCATGCCATTCCATGCCATTCCATGCCATTCCATGCCATTCCATGCCATTCCATGCCATTCCATGCCATTCCATGCCATTCCATGCCATTCCATGCCATTCCATGCCGTGCCATGCCATTCCATGCCATTCCATGCCATTCCATGCCATTCCATGCCGTGCCATGCCGGTGCCATGCCGTGCCATGCCGGTGCCATGCCGTGCCATGCCGGTGCCATGCCGTGCCATGCCGGTGCCATGCCGGTGCCATGCCGGTGCCATGCCGTGCCATGCCGGTGCCATGCCGTGCCATGCCGGTGCCATGCCGTGCCATGCCGTGCCATGCCGTGCCATGCCGTGCCATGCCGTGCCATGCCGTGCCATGCCGTGCCATGCCGTGCCATGCCGTGCCATGCCGTGCCATGCCGTGCCATGCCGTGCCATGCCGTGCCATGCCGTGCCATGCCGTGCCATGCCGTGCCATGCCGTGCCATGCCGTGCCATGCCGTGCCATGCCGTGCCATGCCGTGCCATGCCGTGCCATGCCGTGCCATGCCGTGCCATGCCGTGCCATGCCGTGCCATGCCGTGCCATGCCGTGCCATGCCGTGCCATGCCGTGCCATGCCGTGCCATGCCGTGCCATGCCGTGCCATGCCGTGCCATGCCGTGCCATGCCGTGCCATGCCGTGCCATGCCGTGCCATGCCGTGCCATGCCGTGCCATGCCGTGCCATGCCGTGCCATGCCGTGCCATGCCGTGCCATGCCGTGCCATGCCGTGCCATGCCGTGCCATGCCGTGCCATGCCGTGCCATGCCGTGCCATGCCGTGCCATGCCGTGCCATGCCGTGCCATGCCGTGCCATGCCGTGCCATGCCGTGCCATGCCGTGCCATGCCGTGCCATGCCGTGCCATGCCGTGCCATGCCGTGCCATGCCGGGCCATGCGGTGCCATGCCATTCCATGCCATTCCATGCCAGTCCATGCCAGTCCATGCCATTCCATGCCACTCAATGCGGTGCCATGGCATTCCATGCCATTCCATGCCATTCCATGCCATTCCATGCCATTCCAAGCCATTCCATGCCATTCCATGCCATTCCATGCCATTCCATGCCATTCCATGCCATTCCATGCCATTCCATGCCATTCCATGCCATTCCATGCCATTCCATGCCATTCCATGCCATTCCATGCCATTCCATGCCATTCCATGCCGTGCCATGCCGGTGCCATGCCGTGCCATGCCGGTGCCATGCCGTGCCATGCCGTGCCATGCCGGTGCCATGCCGTGCCATGCCGGTGCCATGCCGTGCCATGCCGGTGCCATGCCGTGCCATGCCGGTGCCATGCCGTGCCATGCCGGTGCCATGCCGTGCCATGCCGGTGCCATGCCGTGCCATGCCGGTGCCATGCCGTGCCATGCCGGTGCCATGCCGGTGCCATGCCGTGCCATGCCGGTGCCATGCCGTGCCATGCCGTGCCATGCCGTGCCATGCCGTGCCATGCCGTGCCATGCCGTGCCATGCCGTGCCATGCCGTGCCATGCCGTGCCATGCCGTGCCATGCCGTGCCATGCCGGTGCCATGCCGTGCCATGCCGTGCCATGCCGTGCCATGCCGTGCCATGCCGTGCCATGCCGTGCCATGCCGTGCCATGCCGTGCCATGCCGTGCCATGCCGTGCCATGCCGTGCCATGCCGTGCCATGCCGTGCCATGCCGTGCCATGCCGTGCCATGCCGTGCCATGCCGTGCCATGCCGTGCCATGCCGTGCCATGCCGTGCCATGCCGTGCCATGCCGTGCCATGCCGTGCCATGCCGTGCCATGCCGTGCCATGCCGTGCCATGCCGTGCCATGCCGTGCCATGCCGTGCCATGCCGTGCCATGCCGTGCCATGCCGTGCCATGCCGTGCCATGCCGTGCCATGCCGTGCCATGCCGTGCCATGCCGTGCCATGCCGTGCCATGCCGTGCCATGCCGTGCCATGCCGTGCCATGCCGTGCCATGCCGTGCCATGCCGTGCCATGCCGTGCCATGCCGTGCCATGCCGTGCCATGCCGTGCCATGCCGTGCCATGCCGTGCCATGCCGTGCCATGCCGTGCCATGCCGTGCCATGCCGTGCCATGCCGTGCCATGCCGTGCCATGCCGTGCCATGCCGTGCCATGCCGTGCCATGCCGTGCCATGCCGTGCCATGCCGTGCCATGCCGTGCCATGCCGTGCCATGCCGTGCCATGCCGTGCCATGCCGTGCCATGCCGTGCCATGCCGTGCCATGCCGTGCCATGCCGTGCCATGCCGTGCCATGCCGTGCCATGCCGTGCCATGCCGTGCCATGCCGGGCCATGCGGTGCCATGCCATTCCATGCCATTCCATGCCAGTCCATGCCAGTCCATGCCATTCCATGCCACTCAATGCGGTGCCATGGCATTCCATGCCATTCCATGCCATTCCATGCCATTCCATGCCATTCCATGCCATTCCATGCCATTCCAAGCCATTCCATGCCATTCCAAGCCATTCCATGCCATTCCATGCCATTCCATGCCATTCCATGCCGTTCCATGCCATTCCATGCCATTCCATGCCATTCCATGCCATTCCATGCCAGTCCATGCCAGTCCATGCCAGTCCATGCCATTCCATGCCACTCAATGCGGTGCCATGCCATTCCATGCCATTCCATGCCATTCCATGCCATTCCATGCCATTCCATGCCATTCCATGCCATTCCATGCCACTCAATGCGGTGCCATGCCATTCCATGCCATTCCATGCCATTCCATGCCATTCCATGCCATTCCATGCCATTCCATGCCATTCCATGCCATTCCATGCCATTCCATGCCATTCCATGCCATTCCATGCCATTCCATGCCATTCCATGCCATTCCATGCCATTCCATGCCATTCCATGCCATTCCATGCCATTCCATGCCATTCCATGCCATTCCATGCCATTCCATGCCATTCCATGCCATTCCATGCCATTCCATGCCATTCCATGCCATTCCATGCCATTCCATGCCATTCCATGCCATTCCATGCCATTCCATGCCATTCCATGCCATTCCATGCCATTCCATGCCATTCCATGCCATTCCATGCCATTCCATGCCATTCCATGCCATTCCATGCCATTCCATGCCATTCCATGCCATTCCATGCCATTCCATGCCGTGCCATGCCGTGCCATGCCGGTGCCATGCCGTGCCATGCCGGTGCCATGCCGTGCCATGCCGGTGCCATGCCGTGCCATGCCGGTGCCATGCCGTGCCATGCCGGTGCCATGCCGTGCCATGCCGGTGCCATGCCGTGCCATGCCGGTGCCATGCCGTGCCATGCCGTGCCATGCCGTGCCATGCCGTGCCATGCCGTGCCATGCCGTGCCATGCCGTGCCATGCCGTGCCATGCCGTGCCATGCCGTGCCATGCCGTGCCATGCCGGTGCCATGCCGTGCCATGCCGGTGCCATGCCGTGCCATGCCGGTGCCATGCCGTGCCATGCCGGTGCCATGCCGTGCCATGCCGGTGCCATGCCGGTGCCATGCCGTGCCATGCCGGTGCCATGCCGTGCCATGCCGTGCCATGCCGTGCCATGCCGTGCCATGCCGTGCCATGCCGTGCCATGCCGTGCCATGCCGGGCCATGCGGTGCCATGCCATTCCATGCCATTCCATGCCAGTCCATGCCAGTCCATGCCATTCCATGCCACTCAATGCGGTGCCATGGCATTCCATGCCATTCCATGCCATTCCATGCCATTCCATGCCATTCCATGCCATTCCATGCCATTCCATGCCATTCCATGCCATTCCAAGCCATTCCATGCCATTCCAAGCCATTCCATGCCATTCCATGCCATTCCATGCCATTCCATGCCGTTCCATGCCATTCCATGCCATTCCATGCCATTCCATGCCATTCCATGCCAGTCCATGCCAGTCCATGCCAGTCCATGCCATTCCATGCCATTCCATGCCATTCCATGCCATTCCATGCCATTCCATGCCATTCCATGCCATTCCATGCCATTCCATGCCATTCCATGCCATTCCATGCCATTCCATGCCATTCCATGCCATTCCATGCCATTCCATGCCATTCCATGCCATTCCATGCCATTCCATGCCATTCCATGCCATTCCATGCCATTCCATGCCATTCCATGCCATTCCATGCCATTCCATGCCATTCCATGCCATTCCATGCCATTCCATGCCGTGCCATGCCATTCCATGCCATTCCATGCCATTCCATGCCATTCCATGCCGTGCCATGCCGGTGCCATGCCGTGCCATGCCGGTGCCATGCCGTGCCATGCCGGTGCCATGCCGTGCCATGCCGGTGCCATGCCGGTGCCATGCCGTGCCATGCCGTGCCATGCCGTGCCATGCCGTGCCATGCCGTGCCATGCCGTGCCATGCCGTGCCATGCCGGTGCCATGCCGTGCCATGCCGTGCCATGCCGTGCCATGCCGTGCCATGCCGTGCCATGCCGTGCCATGCCGTGCCATGCCGGGCCATGCGGTGTCATGCCATTCCATGCCATTCCATGCCAGTCCATGCCAGTCCATGCCATTCCATGCCACTCAATGCGGTGCCATGCCATTCCATGCCATTCCATGCCATTCCATGCCATTCCATGCCATTCCATGCCATTCCATGCCATTCCAAGCCATTCCATGCCATTCCATGCCATTCCATGCCATTCCATGCCATTCCATGCCACTCAATGCGGTGCCATGCCATTCCATGCCATTCCATGCCATTCCATGCCATTCCAAGCCATTCCATGCCATTCCATGCCATTCCATGCCATTCCATGCCGTGCCATGCCGGTGCCATGCCGTGCCATGCCGGTGCCATGCCGTGCCATGCCGGTGCCATGCCGTGCCATGCCGGTGCCATGCCGTGCCATGCCGGTGCCATGCCGGTGCCATGCCGTGCCATGCCGTGCCATGCCGTGCCATGCCGTGCCATGCCGTGCCATGCCGGTGCCATGCCGTGCCATGCCGGTGCCATGCCGTGCCATGCCGGTGCCATGCCGTGCTATGCCGGTGCCATGCCGTGCCATGCCGGTGCCATGCCGGTGCCATGCCGTGCCATGCCGTGCCATGCCGTGCCATGCCGTGCCATGCCGTGCCATGCCGTGCCATGCCGTGCCATGCCGTGCCATGCCGTGCCATGCCGTGCCATGCCGTGCCATGCCGTGCCATGCCGTGCCATGCCGTGCCATGCCGTGCCATGCCGTGCCATGCCGTGCCATGCCGTGCCATGCCGTGCCATGCCGTGCCATGCCGTGCCATGCCGGGCCATGCGGTGCCATGCCATTCCATGCCATTCCATGCCAGTCCATGCCAGTCCATGCCATTCCATGCCACTCAATGCGGTGCCATGGCATTCCATGCCATTCCATGCCATTCCATGCCATTCCATGCCATTCCAAGCCATTCCATGCCATTCCATGCCATTCCATGCCATTCCATGCCATTCCATGCCATTCCATGCCATTCCATGCCATTCCATGCCATTCCATGCCATTCCATGCCATTCCATGCCATTCCATGCCATTCCATGCCATTCCATGCCGTGCCATGCCGGTGCCATGCCGTGCCATGCCGGTGCCATGCCGTGCCATGCCGTGCCATGCCGGTGCCATGCCGTGCCATGCCGGTGCCATGCCGTGCCATGCCGGTGCCATGCCGTGCCATGCCGGTGCCATGCCGTGCCATGCCGGTGCCATGCCGTGCCATGCCGGTGCCATGCCGTGCCATGCCGGTGCCATGCCGTGCCATGCCGGTGCCATGCCGGTGCCATGCCGTGCCATGCCGGTGCCATGCCGTGCCATGCCGTGCCATGCCGTGCCATGCCGTGCCATGCCGTGCCATGCCGTGCCATGCCGTGCCATGCCGTGCCATGCCGTGCCATGCCGTGCCATGCCGTGCCATGCCGGTGCCATGCCGTGCCATGCCGTGCCATGCCGTGCCATGCCGTGCCATGCCGTGCCATGCCGTGCCATGCCGTGCCATGCCGTGCCATGCCGTGCCATGCCGTGCCATGCCGTGCCATGCCGTGCCATGCCGTGCCATGCCGTGCCATGCCGTGCCATGCCGTGCCATGCCGTGCCATGCCGTGCCATGCCGTGCCATGCCGTGCCATGCCGTGCCATGCCGTGCCATGCCGTGCCATGCCGTGCCATGCCGTGCCATGCCGTGCCATGCCGTGCCATGCCGTGCCATGCCGTGCCATGCCGTGCCATGCCGTGCCATGCCGTGCCATGCCGTGCCATGCCGTGCCATGCCGTGCCATGCCGTGCCATGCCGTGCCATGCCGTGCCATGCCGTGCCATGCCGTGCCATGCCGTGCCATGCCGTGCCATGCCGTGCCATGCCGTGCCATGCCGTGCCATGCCGTGCCATGCCGTGCCATGCCGTGCCATGCCGTGCCATGCCGTGCCATGCCGTGCCATGCCGTGCCATGCCGTGCCATGCCGTGCCATGCCGTGCCATGCCGTGCCATGCCGTGCCATGCCGTGCCATGCCGTGCCATGCCGTGCCATGCCGTGCCATGCCGTGCCATGCCGTGCCATGCCGTGCCATGCCGTGCCATGCCGTGCCATGCCGTGCCATGCCGTGCCATGCCGTGCCATGCCGTGCCATGCCGTGCCATGCCGTGCCATGCCGTGCCATGCCGTGCCATGCCGTGCCATGCCGGGCCATGCGGTGCCATGCCATTCCATGCCATTCCATGCCAGTCCATGCCAGTCCATGCCATTCCATGCCACTCAATGCGGTGCCATGGCATTCCATGCCATTCCATGCCATTCCATGCCATTCCATGCCATTCCATGCCATTCCATGCCATTCCAAGCCATTCCATGCCATTCCAAGCCATTCCATGCCATTCCATGCCATTCCATGCCATTCCATGCCGTTCCATGCCATTCCATGCCATTCCATGCCATTCCATGCCATTCCATGCCAGTCCATGCCAGTCCATGCCAGTCCATGCCATTCCATGCCACTCAATGCGGTGCCATGCCATTCCATGCCATTCCATGCCATTCCATGCCATTCCATGCCATTCCATGCCATTCCATGCCATTCCATGCCACTCAATGCGGTGCCATGCCATTCCATGCCATTCCATGCCATTCCATGCCATTCCATGCCATTCCATGCCATTCCATGCCATTCCATGCCATTCCATGCCATTCCATGCCATTCCATGCCATTCCATGCCATTCCATGCCATTCCATGCCATTCCATGCCATTCCATGCCATTCCATGCCATTCCATGCCATTCCATGCCATTCCATGCCATTCCATGCCATTCCATGCCATTCCATGCCATTCCATGCCATTCCATGCCATTCCATGCCATTCCATGCCATTCCATGCCATTCCATGCCATTCCATGCCATTCCATGCCATTCCATGCCATTCCATGCCATTCCATGCCATTCCATGCCATTCCATGCCATTCCATGCCATTCCATGCCATTCCATGCCATTCCATGCCATTCCATGCCATTCCATGCCATTCCATGCCGTGCCATGCCGTGCCATGCCGGTGCCATGCCGTGCCATGCCGGTGCCATGCCGTGCCATGCCGGTGCCATGCCGTGCCATGCCGGTGCCATGCCGTGCCATGCCGGTGCCATGCCGTGCCATGCCGGTGCCATGCCGTGCCATGCCGGTGCCATGCCGTGCCATGCCGTGCCATGCCGTGCCATGCCGTGCCATGCCGTGCCATGCCGTGCCATGCCGTGCCATGCCGTGCCATGCCGTGCCATGCCGTGCCATGCCGTGCCATGCCGGTGCCATGCCGTGCCATGCCGGTGCCATGCCGTGCCATGCCGGTGCCATGCCGTGCCATGCCGGTGCCATGCCGTGCCATGCCGGTGCCATGCCGGTGCCATGCCGTGCCATGCCGGTGCCATGCCGTGCCATGCCGTGCCATGCCGTGCCATGCCGTGCCATGCCGTGCCATGCCGTGCCATGCCGTGCCATGCCGGGCCATGCGGTGCCATGCCATTCCATGCCATTCCATGCCAGTCCATGCCAGTCCATGCCATTCCATGCCACTCAATGCGGTGCCATGGCATTCCATGCCATTCCATGCCATTCCATGCCATTCCATGCCATTCCATGCCATTCCATGCCATTCCATGCCATTCCATGCCATTCCAAGCCATTCCATGCCATTCCAAGCCATTCCATGCCATTCCATGCCATTCCATGCCATTCCATGCCGTTCCATGCCATTCCATGCCATTCCATGCCATTCCATGCCATTCCATGCCAGTCCATGCCAGTCCATGCCAGTCCATGCCATTCCATGCCATTCCATGCCATTCCATGCCATTCCATGCCATTCCATGCCATTCCATGCCATTCCATGCCATTCCATGCCATTCCATGCCATTCCATGCCATTCCATGCCATTCCATGCCATTCCATGCCATTCCATGCCATTCCATGCCATTCCATGCCATTCCATGCCATTCCATGCCATTCCATGCCATTCCATGCCATTCCATGCCATTCCATGCCATTCCATGCCATTCCATGCCATTCCATGCCATTCCATGCCGTGCCATGCCATTCCATGCCATTCCATGCCATTCCATGCCATTCCATGCCGTGCCATGCCGGTGCCATGCCGTGCCATGCCGGTGCCATGCCGTGCCATGCCGGTGCCATGCCGTGCCATGCCGGTGCCATGCCGGTGCCATGCCGTGCCATGCCGTGCCATGCCGTGCCATGCCGTGCCATGCCGTGCCATGCCGTGCCATGCCGTGCCATGCCGGTGCCATGCCGTGCCATGCCGTGCCATGCCGTGCCATGCCGTGCCATGCCGTGCCATGCCGTGCCATGCCGTGCCATGCCGGGCCATGCGGTGTCATGCCATTCCATGCCATTCCATGCCAGTCCATGCCAGTCCATGCCATTCCATGCCACTCAATGCGGTGCCATGCCATTCCATGCCATTCCATGCCATTCCATGCCATTCCATGCCATTCCATGCCATTCCATGCCATTCCAAGCCATTCCATGCCATTCCATGCCATTCCATGCCATTCCATGCCATTCCATGCCACTCAATGCGGTGCCATGCCATTCCATGCCATTCCATGCCATTCCATGCCATTCCAAGCCATTCCATGCCATTCCATGCCATTCCATGCCATTCCATGCCGTGCCATGCCGGTGCCATGCCGTGCCATGCCGGTGCCATGCCGTGCCATGCCGGTGCCATGCCGTGCCATGCCGGTGCCATGCCGTGCCATGCCGGTGCCATGCCGGTGCCATGCCGTGCCATGCCGTGCCATGCCGTGCCATGCCGTGCCATGCCGTGCCATGCCGGTGCCATGCCGTGCCATGCCGGTGCCATGCCGTGCCATGCCGGTGCCATGCCGTGCTATGCCGGTGCCATGCCGTGCCATGCCGGTGCCATGCCGGTGCCATGCCGTGCCATGCCGTGCCATGCCGTGCCATGCCGTGCCATGCCGTGCCATGCCGTGCCATGCCGTGCCATGCCGTGCCATGCCGTGCCATGCCGTGCCATGCCGTGCCATGCCGTGCCATGCCGTGCCATGCCGGGCCATGCGGTGCCATGCCATTCCATGCCATTCCATGCCAGTCCATGCCAGTCCATGCCATTCCATGCCACTCAATGCGGTGCCATGCCATTCCATGCCATTCCATGCCATTCCATGCCATTCCATGCCATTCCATGCCATTCCATGCCATTCCATGCCATTCCATGCCATTCCATGCCATTCCATGCCATTCCATGCCATTCCATGCCATTCCATGCCATTCCATGCCATTCCATGCCATTCCATGCCATTCCATGCCATTCCATGCCATTCCATGCCATTCCATGCCATTCCATGCCATTCCATGCCATTCCATGCCATTCCATGCCATTCCATGCCATTCCATGCCATTCCATGCCATTCCATGCCATTCCATGCCATTCCATGCCATTCCATGCCATTCCATGCCATTCCATGCCATTCCATGCCATTCCATGCCATTCCATGCCATTCCATGCCATTCCATGCCATTCCATGCCATTCCATGCCATTCCATGCCATTCCACGCCATTCCATGCCATTCCATGCCATTCCACGCCATTCCATGCCATTCCATGCCATTCCATGCCATTCCATGCCGTTCCATGCCATTCCATGCCATTCCATGCCATTCCATGCCATTCCATGCCAGTCCATGCCAGTCCATGCCAGTCCATGCCATTCCATGCCAGTCCATGCCATTCCATGCCACTCAATGCGGTGCCATGCCATTCCATGCCATTCCATGCCATTCCATGCCATTCCATGCCATTCCATGCCATTCCATGCCATTCCATGCCATTCCATGCCACTCAATGCGGTGCCATGCCATTCCATGCCATTCCATGCCATTCCATGCCATTCCATGCCATTCCATGCCATTCCATGCCATTCCATGCCATTCCATGCCATTCCATGCCATTCCATGCCATTCCATGCCATTCCATGCCATTCCATGCCATTCCATGCCATTCCATGCCATTCCATGCCATTCCATGCCATTCCATGCCATTCCATGCCATTCCATGCCATTCCATGCCGTGCCATGCCGGTGCCATGCCGTGCCATGCCGGTGCCATGCCGTGCCATGCCGGTGCCATGCCGTGCCATGCCGGTGCCATGCCGTGCCATGCCGGTGCCATGCCGTGCCATGCCGGTGCCATGCCGTGCCATGCCGGTCCCATGCCGTGCCATGCCGGTGCCATGCCGTGCCATGCCGGTGCCATGCCGTGCCATGCCGGTGCCATGCCGGTGCCATGCCGGTGCCATGCCGGTGCCATGCCGGTGCCATGCCGTGCCATGCCGGTGCCATGCCGTGCCATGCCGGTGCCATGCCGTGCCATGCCGGTGCCATGCCGTGCCATGCCGTGCCATGCCGGTGCCATGCCGTGCCATGCCGGTGCCATGCCGTGCCATGCCGGTGCCATGCCGTGCCATGCCGGTGCCATGCCGTGCCATGCCGGTGCCATGCCGTGCCATGCCGGTGCCATGCCGTGCCATGCCGGTGCCATGCCGTGCCATGCCGGTGCCATGCCGTGCCATGCCGGTGCCATGCCGTGCCATGCCGGTGCCATGCCGTGCCATGCCGGTGCCATGCCGTGCCATGCCGGTGCCATGCCGTGCCATGCCGGTGCCATGCCGTGCCATGCCGGTGCCATGCCGTGCCATGCCGGTGCCATGCCGTGCCATGCCGGTGCCATGCCGGTGCCATGCCGTGCCATGCCGTGCCATGCCGTGCCATGCCGTGCCATGCCGTGCCATGCCGTGCCATGCCGTGCCATGCCGGTGCCATGCCGTGCCATGCCGTGCCATGCCGTGCCATGCCGTGCCATGCCGTGCCATGCCGTGCCATGCCGTGCCATGCCGTGCCATGCCGTGCCATGCCGTGCCATGCCGTGCCATGCCGGGCCATGCGGTGTCATGCCATTCCATGCCATTCCATGCCAGTCCATGCCAGTCCATGCCATTCCATGCCACTCAATGCGGTGCCATGCCATTCCATGCCATTCCATGCCATTCCATGCCATTCCATGCCATTCCATGCCATTCCATGCCATTCCAAGCCATTCCATGCCATTCCATGCCATTCCATGCCATTCCATGCCATTCCATGCCATTCCATGCCATTCCATGCCATTCCATGCCATTCCATGCCATTCCATGCCATTCCATGCCATTCCATGCCATTCCATGCCATTCCATGCCATTCCATGCCATTCCATGCCATTCCATGCCATTCCATGCCATTCCATGCCGTGCCATGCCGGTGCCATGCCGTGCCATGCCGGTGCCATGCCGGTGCCATGCCGTGCCATGCCGGTGCCATGCCGTGCCATGCCGGTGCCATGCCGTGCCATGCCGGTGCCATGCCGTGCCATGCCGGTGCCATGCCGTGCCATGCCGGTGCCATGCCGTGCCATGCCGGTGCCATGCCGGTGCCATGCCGTGCCATGCCGTGCCATGCCGTGCCATGCCGTGCCATGCCGTGCCATGCCGTGCCATGCCGTGCCATGCCGTGCCATGCCGTGCCATGCCGTGCCATGCCGTGCCATGCCGTGCCATGCCGGTGCCATGCCGTGCCATGCCGTGCCATGCCGTGCCATGCCGTGCCATGCCGTGCCATGCCGTGCCATGCCGTGCCATGCCGGTGCCATGCCGTGCCATGCCGTGCCATGCCGTGCCATGCCGTGCCATGCCGTGCCATGCCGTGCCATGCCGTGCCATGCCGTGCCATGCCGTGCCATGCCGTGCCATGCCGGGCCATTCCATGCCATTCCATGCCATTCCATGCCATTCCATGCCGTGCCATGCCGGTGCCATGCCGGTGCCATGCCGTGCCATGCCGTGCCATGCCGGTGCCATGCCGTGCCATGCCGGTGCCATGCCGTGCCATGCCGGTGCCATGCCGTGCCATGCCGGTGCCATGCCGTGCCATGCCGGTGCCATGCCGTGCCATGCCGGTGCCATGCCGTGCCATGCCGGTGCCATGCCGTGCCATGCCGGTGCCATGCCGTGCCATGCCGGGCCATGCGGTGTCATGCCATTCCATGCCATTCCATGCCAGTCCATGCCAGTCCATGCCATTCCATGCCACTCAATGCGGTGCCATGCCATTCCATGCCATTCCATGCCATTCCATGCCATTCCATGCCATTCCATGCCATTCCATGCCATTCCAAGCCATTCCATGCCATTCCATGCCATTCCATGCCATTCCATGCCATTCCATGCCATTCCATGCCATTCCATGCCATTCCATGCCATTCCATGCCATTCCATGCCATTCCATGCCATTCCATGCCATTCCATGCCATTCCATGCCATTCCATGCCATTCCATGCCATTCCATGCCATTCCATGCCATTCCATGCCGTGCCATGCCGGTGCCATGCCGTGCCATGCCGGTGCCATGCCGGTGCCATGCCGTGCCATGCCGGTGCCATGCCGTGCCATGCCGGTGCCATGCCGTGCCATGCCGGTGCCATGCCGTGCCATGCCGGTGCCATGCCGTGCCATGCCGGTGCCATGCCGTGCCATGCCGGTGCCATGCCGTGCCATGCCGGTGCCATGCCGGTGCCATGCCGTGCCATGCCGTGCCATGCCGTGCCATGCCGTGCCATGCCGTGCCATGCCGTGCCATGCCGTGCCATGCCGTGCCATGCCGTGCCATGCCGTGCCATGCCGTGCCATGCCGGTGCCATGCCGTGCCATGCCGTGCCATGCCGTGCCATGCCGTGCCATGCCGTGCCATGCCGTGCCATGCCGTGCCATGCCGGTGCCATGCCGTGCCATGCCGTGCCATGCCGTGCCATGCCGTGCCATGCCGTGCCATGCCGTGCCATGCCGTGCCATGCCGTGCCATGCCGTGCCATGCCGTGCCATGCCGGGCCATTCCATGCCATTCCATGCCATTCCATGCCATTCCATGCCGTGCCATGCCGGTGCCATGCCGTGCCATGCCGTGCCATGCCGGTGCCATGCCGTGCCATGCCGGTGCCATGCCGTGCCATGCCGGTGCCATGCCGTGCCATGCCGGTGCCATGCCGTGCCATGCCGGTGCCATGCCGTGCCATGCCGGTGCCATGCCGTGCCATGCCGGTGCCATGCCGTGCCATGCCGGTGCCATGCCGTGCCATGCCGGTGCCATGCCGTGCCATGCCGGTGCCATGCCGTGCCATGCCGGTGCCATGCCGTGCCATGCCGGTGCCATGCCGGTGCCATGCCGTGCCATGCCGTGCCATGCCGTGCCATGCCGTGCCATGCCGTGCCATGCCGTGCCATGCCGTGCCATGCCGTGCCATGCCGGTGCCATGCCGTGCCATGCCGTGCCATGCCGTGCCATGCCGTGCCATGCCGTGCCATGCCGTGCCATGCCGTGCCATGCCGTGCCATGCCGTGCCATGCCGTGCCATGCCGTGCCATGCCGTGCCATGCCGGGCCATGCGGTGCCATGCCATTCCATGCCATTCCATGCCAGTCCATGCCAGTCCATGCCATTCCATGCCACTCAATGCGGTGCCATGCCATTCCATGCCATTCCAGGCCATTCCATGCCATTCCATGCCATTCCATGCCATTCCAAGCCATTCCATGCCATTCCATGCCATTCCATGCCATTCCATGCCATTCCATGCCATTCCATGCCATTCCATGCCATTCCATGCCATTCCATGCCATTCCATGCCATTCCATGCCATTCCATGCCATTCCATGCCATTCCATGCCATTCCATGCCATTCCATGCCATTCCATGCCATTCCATGCCATTCCATGCCATTCCATGCCATTCCATGCCGTGCCATGCCGGTGCCATGCCGTGCCATGCCGGTGCCATGCCGTGCCATGCCGGTGCCATGCCGTGCCATGCCGTGCCATGCCGGTGCCATGCCGTGCCATGCCGGTGCCATGCCGTGCCATGCCGGTGCCATGCCGTGCCATGCCGGTGCCATGCCGTGCCATGCCGGTGCCATGCCGTGCCATGCCGGTGCCATGCCGTGCCATGCCGGTGCCATGCCGGTGCCATGCCGTGCCATGCCGGTGCCATGCCGTGCCATGCCGTGCCATGCCGTGCCATGCCGTGCCATGCCGTGCCATGCCGTGCCATGCCGTGCCATGCCGTGCCATGCCGTGCCATGCCGTGCCATGCCGTGCCATGCCGGTGCCATGCCGTGCCATGCCGTGCCATGCCGTGCCATGCCGTGCCATGCCGTGCCATGCCGTGCCATGCCGTGCCATGCCGTGCCATGCCGTGCCATGCCGTGCCATGCCGTGCCATGCCGTGCCATGCCGTGCCATGCCGTGCCATGCCGTGCCATGCCGTGCCATGCCGTGCCATGCCGTGCCATGCCGTGCCATGCCGTGCCATGCCGTGCCATGCCGTGCCATGCCGTGCCATGCCGTGCCATGCCGTGCCATGCCGTGCCATGCCGTGCCATGCCGTGCCATGCCGTGCCATGCCGTGCCATGCCGTGCCATGCCGTGCCATGCCGTGCCATGCCGTGCCATGCCGTGCCATGCCGTGCCATGCCGTGCCATGCCGTGCCATGCCGTGCCATGCCGTGCCATGCCGTGCCATGCCGTGCCATGCCGTGCCATGCCGTGCCATGCCGTGCCATGCCGTGCCATGCCGTGCCATGCCGTGCCATGCCGTGCCATGCCGTGCCATGCCGTGCCATGCCGTGCCATGCCGTGCCATGCCGTGCCATGCCGTGCCATGCCGTGCCATGCCGTGCCATGCCGTGCCATGCCGTGCCATGCCGTGCCATGCCGTGCCATGCCGTGCCATGCCGTGCCATGCCGTGCCATGCCGTGCCATGCCGTGCCATGCCGTGCCATGCCGTGCCATGCCGTGCCATGCCGTGCCATGCCGTGCCATGCCGTGCCATGCCGTGCCATGCCGTGCCATGCCGTGCCATGCCGTGCCATGCCGTGCCATGCCGTGCCATGCCGTGCCATGCCGTGCCATGCCGTGCCATGCCGTGCCATGCCGTGCCATGCCGTGCCATGCCGTGCCATGCCGTGCCATGCCGTGCCATGCCGTGCCATGCCGTGCCATGCCGTGCCATGCCGTGCCATGCCGGGCCATGCGGTGCCATGCCATTCCATGCCATTCCATGCCAGTCCATGCCAGTCCATGCCATTCCATGCCACTCAATGCGGTGCCATGGCATTCCATGCCATTCCATGCCATTCCATGCCATTCCATGCCATTCCATGCCATTCCATGCCATTCCATGCCATTCCATGCCATTCCAAGCCATTCCATGCCATTCCAAGCCATTCCATGCCATTCCATGCCATTCCATGCCATTCCATGCCGTTCCATGCCATTCCATGCCATTCCATGCCATTCCATGCCATTCCATGCCAGTCCATGCCAGTCCATGCCAGTCCATGCCATTCCATGCCACTCAATGCGGTGCCATGCCATTCCATGCCATTCCATGCCATTCCATGCCATTCCATGCCATTCCATGCCATTCCATGCCATTCCATGCCACTCAATGCGGTGCCATGCCATTCCATGCCATTCCATGCCATTCCATGCCATTCCATGCCATTCCATGCCATTCCATGCCATTCCATGCCATTCCATGCCATTCCATGCCATTCCATGCCATTCCATGCCATTCCATGCCATTCCATGCCATTCCATGCCATTCCATGCCATTCCATGCCATTCCATGCCATTCCATGCCATTCCATGCCATTCCATGCCATTCCATGCCATTCCATGCCATTCCATGCCATTCCATGCCATTCCATGCCATTCCATGCCATTCCATGCCATTCCATGCCATTCCATGCCATTCCATGCCATTCCATGCCATTCCATGCCATTCCATGCCATTCCATGCCATTCCATGCCATTCCATGCCATTCCATGCCATTCCATGCCATTCCATGCCATTCCATGCCATTCCATGCCATTCCATGCCATTCCATGCCGTGCCATGCCGTGCCATGCCGGTGCCATGCCGTGCCATGCCGGTGCCATGCCGTGCCATGCCGGTGCCATGCCGTGCCATGCCGGTGCCATGCCGTGCCATGCCGGTGCCATGCCGTGCCATGCCGGTGCCATGCCGTGCCATGCCGGTGCCATGCCGTGCCATGCCGGTGCCATGCCGTGCCATGCCGGTGCCATGCCGTGCCATGCCGTGCCATGCCGTGCCATGCCGTGCCATGCCGTGCCATGCCGTGCCATGCCGTGCCATGCCGTGCCATGCCGTGCCATGCCGGTGCCATGCCGTGCCATGCCGGTGCCATGCCGTGCCATGCCGGTGCCATGCCGTGCCATGCCGGTGCCATGCCGTGCCATGCCGGTGCCATGCCGTGCCATGCCGGTGCCATGCCGGTGCCATGCCGTGCCATGCCGGTGCCATGCCGTGCCATGCCGTGCCATGCCGTGCCATGCCGTGCCATGCCGTGCCATGCCGTGCCATGCCGTGCCATGCCGGGCCATGCGGTGCCATGCCATTCCATGCCATTCCATGCCAGTCCATGCCAGTCCATGCCATTCCATGCCACTCAATGCGGTGCCATGGCATTCCATGCCATTCCATGCCATTCCATGCCATTCCATGCCATTCCATGCCATTCCATGCCATTCCATGCCATTCCATGCCATTCCAAGCCATCCCATGCCATTCCAAGCCATTCCATGCCATTCCATGCCATTCCATGCCATTCCATGCCGTTCCATGCCATTCCATGCCATTCCATGCCATTCCATGCCATTCCATGCCAGTCCATGCCAGTCCATGCCAGTCCATGCCATTCCATGCCACTCAATGCGGTGCCATGCCATTCCATGCCATTCCATGCCATTCCATGCCATTCCATGCCATTCCATGCCATTCCATGCCATTCCATGCCACTCAATGCGGTGCCATGCCATTCCATGCCATTCCATGCCATTCCATGCCATTCCATGCCATTCCATGCCATTCCATGCCATTCCATGCCATTCCATGCCATTCCATGCCATTCCATGCCATTCCATGCCATTCCATGCCATTCCATGCCATTCCATGCCATTCCATGCCATTCCATGCCATTCCATGCCATTCCATGCCATTCCATGCCATTCCATGCCATTCCATGCCATTCCATGCCATTCCATGCCATTCCATGCCGTGCCATGCCGTGCCATGCCGGTGCCATGCCGTGCCATGCCGTGCCATGCCGTGCCATGCCGGGCCATGCGGTGCCATGCCATTCCATGCCATTCCATGCCAGTCCATGCCAGTCCATGCCATTCCATGCCACTCAATGCGGTGCCATGCCATTCCATGCCATTCCATGCCATTCCATGCCATTCCATGCCATTCCATGCCATTCCATGCCATTCCATGCCATTCCATGCCATTCCATGCCATTCCATGCCATTCCAAGCCATTCCATGCCATTCCATGCCATTCCATGCCATTCCATGCCATTCCATGCCATTCCATGCCATTCCATGCCATTCCATGCCGTGCCATGCCGTGCCATGCCGGTGCCATGCCGTGCCATGCCGGTGCCATGCCGTGCCATGCCGGTGCCATGCCGTGCCATGCCGGTGCCATGCCGTGCCATGCCGGTGCCATGCCGGTGCCATGCCGGTGCCATGCCGTGCCATGCCGGTGCCATGCCGGTGCCATGCCGGTGCCATGCCGTGCCATGCCGGTGCCATGCCGTGCCATGCCGGTGCCATGCCGTGCCATGCCGGTGCCATGCCGTGCCATGCCGGTGCCATGCCGTGCCATGCCGGTGCCATGCCGTGCCATGCCGGTGCCATGCCGTGCCATGCCGGTGCCATGCCGTGCCATGCCGGTGCCATGCCGTGCCATGCCGGTGCCATGCCGTGCCATGCCGTTGCCATGCCGTGCCATGCCGGTGCCATGCCGTGCCATGCCGGTGCCATGCCGTGCCATGCCGGTGCCATGCCGTGCCATGCCGGTGCCATGCCGTGCCATGCCGGTGCCATGCCGTGCCATGCCGGTGCCATGCCGTGCCATGCCGGTGCCATGCCGTGCCATGCCGGTGCCATGCCGTGCCATGCCGGTGCCATGCCGTGCCATGCCGGTGCCATGCCGTGCCATGCCGGTGCCATGCCGTGCCATGCCGGTGCCATGCCGTGCCATGCCGGTGCCATGCCGTGCCATGCCGGTGCCATGCCGTGCCATGCCGGTGCCATGCCGTGCCATGCCGGTGCCATGCCGGTGCCATGCCGTGCCATGCCGTGCCATGCCGTGCCATGCCGTGCCATGCCGGTGCCATGCCGTGCCATGCCGGTGCCATGCCGTGCCATGCCGGTGCCATGCCGTGCCATGCCGTGCCATGCCGTGCCATGCCGTGCCATGCCGTGCCATGCCGTGCCATGCCGTGCCATGCCGGGCCATGCGGTGCCATGCCATTCCATGCCATTCCATGCCAGTCCATGCCAGTCCATGCCATTCCATGCCACTCAATGCGGTGCCATGCCATTCCATGCCATTCCATGCCATTCCATGCCATTCCATGCCATTCCATGCCATTCCATGCCATTCCATGCCATTCCATGCCATTCCATGCCATTCCAAGCCATTCCATGCCATTCCATGCCATTCCATGCCATTCCATGCCATTCCATGCCATTCCATGCCATTCCATGCCATTCCATGCCATTCCATGCCATTCCATGCCATTCCATGCCATTCCATGCCATTCCATGCCATTCCATGCCATTCCATGCCGTGCCATGCCGTGCCATGCCGGTGCCATGCCGTGCCATGCCGGTGCCATGCCGTGCCATGCCGGTGCCATGCCGTGCCATGCCGGTGCCATGCCGTGCCATGCCGGTGCCATGCCGTGCCATGCCGGTGCCATGCCGTGCCATGCCGTGCCATGCCGGTGCCATGCCGTGCCATGCCGGTGCCATGCCGTGCCATGCCGTGCCATGCCGTGCCATGCCGTGCCATGCCGTGCCATGCCGTGCCATGCCGTGCCATGCCGTGCCATGCCGTGCCATGCCGTGCCATGCCGTGCCATGCCGGTGCCATGCCGTGCCATGCCGGTGCCATGCCGTGCCATGCCGGTGCCATGCCGTGCCATGCCGGTGCCATGCCGTGCCATGCCGGTGCCATGCCGGTGCCATGCCGTGCCATGCCGGTGCCATGCCGTGCCATGCCGTGCCATGCCGTGCCATGCCGTGCCATGCCGTGCCATGCCGTGCCATGCCGTGCCATGCCGGGCCATGCGGTGCCATGCCATTCCATGCCATTCCATGCCAGTCCATGCCAGTCCATGCCATTCCATGCCACTCAATGCGGTGCCATGGCATTCCATGCCATTCCATGCCATTCCATGCCATTCCATGCCATTCCAAGCCATTCCATGCCATTCCAAGCCATTCCATGCCATTCCATGCCATTCCATGCCATTCCATGCCGTTCCATGCCATTCCATGCCATTCCATGCCATTCCATGCCATTCCATGCCAGTCCATGCCAGTCCATGCCAGTCCATGCCATTCCATGCCACTCAATGCGGTGCCATGCCATTCCATGCCATTCCATGCCATTCCATGCCATTCCATGCCATTCCATGCCATTCCATGCCACTCAATGCGGTGCCATGCCATTCCATGCCATTCCATGCCATTCCATGCCATTCCATGCCATTCCATGCCATTCCATGCCATTCCATGCCATTCCATGCCATTCCATGCCATTCCATGCCATTCCATGCCATTCCATGCCATTCCATGCCATTCCATGCCATTCCATGCCATTCCATGCCATTCCATGCCATTCCATGCCATTCCATGCCATTCCATGCCATTCCATGCCATTCCATGCCATTCCATGCCATTCCATGCCATTCCATGCCATTCCATGCCATTCCATGCCATTCCATGCCATTCCATGCCATTCCATGCCATTCCATGCCATTCCATGCCGTGCCATGCCGTGCCATGCCGGTGCCATGCCGTGCCATGCCGTGCCATGCCGTGCCATGCCGGGCCATGCGGTGCCATGCCATTCCATGCCATTCCATGCCAGTCCATGCCAGTCCATGCCATTCCATGCCACTCAATGCGGTGCCATGCCATTCCATGCCATTCCATGCCATTCCATGCCATTCCATGCCATTCCATGCCATTCCATGCCATTCCATGCCATTCCATGCCATTCCAAGCCATTCCATGCCATTCCATGCCATTCCATGCCATTCCATGCCATTCCATGCCATTCCATGCCATTCCATGCCATTCCATGCCGTGCCATGCCGTGCCATGCCGGTGCCATGCCGTGCCATGCCGGTGCCATGCCGTGCCATGCCGGTGCCATGCCGTGCCATGCCGGTGCCATGCCGTGCCATGCCGGTGCCATGCCGTGCCATGCCGGTGCCATGCCGGTGCCATGCCGGTGCCATGCCGTGCCATGCCGGTGCCATGCCGGTGCCATGCCGGTGCCATGCCGTGCCATGCCGGTGCCATGCCGTGCCATGCCGGTGCCATGCCGTGCCATGCCGGTGCCATGCCGTGCCATGCCGGTGCCATGCCGTGCCATGCCGGTGCCATGCCGTGCCATGCCGGTGCCATGCCGTGCCATGCCGTTGCCATGCCGTGCCATGCCGGTGCCATGCCGTGCCATGCCGGTGCCATGCCGTGCCATGCCGGTGCCATGCCGTGCCATGCCGGTGCCATGCCGTGCCATGCCGGTGCCATGCCGTGCCATGCCGGTGCCATGCCGTGCCATGCCGGTGCCATGCCGTGCCATGCCGGTGCCATGCCGTGCCATGCCGGTGCCATGCCGTGCCATGCCGGTGCCATGCCGTGCCATGCCGGTGCCATGCCGTGCCATGCCGGTGCCATGCCGTGCCATGCCGGTGCCATGCCGTGCCATGCCGGTGCCATGCCGTGCCATGCCGGTGCCATGCCGGTGCCATGCCGTGCCATGCCGTGCCATGCCGTGCCATGCCGTGCCATGCCGTGCCATGCCGGTGCCATGCCGTGCCATGCCGGTGCCATGCCGTGCCATGCCGGTGCCATGCCGTGCCATGCCGTGCCATGCCGTGCCATGCCGTGCCATGCCGTGCCATGCCGTGCCATGCCGGGCCATGCGGTGCCATGCCATTCCATGCCATTCCATGCCAGTCCATGCCAGTCCATGCCATTCCATGCCACTCAATGCGGTGCCATGCCATTCCATGCCATTCCATGCCATTCCATGCCATTCCATGCCATTCCATGCCATTCCATGCCATTCCATGCCATTCCATGCCATTCCAAGCCATTCCATGCCATTCCATGCCATTCCATGCCATTCCATGCCATTCCATGCCATTCCATGCCATTCCATGCCATTCCATGCCATTCCATGCCATTCCATGCCATTCCATGCCATTCCATGCCATTCCATGCCGTGCCATGCCGGTGCCATGCCGTGCCATGCCGGTGCCATGCCGTGCCATGCCGGTGCCATGCCGTGCCATGCCGGTGCCATGCCGTGCCATGCCGGTGCCATGCCGTGCCATGCCGGTGCCATGCCGTGCCATGCCGGTGCCATGCCGTGCCATGCCGGTGCCATGCCGTGCCATGCCGGTGCCATGCCGTGCCATGCCGGTGCCATGCCGGTGCCATGCCGTGCCATGCCGTGCCATGCCGTGCCATGCCGGTGCCATGCCGTGCCATGCCGGTGCCATGCCGTGCCATGCCGGTGCCATGCCGGTGCCATGCCGTGCCATGCCGTGCCATGCCGTGCCATGCCGTGCCATGCCGTGCCATGCCGTGCCATGCCGTGCCATGCCGGTGCCATGCCGTGCCATGCCGGTGCCATGCCGTGCCATGCCGTGCCATGCCGTGCCATGCCGGTGCCATGCCGTGCCATGCCGTGCCATGCCGTGCCATGCCGTGCCATGCCGTGCCATGCCGGGCCATGCGGTGCCATGCCATTCCATGCCATTCCATGCCAGTCCATGCCAGTCCATGCCATTCCATGCCACTCAATGCGGTGCCATGCCATTCCATGCCATTCCATGCCATTCCATGCCATTCCATGCCATTCCATGCCATTCCATGCCATTCCATGCCATTCCATGCCATTCCATGCCATTCCATGCCATTCCATGCCATTCCATGCCATTCCATGCCATTCCATGCCATTCCATGCCATTCCATGCCATTCCATGCCATTCCATGCCATTCCATGCCATTCCATGCCATTCCATGCCATTCCATGCCATTCCATGCCATTCCATGCCATTCCATGCCATTCCATGCCATTCCATGCCATTCCATGCCGTGCCATGCCATTCCATGCCATTCCATGCCATTCCATGCCATTCCATGCCGTGCCATGCCGGTGCCATGCCGTGCCATGCCGGTGCCATGCCGTGCCATGCCGGTGCCATGCCGTGCCATGCCGGTGCCATGCCGGTGCCATGCCGTGCCATGCCGGTGCCATGCCGTGCCATGCCGTGCCATGCCGTGCCATGCCGTGCCATGCCGTGCCATGCCGTGCCATGCCGTGCCATGCCGTGCCATGCCGGTGCCATGCCGTGCCATGCCGTGCCATGCCGTGCCATGCCGTGCCATGCCGTGCCATGCCGGGCCATGCGGTGCCATGCCATTCCATGCCATTCCATGCCAGTCCATGCCAGTCCATGCCATTCCATGCCACTCAATGCGGTGCCATGCCATTCCATGCCATTCCATGCCATTCCATGCCATTCCATGCCATTCCATGCCATTCCATGCCATTCCATGCCATTCCATGCCATTCCATGCCATTCCAAGCCATTCCATGCCATTCCATGCCATTCCATGCCATTCCATGCCATTCCATGCCATTCCATGCCAATCCATGCCATTCCATGCCATTCCATGCCATTCCATGCCATTCCATGCCATTCCATGCCATTCCATGCCATTCCATGCCGTGCCATGCCGGTGCCATGCCGTGCCATGCCGGTGCCATGCCGTGCCATGCCATTCCATGCCATTCCATGCCGTGCCATGCCGGTGCCATGCCGTGCCATGCCGTGCCATGCCGGTGCCATGCCGTGCCATGCCGGTGCCATGCCGTGCCATGCCGGTGCCATGCCGTGCCATGCCGGTGCCATGCCGTGCCATGCCGGTGCCATGCCGTGCCATGCCGGTGCCATGCCGTGCCATGCCGGTGCCATGCCGTGCCATGCCGGTGCCATGCCGTGCCATGCCGGTGCCATGCCGTGCCATGCCGGTGCCATGCCGTGCCATGCCGGTGCCATGCCGTGCCATGCCGGTGCCATGCCGTGCCATGCCGGTGCCATGCCGTGCCATGCCGGTGCCATGCCGTGCCATGCCGGTGCCATGCCGGTGCCATGCCGTGCCATGCCGTGCCATGCCGGTGCCATGCCGGTGCCATGCCGGTGCCATGCCGTGCCATGCCGGTGCCATGCCGTGCCACGCCGGTGCCATGCCGTGCCATGCCGGTGCCATGCCGTGCCATGCCGGTGCCATGCCGGTGCCATGCCGTGCCATGCCGTGCCATGCCGTGCCATGCCGGTGCCATGCCGTGCCATGCCGGTGCCATGCCGTGCCATGCCGGTGCCATGCCGTGCCATGCCGGTGCCATGCCGTGCCATGCCGTGCCATGCCGGTGCCATGCCGTGCCATGCCGGTGCCATGCCGTGCCATGCCGTGCCATGCCGTGCCATGCCGTGCCATGCCGTGCCATGCCGTGCCATGCCGTGCCATGCCGTGCCATGCCGTGCCATGCCGTGCCATGCCGTGCCATGCCGTGCCATGCCGTGCCATGCCGTGCCATGCCGTGCCATGCCGTGCCATGCCGTGCCATGCCGTTCCATGCCGTGCCATGCCGGTGCCATGCCGTGCCATGCCGGTGCCATGCCGTGCCATGCCGGTGCCATGCCGTGCCATGCCGGTGCCATGCCGTGCCATGCCGGTGCCATGCCGGTGCCATGCCGTGCCATTCCGGTGCCATGCCGTGCCATGCCGGTGCCATGCCGTGCCATGCCGGTGCCATGCCGTGCCATGCCGGTGCCATGCCGTGCCATGCCGGTGCCATGCCGTGCCATGCCGTGCCATGCCGGGCCATGCGGTGCCATGCCATTCCATGCCATTCCATGCCATTCCATGCCATTCCATGCCATTCCATGCCAGTCCATGCCATTCCATGCCATTCCATGCCATTCCATGCCACTCAATGCGGTGCCATGCCGTGCCATTCAATGCCGTGCCATGCCGTGCCATGCCGTGCCATGCGGTGCCATGCCGTGCCATGCGGTGCCATGCCGTGCCATGCGGTGCCATGCCATTCCATGCCATTCCATGCCATTCCATGCCATTCCATGCCATTCCATGCCATTCAATGCCGTGCCATGCCGTGCCATGCCGTGCCATGCCGTGCCATGCCGTGCCATGCCGGTGCCATGCCGGTGCCATGCCGGTGCCATGCCGGTGCCATGCCGGTGCCATGCCGTGCCATGCCGGTGCCATGCCGTGCCATGCCGGTGCCATGCCGTGCCATGCCGGTGCCATGCCGTGCCATGCCGGTGCCATGCCGTGCCATGCCGGTGCCATGCCGTGCCATGCCGGTGCCATGCCGTGCCATGCCGGTGCCATGCCGTGCCATGCCGGTGCCATGCCGTGCCATGCCGGTGCCATGCCGTGCCATGCCGGTGCCATGCCGTGCCATGCCGGTGCCATGCCGTGCCATGCCGGTGCCATGCCGTGCCATGCCGGTGCCATGCCGTGCCATGCCGGTGCCATGCCGTGCCATGCCGGTGCCATGCCGTGCCATGCCGGTGCCATGCCGTGCCATGCCGGTGCCATGCCGGTGCCATGCCGTGCCATGCCGTGCCATGCCGTGCCATGCCGTGCCATGCCGTGCCATGCCGTGCCATGCCGTGCCATGCCGTGCCATGCCGTGCCATGCCGGTGCCATGCCGTGCCATGCCGTGCCATGCCGTGCCATGCCGTGCCATGCCGTGCCATGCCGTGCCATGCCGTGCCATGCCGTGCCATGCCGGGCCATGCGGTGTCATGCCATTCCATGCCATTCCATGCCAGTCCATGCCAGTCCATGCCATTCCATGCCACTCAATGCGGTGCCATGCCATTCCATGCCATTCCATGCCATTCCATGCCATTCCATGCCATTCCATGCCATTCCATGCCATTCCATGCCATTCCAAGCCATTCCATGCCATTCCATGCCATTCCATGCCATTCCATGCCATTCCATGCCATTCCATGCCATTCCATGCCATTCCATGCCATTCCATGCCATTCCATGCCATTCCATGCCATTCCATGCCATTCCATGCCATTCCATGCCATTCCATGCCATTCCATGCCATTCCATGCCGTGCCATGCCGGTGCCATGCCGTGCCATGCCGGTGCCATGCCGGTGCCATGCCGTGCCATGCCGGTGCCATGCCGTGCCATGCCGGTGCCATGCCGTGCCATGCCGGTGCCATGCCGTGCCATGCCGGTGCCATGCCGTGCCATGCCGGTGCCATGCCGTGCCATGCCGGTGCCATGCCGGTGCCATGCCGTGCCATGCCGTGCCATGCCGTGCCATGCCGTGCCATGCCGTGCCATGCCGTGCCATGCCGTGCCATGCCGTGCCATGCCGTGCCATGCCGTGCCATGCCGGTGCCATGCCGTGCCATGCCGTGCCATGCCGTGCCATGCCGTGCCATGCCGTGCCATGCCGTGCCATGCCGTGCCATGCCGGTGCCATGCCGTGCCATGCCGTGCCATGCCGTGCCATGCCGTGCCATGCCGTGCCATGCCGTGCCATGCCGTGCCATGCCGTGCCATGCCGTGCCATGCCGGGCCATTCCATGCCATTCCATGCCATTCCATGCCATTCCATGCCATTCCATGCCGTGCCATGCCGGTGCCATGCCGTGCCATGCCGTGCCATGCCGGTGCCATGCCGTGCCATGCCGGTGCCATGCCGTGCCATGCCGGTGCCATGCCGTGCCATGCCGGTGCCATGCCGTGCCATGCCGGTGCCATGCCGTGCCATGCCGGTGCCATGCCGTGCCATGCCGGTGCCATGCCGTGCCATGCCGGTGCCATGCCGTGCCATGCCGGTGCCATGCCGTGCCATGCCGGTGCCATGCCGTGCCATGCCGGTGCCATGCCGGTGCCATGCCGTGCCATGCCGTGCCATGCCGTGCCATGCCGTGCCATGCCGTGCCATGCCGTGCCATGCCGTGCCATGCCGTGCCATGCCGTGCCATGCCGGTGCCATGCCGTGCCATGCCGTGCCATGCCGTGCCATGCCGTGCCATGCCGTGCCATGCCGTGCCATGCCGTGCCATGCCGTGCCATGCCGGGCCATGCGGTGCCATGCCATTCCATGCCATTCCATGCCATTCCATGCCAGTCCATGCCAGTCCATGCCATTCCATGCCACTCAATGCGGTGCCATGCCATTCCATGCCATTCCATGCCATTCCATGCCATTCCATGCCATTCCATGCCATTCCATGCCATTCCAAGCCATTCCATGCCATTCCATGCCATTCCATGCCATTCCATGCCATTCCATGCCATTCCATGCCATTCCATGCCATTCCATGCCATTCCATGCCATTCCATGCCATTCCATGCCATTCCATGCCATTCCATGCCATTCCATGCCATTCCATGCCGTGCCATGCCGGTGCCATGCCGTGCCATGCCGGTGCCATGCCGTGCCATGCCGGTGCCATGCCGTGCCATGCCGGTGCCATGCCGTGCCATGCCGGTGCCATGCCGTGCCATGCCGGTGCCATGCCGTGCCATGCCGGTGCCATGCCGTGCCATGCCGGTGCCATGCCGTGCCATGCCGGTGCCATGCCGTGCCATGCCGGTGCCATGCCGTGCCATGCCGGTGCCATGCCGGTGCCATGCCGTGCCATGCCGGTGCCATGCCGTGCCATGCCGTGCCATGCCGTGCCATGCCGTGCCATGCCGTGCCATGCCGTGCCATGCCGTGCCATGCCGTGCCATGCCGTGCCATGCCGTGCCATGCCGTGCCATGCCGTGCCATGCCGTGCCATGCCGTGCCATGCCGTGCCATGCCGTGCCATGCCGTGCCATGCCGTGCCATGCCGTGCCATGCCGGTGCCATGCCGTGCCATGCCGTGCCATGCCGTGCCATGCCGTGCCATGCCGTGCCATGCCGTGCCATGCCGTGCCATGCCGTGCCATGCCGTGCCATGCCGTGCCATGCCGTGCCATGCCGTGCCATGCCGTGCCATGCCGTGCCATGCCGTGCCATGCCGTGCCATGCCGTGCCATGCCGTGCCATGCCGTGCCATGCCGTGCCATGCCGTGCCATGCCGTGCCATGCCGTGCCATGCCGTGCCATGCCGTGCCATGCCGTGCCATGCCGTGCCATGCCGTGCCATGCCGTGCCATGCCGTGCCATGCCGTGCCATGCCGTGCCATGCCGTGCCATGCCGTGCCATGCCGTGCCATGCCGTGCCATGCCGTGCCATGCCGTGCCATGCCGTGCCATGCCGTGCCATGCCGTGCCATGCCGTGCCATGCCGTGCCATGCCGTGCCATGCCGTGCCATGCCGTGCCATGCCGTGCCATGCCGTGCCATGCCGTGCCATGCCGTGCCATGCCGTGCCATGCCGTGCCATGCCGTGCCATGCCGTGCCATGCCGTGCCATGCCGGTGCCATGCCGTGCCATGCCGGTGCCATGCCGTGCCATGCCGTGCCATGCCGTGCCATGCCGGTGCCATGCCGTGCCATGCCGTGCCATGCCGTGCCATGCCGTGCCATGCCGTGCCATGCCGGGCCATGCGGTGCCATGCCATTCCATGCCATTCCATGCCAGTCCATGCCAGTCCATGCCATTCCATGCCACTCAATGCGGTGCCATGCCATTCCATGCCATTCCATGCCATTCCATGCCATTCCATGCCATTCCATGCCATTCCATGCCATTCCATGCCATTCCATGCCATTCCATGCCATTCCATGCCATTCCATGCCATTCCATGCCATTCCATGCCATTCCATGCCATTCCATGCCATTCCATGCCATTCCATGCCATTCCATGCCATTCCATGCCATTCCATGCCATTCCATGCCATTCCATGCCATTCCATGCCATTCCATGCCATTCCATGCCATTCCATGCCATTCCATGCCATTCCATGCCGTGCCATGCCATTCCATGCCATTCCATGCCATTCCATGCCATTCCATGCCGTGCCATGCCGGTGCCATGCCGTGCCATGCCGGTGCCATGCCGTGCCATGCCGGTGCCATGCCGTGCCATGCCGGTGCCATGCCGGTGCCATGCCGTGCCATGCCGGTGCCATGCCGTGCCATGCCGTGCCATGCCGTGCCATGCCGTGCCATGCCGTGCCATGCCGTGCCATGCCGTGCCATGCCGTGCCATGCCGGTGCCATGCCGTGCCATGCCGTGCCATGCCGTGCCATGCCGTGCCATGCCGTGCCATGCCGGGCCATGCGGTGCCATGCCATTCCATGCCATTCCATGCCAGTCCATGCCAGTCCATGCCATTCCATGCCACTCAATGCGGTGCCATGCCATTCCATGCCATTCCATGCCATTCCATGCCATTCCATGCCATTCCATGCCATTCCATGCCATTCCATGCCATTCCATGCCATTCCATGCCATTCCAAGCCATTCCATGCCATTCCATGCCATTCCATGCCATTCCATGCCATTCCATGCCATTCCATGCCAATCCATGCCATTCCATGCCATTCCATGCCATTCCATGCCATTCCATGCCATTCCATGCCGTGCCATGCCGGTGCCATGCCGTGCCATGCCGGTGCCATGCCGTGCCATGCCATTCCATGCCATTCCATGCCGTGCCATGCCGGTGCCATGCCGTGCCATGCCGTGCCATGCCGGTGCCATGCCGTGCCATGCCGGTGCCATGCCGTGCCATGCCGGTGCCATGCCGTGCCATGCCGGTGCCATGCCGTGCCATGCCGGTGCCATGCCGTGCCATGCCGGTGCCATGCCGTGCCATGCCGGTGCCATGCCGTGCCATGCCGGTGCCATGCCGTGCCATGCCGGTGCCATGCCGTGCCATGCCGGTGCCATGCCGTGCCATGCCGGTGCCATGCCGTGCCATGCCGGTGCCATGCCGTGCCATGCCGGTGCCATGCCGTGCCATGCCGGTGCCATGCCGTGCCATGCCGGTGCCATGCCGGTGCCATGCCGTGCCATGCCGTGCCATGCCGGTGCCATGCCGGTGCCATGCCGGTGCCATGCCGTGCCATGCCGGTGCCATGCCGTGCCACGCCGGTGCCATGCCGTGCCATGCCGGTGCCATGCCGTGCCATGCCGGTGCCATGCCGGTGCCATGCCGTGCCATGCCGTGCCATGCCGTGCCATGCCGGTGCCATGCCGTGCCATGCCGGTGCCATGCCGTGCCATGCCGGTGCCATGCCGTGCCATGCCGGTGCCATGCCGTGCCATGCCGTGCCATGCCGGTGCCATGCCGTGCCATGCCGGTGCCATGCCGTGCCATGCCGTGCCATGCCGTGCCATGCCGTGCCATGCCGTGCCATGCCGTGCCATGCCGTGCCATGCCGTGCCATGCCGTGCCATGCCGTGCCATGCCGTGCCATGCCGTGCCATGCCGTGCCATGCCGTGCCATGCCGTGCCATGCCGTGCCATGCCGTGCCATGCCGTTCCATGCCGTGCCATGCCGGTGCCATGCCGTGCCATGCCGGTGCCATGCCGTGCCATGCCGGTGCCATGCCGTGCCATGCCGGTGCCATGCCGTGCCATGCCGGTGCCATGCCGGTGCCATGCCGTGCCATTCCGGTGCCATGCCGTGCCATGCCGGTGCCATGCCGTGCCATGCCGGTGCCATGCCGTGCCATGCCGGTGCCATGCCGTGCCATGCCGGTGCCATGCCGTGCCATGCCGTGCCATGCCGGGCCATGCGGTGCCATGCCATTCCATGCCATTCCATGCCATTCCATGCCATTCCATGCCATTCCATGCCAGTCCATGCCATTCCATGCCATTCCATGCCATTCCATGCCACTCAATGCGGTGCCATGCCGTGCCATTCAATGCCGTGCCATGCCGTGCCATGCCGTGCCATGCGGTGCCATGCCGTGCCATGCGGTGCCATGCCGTGCCATGCGGTGCCATGCCATTCCATGCCATTCCATGCCATTCCATGCCATTCCATGCCATTCCATGCCATTCAATGCCGTGCCATGCCGTGCCATGCCGTGCCATGCCGTGCCATGCCGTGCCATGCCGGTGCCATGCCGGTGCCATGCCGGTGCCATGCCGGTGCCATGCCGGTGCCATGCCGTGCCATGCCGGTGCCATGCCGTGCCATGCCGGTGCCATGCCGTGCCATGCCGGTGCCATGCCGTGCCATGCCGGTGCCATGCCGTGCCATGCCGGTGCCATGCCGTGCCATGCCGGTGCCATGCCGTGCCATGCCGGTGCCATGCCGTGCCATGCCGGTGCCATGCCGTGCCATGCCGGTGCCATGCCGTGCCATGCCGGTGCCATGCCGTGCCATGCCGGTGCCATGCCGTGCCATGCCGGTGCCATGCCGTGCCATGCCGGTGCCATGCCGTGCCATGCCGGTGCCATGCCGTGCCATGCCGGTGCCATGCCGTGCCATGCCGGTGCCATGCCGTGCCATGCCGGTGCCATGCCGGTGCCATGCCGTGCCATGCCGTGCCATGCCGTGCCATGCCGTGCCATGCCGTGCCATGCCGTGCCATGCCGTGCCATGCCGTGCCATGCCGTGCCATGCCGGTGCCATGCCGTGCCATGCCGTGCCATGCCGTGCCATGCCGTGCCATGCCGTGCCATGCCGTGCCATGCCGTGCCATGCCGTGCCATGCCGGGCCATGCGGTGTCATGCCATTCCATGCCATTCCATGCCAGTCCATGCCAGTCCATGCCATTCCATGCCACTCAATGCGGTGCCATGCCATTCCATGCCATTCCATGCCATTCCATGCCATTCCATGCCATTCCATGCCATTCCATGCCATTCCATGCCATTCCAAGCCATTCCATGCCATTCCATGCCATTCCATGCCATTCCATGCCATTCCATGCCATTCCATGCCATTCCATGCCATTCCATGCCATTCCATGCCATTCCATGCCATTCCATGCCATTCCATGCCATTCCATGCCATTCCATGCCATTCCATGCCATTCCATGCCATTCCATGCCGTGCCATGCCGGTGCCATGCCGTGCCATGCCGGTGCCATGCCGGTGCCATGCCGTGCCATGCCGGTGCCATGCCGTGCCATGCCGGTGCCATGCCGTGCCATGCCGGTGCCATGCCGTGCCATGCCGGTGCCATGCCGTGCCATGCCGGTGCCATGCCGTGCCATGCCGGTGCCATGCCGGTGCCATGCCGTGCCATGCCGTGCCATGCCGTGCCATGCCGTGCCATGCCGTGCCATGCCGTGCCATGCCGTGCCATGCCGTGCCATGCCGTGCCATGCCGTGCCATGCCGGTGCCATGCCGTGCCATGCCGTGCCATGCCGTGCCATGCCGTGCCATGCCGTGCCATGCCGTGCCATGCCGTGCCATGCCGGTGCCATGCCGTGCCATGCCGTGCCATGCCGTGCCATGCCGTGCCATGCCGTGCCATGCCGTGCCATGCCGTGCCATGCCGTGCCATGCCGTGCCATGCCGGGCCATTCCATGCCATTCCATGCCATTCCATGCCATTCCATGCCATTCCATGCCGTGCCATGCCGGTGCCATGCCGTGCCATGCCGTGCCATGCCGGTGCCATGCCGTGCCATGCCGGTGCCATGCCGTGCCATGCCGGTGCCATGCCGTGCCATGCCGGTGCCATGCCGTGCCATGCCGGTGCCATGCCGTGCCATGCCGGTGCCATGCCGTGCCATGCCGGTGCCATGCCGTGCCATGCCGGTGCCATGCCGTGCCATGCCGGTGCCATGCCGTGCCATGCCGGTGCCATGCCGTGCCATGCCGGTGCCATGCCGGTGCCATGCCGTGCCATGCCGTGCCATGCCGTGCCATGCCGTGCCATGCCGTGCCATGCCGTGCCATGCCGTGCCATGCCGTGCCATGCCGTGCCATGCCGGTGCCATGCCGTGCCATGCCGTGCCATGCCGTGCCATGCCGTGCCATGCCGTGCCATGCCGTGCCATGCCGTGCCATGCCGTGCCATGCCGGGCCATGCGGTGCCATGCCATTCCATGCCATTCCATGCCATTCCATGCCAGTCCATGCCAGTCCATGCCATTCCATGCCACTCAATGCGGTGCCATGCCATTCCATGCCATTCCATGCCATTCCATGCCATTCCATGCCATTCCATGCCATTCCATGCCATTCCAAGCCATTCCATGCCATTCCATGCCATTCCATGCCATTCCATGCCATTCCATGCCATTCCATGCCATTCCATGCCATTCCATGCCATTCCATGCCATTCCATGCCATTCCATGCCATTCCATGCCATTCCATGCCATTCCATGCCATTCCATGCCGTGCCATGCCGGTGCCATGCCGTGCCATGCCGGTGCCATGCCGTGCCATGCCGGTGCCATGCCGTGCCATGCCGGTGCCATGCCGTGCCATGCCGGTGCCATGCCGTGCCATGCCGGTGCCATGCCGTGCCATGCCGGTGCCATGCCGTGCCATGCCGGTGCCATGCCGTGCCATGCCGGTGCCATGCCGTGCCATGCCGGTGCCATGCCGTGCCATGCCGGTGCCATGCCGGTGCCATGCCGTGCCATGCCGGTGCCATGCCGTGCCATGCCGTGCCATGCCGTGCCATGCCGTGCCATGCCGTGCCATGCCGTGCCATGCCGTGCCATGCCGTGCCATGCCGTGCCATGCCGTGCCATGCCGTGCCATGCCGTGCCATGCCGTGCCATGCCGTGCCATGCCGTGCCATGCCGTGCCATGCCGTGCCATGCCGTGCCATGCCGTGCCATGCCGTGCCATGCCGGTGCCATGCCGTGCCATGCCGTGCCATGCCGTGCCATGCCGTGCCATGCCGTGCCATGCCGTGCCATGCCGTGCCATGCCGTGCCATGCCGTGCCATGCCGTGCCATGCCGTGCCATGCCGTGCCATGCCGTGCCATGCCGTGCCATGCCGTGCCATGCCGTGCCATGCCGTGCCATGCCGTGCCATGCCGTGCCATGCCGTGCCATGCCGTGCCATGCCGTGCCATGCCGTGCCATGCCGTGCCATGCCGTGCCATGCCGTGCCATGCCGTGCCATGCCGTGCCATGCCGTGCCATGCCGTGCCATGCCGTGCCATGCCGTGCCATGCCGTGCCATGCCGTGCCATGCCGTGCCATGCCGTGCCATGCCGTGCCATGCCGTGCCATGCCGTGCCATGCCGTGCCATGCCGTGCCATGCCGTGCCATGCCGTGCCATGCCGTGCCATGCCGTGCCATGCCGTGCCATGCCGTGCCATGCCGTGCCATGCCGTGCCATGCCGTGCCATGCCGTGCCATGCCGTGCCATGCCGTGCCATGCCGTGCCATGCCGTGCCATGCCGTGCCATGCCGTGCCATGCCGTGCCATGCCGTGCCATGCCGTGCCATGCCGTGCCATGCCGTGCCATGCCGTGCCATGCCGTGCCATGCCGTGCCATGCCGTGCCATGCCGTGCCATGCCGTGCCATGCCGTGCCATGCCGTGCCATGCCGTGCCATGCCGTGCCATGCCGTGCCATGCCGTGCCATGCCGTGCCATGCCGTGCCATGCCGTGCCATGCCGTGCCATGCCGTGCCATGCCGTGCCATGCCGTGCCATGCCGGGCCATGCCGGGCCATGCGGTGCCATGCCATTCCATGCCATTCCATGCCAGTCCATGCCAGTCCATGCCATTCCATGCCACTCAATGCGGTGCCATGGCATTCCATGCCATTCCATGCCATTCCATGCCATTCCATGCCATTCCAAGCCATTCCATGCCATTCCAAGCCATTCCATGCCATTCCATGCCATTCCATGCCATTCCATGCCGTTCCATGCCATTCCATGCCATTCCATGCCAGTCCATGCCAGTCCATGCCAGTCCATGCCATTCCATGCCACTCAATGCGGTGCCATGCCATTCCATGCCATTCCATGCCATTCCATGCCATTCCATGCCATTCCATGCCATTCCATGCCACTCAATGCGGTGCCATGCCATTCCATGCCATTCCATGCCATTCCATGCCATTCCATGCCATTCCATGCCATTCCATGCCATTCCATGCCATTCCATGCCATTCCATGCCATTCCATGCCATTCCATGCCATTCCATGCCATTCCATGCCATTCCATGCCATTCCATGCCATTCCATGCCATTCCATGCCATTCCATGCCATTCCATGCCATTCCATGCCATTCCATGCCATTCCATGCCATTCCATGCCATTCCATGCCATTCCATGCCATTCCATGCCATTCCATGCCATTCCATGCCATTCCATGCCATTCCATGCCATTCCATGCCGTGCCATGCCGTGCCATGCCGGTGCCATGCCGTGCCATGCCGGTGCCATGCCGTGCCATGCCGGTGCCATGCCGTGCCATGCCAGTGCCATGCCGTGCCATGCCGGTGCCATGCCGTGCCATGCCGGTGCCATGCCGTGCCATGCCGGTGCCATGCCGTGCCATGCCGGTGCCATGCCGTGCCATGCCGTGCCATGCCGTGCCATGCCGTGCCATGCCGTGCCATGCCGTGCCATGCCGTGCCATGCCGTGCCATGCCGTGCCATGCCGTGCCATGCCGTGCCATGCCGTGCCATGCCGTGCCATGCCGTGCCATGCCGTGCCATGCCGTGCCATGCCGTGCCATGCCGTGCCATGCCGTGCCATGCCGTGCCATGCCGTGCCATGCCGTGCCATGCCGTGCCATGCCGGTGCCATGCCGTGCCATGCCGGTGCCATGCCGTGCCATGCCGGTGCCATGCCGTGCCATGCCGGTGCCATGCCGTGCCATGCCGGTGCCATGCCGGTGCCATGCCGTGCCATGCCGGTGCCATGCCGTGCCATGCCGTGCCATGCCGTGCCATGCCGTGCCATGCCGTGCCATGCCGTGCCATGCCGTGCCATGCCGGGCCATGCGGTGCCATGCCATTCCATGCCATTCCATGCCAGTCCATGCCAGTCCATGCCATTCCATGCCACTCAATGCGGTGCCATGGCATTCCATGCCATTCCATGCCATTCCATGCCATTCCATGCCATTCCATGCCATTCCATGCCATTCCATGCCATTCCAAGCCATTCCATGCCATTCCAAGCCATTCCATGCCATTCCATGCCATTCCATGCCATTCCATGCCGTTCCATGCCATTCCATGCCATTCCATGCCATTCCATGCCATTCCATGCCAGTCCATGCCAGTCCATGCCAGTCCATGCCATTCCATGCCACTCAATGCGGTGCCATGCCATTCCATGCCATTCCATGCCATTCCATGCCATTCCATGCCATTCCATGCCACTCAATGCGGTGCCATGCCATTCCATGCCATTCCATGCCATTCCATGCCATTCCATGCCATTCCATGCCATTCCATGCCATTCCATGCCATTCCATGCCATTCCATGCCATTCCATGCCATTCCATGCCATTCCATGCCATTCCATGCCATTCCATGCCATTCCATGCCATTCCATGCCATTCCATGCCATTCCATGCCATTCCATGCCATTCCATGCCATTCCATGCCATTCCATGCCATTCCATGCCATTCCATGCCATTCCATGCCATTCCATGCCATTCCATGCCATTCCATGCCGTGCCATGCCGTGCCATGCCGGTGCCATGCCGTGCCATGCCGGTGCCATGCCGTGCCATGCCGGTGCCATGCCGTGCCATGCCGGTGCCATGCCGTGCCATGCCGGTGCCATGCCGTGCCATGCCGGTGCCATGCCGTGCCATGCCGGTGCCATGCCGTGCCATGCCGGTGCCATGCCGTGCCATGCCGGTGCCATGCCGTGCCATGCCGGTGCCATGCCGTGCCATGCCGTGCCATGCCGTGCCATGCCGTTGCCATGCCGTGCCATGCCGGTGCCATGCCGTGCCATGCCGGTGCCATGCCGTGCCATGCCGGTGCCATGCCGTGCCATGCCGGTGCCATGCCGTGCCATGCCGGTGCCATGCCGTGCCATGCCGGTGCCATGCCGTGCCATGCCGGTGCCATGCCGTGCCATGCCGGTGCCATGCCGTGCCATGCCGGTGCCATGCCGTGCCATGCCGGTGCCATGCCGTGCCATGCCGGTGCCATGCCGTGCCATGCCGGTGCCATGCCGTGCCATGCCGGTGCCATGCCGTGCCATGCCGGTGCCATGCCGTGCCATGCCGGTGCCATGCCGTGCCATGCCGGTGCCATGCCGTGCCATGCCGGTGCCATGCCGTGCCATGCCGGTGCCATGCCGTGCTATGCCGGTGCCATGCCGTGCCATGCCGGTGCCATGCCGGTGCCATGCCGTGCCATGCCGTGCCATGCCGTGCCATGCCGTGCCATGCCGTGCCATGCCGTGCCATGCCGTGCCATGCCGTGCCATGCCGTGCCATGCCGTGCCATGCCGTGCCATGCCGTGCCATGCCGTGCCATGCCGTGCCATGCCGTGCCATGCCGTGCCATGCCGTGCCATGCCGTGCCATGCCGTGCCATGCCGTGCCATGCCGTGCCATGCCGTGCCATGCCGTGCCATGCCGTGCCATGCCGTGCCATGCCGTGCCATGCCGTGCCATGCCGTGCCATGCCGTGCCATGCCGGTGCCATGCCGGTGCCATGCCGTGCCATGCCGGTGCCATGCCGTGCTATGCCGGTGCCATGCCGTGCCATGCCGGTGCCATGCCGGTGCCATGCCGGTGCCATGCCGTGCCATGCCGTGCCATGCCGTGCCATGCCGTGCCATGCCGTGCCATGCCGTGCCATGCCGTGCCATGCCGTGCCATGCCGTGCCATGCCGTGCCATGCCGGGCCATGCGGTGCCATGCCATTCCATGCCATTCCATGCCAGTCCATGCCAGTCCATGCCATTCCATGCCACTCAATGCGGTGCCATGCCATTCCATGCCATTCCATGCCATTCCATGCCATTCCATGCCATTCCATGCCATTCCATGCCATTCCATGCCATTCCATGCCATTCCATGCCATTCCATGCCATTCCATGCCATTCCATGCCATTCCATGCCATTCCATGCCATTCCATGCCATTCCATGCCATTCCATGCCATTCCATGCCATTCCATGCCATTCCATGCCATTCCATGCCATTCCATGCCATTCCATGCCATTCCATGCCATTCCATGCCATTCCATGCCATTCCATGCCATTCCATGCCATTCCATGCCATTCCATGCCATTCCATGCCATTCCATGCCATTCCATGCCATTCCATGCCATTCCATGCCATTCCATGCCATTCCATGCCATTCCATGCCATTCCATGCCATTCCATGCCATTCCATGCCATTCCATGCCATTCCATGCCATTCCACGCCATTCCATGCCATTCCATGCCATTCCACGCCATTCCATGCCATTCCATGCCATTCCATGCCATTCCATGCCGTTCCATGCCATTCCATGCCATTCCATGCCATTCCATGCCATTCCATGCCAGTCCATGCCAGTCCATGCCAGTCCATGCCATTCCATGCCAGTCCATGCCATTCCATGCCACTCAATGCGGTGCCATGCCATTCCATGCCATTCCATGCCATTCCATGCCATTCCATGCCATTCCATGCCATTCCATGCCATTCCATGCCATTCCATGCCACTCAATGCGGTGCCATGCCATTCCATGCCATTCCATGCCATTCCATGCCATTCCATGCCATTCCATGCCATTCCATGCCATTCCATGCCATTCCATGCCATTCCATGCCATTCCATGCCATTCCATGCCATTCCATGCCATTCCATGCCATTCCATGCCATTCCATGCCATTCCATGCCATTCCATGCCATTCCATGCCATTCCATGCCATTCCATGCCATTCCATGCCATTCCATGCCATTCCATGCCGTGCCATGCCATTCCATGCCGTGCCATGCCGGTGCCATGCCGTGCCATGCCGGTGCCATGCCGTGCCATGCCGGTGCCATGCCGTGCCATGCCGGTGCCATGCCGTGCCATGCCGGTCCCATGCCGTGCCATGCCGGTGCCATGCCGTGCCATGCCGGTGCCATGCCGTGCCATGCCGGTGCCATGCCGGTGCCATGCCGGTGCCATGCCGGTGCCATGCCGGTGCCATGCCGTGCCATGCCGGTGCCATGCCGTGCCATGCCGGTGCCATGCCGTGCCATGCCGGTGCCATGCCGTGCCATGCCGGTGCCATGCCGTGCCATGCCGGTGCCATGCCGTGCCATGCCGGTGCCATGCCGTGCCATGCCGGTGCCATGCCGTGCCATGCCGGTCCCATGCCGTGCCATGCCGGTGCCATGCCGTGCCATGCCGGTGCCATGCCGTGCCATGCCGGTGCCATGCCGGTGCCATGCCGGTGCCATGCCGGTGCCATGCCGGTGCCATGCCGTGCCATGCCGGTGCCATGCCGTGCCATGCCGGTGCCATGCCGTGCCATGCCGGTGCCATGCCGTGCCATGCCGTGCCATGCCGTGCCATGCCGTTGCCATGCCGTGCCATGCCGGTGCCATGCCGTGCCATGCCGGTGCCATGCCGTGCCATGCCGGTGCCATGCCGTGCCATGCCGGTGCCATGCCGTGCCATGCCGGTGCCATGCCGTGCCATGCCGGTGCCATGCCGTGCCATGCCGGTGCCATGCCGTGCCATGCCGTGCCATGCCGGTGCCATGCCGTGCCATGCCGGTGCTATGCCGTGCCATGCCGGTGCCATGCCGGTGCCATGCCGTGCCATGCCGGTGCCATGCCGTGCCATGCCGTGCCATGCCGTGCCATGCCGTGCCATGCCGTGCCATGCCGTGCCATGCCGGGCCATGCGGTGCCATGCCATTCCATGCCATTCCATGCCAGTCCATGCCAGTCCATGCCATTCCATGCCACTCAATGCGGTGCCATGGCATTCCATGCCATTCCATGCCATTCCATGCCATTCCATGCCATTCCATGCCATTCCATGCCATTCCATGCCATTCCATGCCATTCCATGCCATTCCAAGCCATTCCATGCCATTCCAAGCCATTCCATGCCATTCCATGCCATTCCATGCCATTCCATGCCGTTCCATGCCATTCCATGCCATTCCATGCCATTCCATGCCATTCCATGCCAGTCCATGCCAGTCCATGCCAGTCCATGCCATTCCATGCCACTCAATGCGGTGCCATGCCATTCCATGCCATTCCATGCCATTCCATGCCATTCCATGCCATTCCATGCCATTCCATGCCATTCCATGCCATTCCATGCCACTCAATGCGGTGCCATGCCATTCCATGCCATTCCATGCCATTCCATGCCATTCCATGCCATTCCATGCCATTCCATGCCATTCCATGCCATTCCATGCCATTCCATGCCATTCCATGCCATTCCATGCCATTCCATGCCATTCCATGCCATTCCATGCCATTCCATGCCATTCCATGCCATTCCATGCCATTCCATGCCATTCCATGCCATTCCATGCCATTCCATGCCATTCCATGCCATTCCATGCCGTGCCATGCCGTGCCATGCCGGTGCCATGCCGTGCCATGCCGTGCCATGCCGTGCCATGCCGGGCCATGCGGTGCCATGCCATTCCATGCCATTCCATGCCAGTCCATGCCAGTCCATGCCATTCCATGCCACTCAATGCGGTGCCATGCCATTCCATGCCATTCCATGCCATTCCATGCCATTCCATGCCATTCCATGCCATTCCATGCCATTCCATGCCATTCCATGCCATTCCATGCCATTCCAAGCCATTCCATGCCATTCCATGCCATTCCATGCCATTCCATGCCATTCCATGCCATTCCATGCCATTCCATGCCATTCCATGCCATTCCATGCCATTCCATGCCGTGCCATGCCGTGCCATGCCGGTGCCATGCCGTGCCATGCCGGTGCCATGCCGTGCCATGCCGGTGCCATGCCGTGCCATGCCGGTGCCATGCCGTGCCATGCCGGTGCCATGCCGGTGCCATGCCGGTGCCATGCCGTGCCATGCCGGTGCCATGCCGGTGCCATGCCGGTGCCATGCCGTGCCATGCCGGTGCCATGCCGTGCCATGCCGGTGCCATGCCGTGCCATGCCGGTGCCATGCCGTGCCATGCCGGTGCCATGCCGTGCCATGCCGGTGCCATGCCGTGCCATGCCGGTGCCATGCCGTGCCATGCCGTTGCCATGCCGTGCCATGCCGGTGCCATGCCGTGCCATGCCGGTGCCATGCCGTGCCATGCCGGTGCCATGCCGTGCCATGCCGGTGCCATGCCGTGCCATGCCGGTGCCATGCCGTGCCATGCCGGTGCCATGCCGTGCCATGCCGGTGCCATGCCGTGCCATGCCGGTGCCATGCCGTGCCATGCCGGTGCCATGCCGTGCCATGCCGGTGCCATGCCGTGCCATGCCGGTGCCATGCCGTGCCATGCCGGTGCCATGCCGTGCCATGCCGGTGCCATGCCGTGCCATGCCGGTGCCATGCCGTGCCATGCCGGTGCCATGCCGGTGCCATGCCGTGCCATGCCGTGCCATGCCGTGCCATGCCGTGCCATGCCGGTGCCATGCCGTGCCATGCCGGTGCCATGCCGTGCCATGCCGGTGCCATGCCGTGCCATGCCGGTGCCATGCCGTGCCATGCCGTGCCATGCCGTGCCATGCCGTGCCATGCCGTGCCATGCCGTGCCATGCCGGGCCATGCGGTGCCATGCCATTCCATGCCATTCCATGCCAGTCCATGCCAGTCCATGCCATTCCATGCCACTCAATGCGGTGCCATGCCATTCCATGCCATTCCATGCCATTCCATGCCATTCCATGCCATTCCATGCCATTCCATGCCATTCCATGCCATTCCAAGCCATTCCATGCCATTCCATGCCATTCCATGCCATTCCATGCCATTCCATGCCATTCCATGCCATTCCATGCCATTCCATGCCATTCCATGCCATTCCATGCCATTCCATGCCATTCCATGCCATTCCATGCCATTCCATGCCATTCCATGCCGTGCCATGCCGGTGCCATGCCGTGCCATGCCGGTGCCATGCCGTGCCATGCCGGTGCCATGCCGTGCCATGCCGGTGCCATGCCGTGCCATGCCGGTGCCATGCCGTGCCATGCCGGTGCCATGCCGTGCCATGCCGGTGCCATGCCGTGCCATGCCGGTGCCATGCCGTGCCATGCCGGTGCCATGCCGTGCCATGCCGGTGCCATGCCGTGCCATGCCGGTGCCATGCCGGTGCCATGCCGTGCCATGCCGTGCCATGCCGTGCCATGCCGGTGCCATGCCGTGCCATGCCGGTGCCATGCCGTGCCATGCCGGTGCCATGCCGGTGCCATGCCGTGCCATGCCGTGCCATGCCGTGCCATGCCGTGCCATGCCGTGCCATGCCGTGCCATGCCGTGCCATGCCGTGCCATGCCGTGCCATGCCGTGCCATGCCGGTGCCATGCCGTGCCATGCCGGTGCCATGCCGTGCCATGCCGTGCCATGCCGGTGCCATGCCGTGCCATGCCGTGCCATGCCGTGCCATGCCAGGCCATGCGGTGCCATGCCATTCCATGCCATTCCATGCCAGTCCATGCCAGTCCATGCCATTCCATGCCACTCAATGCGGTGCCATGCCATTCCATGCCATTCCATGCCATTCCATGCCATTCCATGCCATTCCATGCCATTCCATGCCATTCCATGCCATTCCATGCCATTCCATGCCATTCCATGCCATTCCATGCCATTCCATGCCATTCCATGCCATTCCATGCCATTCCATGCCATTCCATGCCATTCCATGCCATTCCATGCCATTCCATGCCATTCCATGCCATTCCATGCCATTCCATGCCATTCCATGCCATTCCATGCCATTCCATGCCATTCCATGCCATTCCATGCCATTCCATGCCATTCCATGCCATTCCATGCCATTCCATGCCATTCCATGCCATTCCATGCCATTCCATGCCATTCCATGCCATTCCATGCCATTCCATGCCATTCCATGCCGTGCCATGCCATTCCATGCCATTCCATGCCATTCCATGCCATTCCATGCCGTGCCATGCCGGTGCCATGCCGTGCCATGCCGGTGCCATGCCGTGCCATGCCGGTGCCATGCCGTGCCATGCCGGTGCCATGCCGTGCCATGCCGGTGCCATGCCGTGCCATGCCGGTGCCATGCCGGTGCCATGCCGTGCCATGCCGTGCCATGCCGTGCCATGCCGTGCCATGCCGTGCCATGCCGTGCCATGCCGTGCCATGCCGTGCCATGCCGTGCCATGCCGTGCCATGCCGGTGCCATGCCGTGCCATGCCGTGCCATGCCGTGCCATGCCGTGCCATGCCGTGCCATGCCGGGCCATGCGGTGCCATGCCATTCCATGCCATTCCATGCCAGTCCATGCCAGTCCATGCCATTCCATGCCACTCAATGCGGTGCCATGCCATTCCATGCCATTCCATGCCATTCCATGCCATTCCATGCCATTCCATGCCATTCCATGCCATTCCATGCCATTCCATGCCATTCCATGCCATTCCAAGCCATTCCATGCCATTCCATGCCATTCCATGCCATTCCATGCCATTCCATGCCATTCCATGCCATTCCATGCCAATCCATGCCATTCCATGCCATTCCATGCCATTCCATGCCATTCCATGCCATTCCATGCCGTGCCATGCCGGTGCCATGCCGTGCCATGCCGGTGCCATGCCGTGCCATGCCGGTGCCATGCCGTGCCATGCCATTCCATGCCATTCCATGCCGTGCCATGCCGGTGCCATGCCGTGCCATGCCGTGCCATGCCGGTGCCATGCCGTGCCATGCCGGTGCCATGCCGTGCCATGCCGGTGCCATGCCGTGCCATGCCGGTGCCATGCCGTGCCATGCCGGTGCCATGCCGTGCCATGCCGGTGCCATGCCGTGCCATGCCGGTGCCATGCCGTGCCATGCCGGTGCCATGCCGTGCCATGCCGGTGCCATGCCGTGCCATGCCGGTGCCATGCCGTGCCATGCCGGTGCCATGCCGTGCCATGCCGGTGCCATGCCGTGCCATGCCGGTGCCATGCCGTGCCATGCCGGTGCCATGCCGTGCCATGCCGGTGCCATGCCGTGCCATGCCGGTGCCATGCCGTGCCATGCCGGTGCCATGCCGTGCCATGCCGGTGCCATGCCGTGCCATGCCGGTGCCATGCCGGGCCATGCCGTGCCATGCCGTGCCATGCCGGTGCCATGCCGTGCCATGCCGGTGCCATGCCGTGCCATGCCGGTGCCATGCCGTGCCATGCCGGTGCCATGCCGTGCCATGCCGGTGCCATGCCGTGCCATGCCGGTGCCATGCCGGTGCCATGCCGTGCCATGCCGTGCCATGCCGGTGCCATGCCGGTGCCATGCCGGTGCCATGCCGTGCCATGCCGGTGCCATGCCGTGCCACGCCGGTGCCATGCCGTGCCATGCCGGTGCCATGCCGTGCCATGCCGGTGCCATGCCGTGCCATGCCGTGCCATGCCGTGCCATGCCGGTGCCATGCCGTGCCATGCCGGTGCCATGCCGTGCCATGCCGGTGCCATGCCGTGCCATGCCGGTGCCATGCCGTGCCATGCCGGTGCCATGCCGTGCCATGCCGTGCCATGCCGGTGCCATGCCGTGCCATGCCGGTGCCATGCCGTGCCATGCCGTGCCATGCCGTGCCATGCCGTGCCATGCCGTGCCATGCCGTGCCATGCCGTGCCATGCCGTGCCATGCCGTGCCATGCCGTGCCATGCCGTGCCATGCCGTGCCATGCCGTGCCATGCCGTTCCATGCCGTGCCATGCCGGTGCCATGCCGTGCCATGCCGGTGCCATGCCGTGCCATGCCGGTGCCATGCCGTGCCATGCCGGTGCCATGCCGTGCCATGCCGGTGCCATGCCGTGCCATTCCGGTGCCATGCCGGTGCCATGCCGTGCCATGCCGGTGCCATGCCGTGCCATGCCGTGCCATGCCGGGCCATGCGGTGCCATGCCATTCCATGCCATTCCATGCCGTGCCATGCCGTGCCATGCCGGGCCATGCGGTGCCATGCCATTCCATGCCATTCCATGCCATTCCATGCCATTCCATGCCATTCCATGCCATTCCATGCCATTCCATGCCAGTCCATGCCATTCCATGCCATTCCATGCCATTCCATGCCACTCAATGCGGTGCCATGCCGTGCCATGCCGTGCCATGCCGTGCCATTCAATGCCGTGCCATGCCGTGCCATGCCGTGCCATGCGGTGCCATGCCGTGCCATGCGGTGCCATGCCGTGCCATGCGGTGCCATGCCGTGCCATGCGGTGCCATGCCATTCCATGCCATTCCATGCCATTCCATGCCATTCCATGCCATTCCATGCCATTCAATGCCGTGCCATGCCGTGCCATGCCGTGCCATGCCGTGCCATGCCGTGCCATGCCGGTGCCATGCCGGTGCCATGCCGGTGCCATGCCGGTGCCATGCCGGTGCCATGCCGGTGCCATGCCGGTGCCATGCCGGTGCCATGCCGTGCCATGCCGGTGCCATGCCGTGCCATGCCGGTGCCATGCCGTGCCATGCCGGTGCCATGCCGTGCCATGCCGGTGCCATGCCGTGCCATGCCGGTGCCATGCCGTGCCATGCCGGTGCCATGCCGTGCCATGCCGGTGCCATGCCGTGCCATGCCGGTGCCATGCCGTGCCATGCCGGTGCCATGCCGTGCCATGCCGGTGCCATGCCGTGCCATGCCGGTGCCATGCCGTGCCATGCCGGTGCCATGCCGTGCCATGCCGGTGCCATGCCGTGCCATGCCGGTGCCATGCCGTGCCATGCCGGTGCCATGCCGTGCCATGCCGGTGCCATGCCGTGCCATGCCGGTGCCATGCCGGTGCCATGCCGTGCCATGCCGTGCCATGCCGTGCCATGCCGTGCCATGCCGTGCCATGCCGTGCCATGCCGTGCCATGCCGTGCCATGCCGTGCCATGCCGGTGCCATGCCGTGCCATGCCGTGCCATGCCGTGCCATGCCGTGCCATGCCGTGCCATGCCGTGCCATGCCGGGCCATGCGGTGTCATGCCATTCCATGCCATTCCATGCCAGTCCATGCCAGTCCATGCCATTCCATGCCACTCAATGCGGTGCCATGCCATTCCATGCCATTCCATGCCATTCCATGCCATTCCATGCCATTCCATGCCATTCCATGCCATTCCATGCCATTCCATGCCATTCCATGCCATTCCATGCCATTCCATGCCATTCCATGCCATTCCATGCCATTCCATGCCATTCCATGCCATTCCATGCCATTCCATGCCATTCCATGCCATTCCATGCCATTCCATGCCATTCCATGCCATTCCATGCCGTGCCATGCCGGTGCCATGCCGTGCCATGCCGGTGCCATGCCGGTGCCATGCCGTGCCATGCCGTGCCATGCCGGTGCCATGCCGTGCCATGCCGGTGCCATGCCGTGCCATGCCGGTGCCATGCCGTGCCATGCCGGTGCCATGCCGTGCCATGCCGGTGCCATGCCGTGCCATGCCGGTGCCATGCCGTGCCATGCCGGTGCCATGCCGTGCCATGCCGGTGCCATGCCGTGCCATGCCGGTGCCATGCCGTGCCATGCCGGTGCCATGCCGTGCCATGCCGGTGCCATGCCGTGCCATGCCGGTGCCATGCCGTGCCATGCCGGTGCCATGCCGTGCCATGCCGGTGCCATGCCGTGCCATGCCGGTGCCATGCCGTGCCATGCCGGTGCCATGCCGGTGCCATGCCGTGCCATGCCGTGCCATGCCGTGCCATGCCGTGCCATGCCGTGCCATGCCGTGCCATGCCGTGCCATGCCGTGCCATGCCGTGCCATGCCGGTGCCATGCCGTGCCATGCCGTGCCATGCCGTGCCATGCCGTGCCATGCCGTGCCATGCCGTGCCATGCCGTGCCATGCCGGGCCATGCGGTGTCATGCCATTCCATGCCATTCCATGCCAGTCCATGCCAGTCCATGCCATTCCATGCCACTCAATGCGGTGCCATGCCATTCCATGCCATTCCATGCCATTCCATGCCATTCCATGCCATTCCATGCCATTCCATGCCATTCCATGCCATTCCATGCCATTCCATGCCATTCCATGCCATTCCATGCCATTCCATGCCATTCCATGCCATTCCATGCCATTCCATGCCATTCCATGCCATTCCATGCCATTCCATGCCATTCCATGCCATTCCATGCCATTCCATGCCATTCCATGCCGTGCCATGCCGGTGCCATGCCGTGCCATGCCGGTGCCATGCCGGTGCCATGCCGTGCCATGCCGGTGCCATGCCGTGCCATGCCGGTGCCATGCCGTGCCATGCCGGTGCCATGCCGTGCCATGCCGGTGCCATGCCGTGCCATGCCGGTGCCATGCCGTGCCATGCCGGTGCCATGCCGGTGCCATGCCGTGCCATGCCGTGCCATGCCGTGCCATGCCGTGCCATGCCGTGCCATGCCGTGCCATGCCGTGCCATGCCGTGCCATGCCGTGCCATGCCGTGCCATGCCGGTGCCATGCCGTGCCATGCCGTGCCATGCCGTGCCATGCCGTGCCATGCCGTGCCATGCCGTGCCATGCCGTGCCATGCCGTGCCATGCCGGTGCCATGCCGTGCCATGCCGTGCCATGCCGTGCCATGCCGTGCCATGCCGTGCCATGCCGTGCCATGCCGTGCCATGCCGTGCCATGCCGTGCCATGCCGTGCCATGCCGGGCCATTCCATGCCATTCCATGCCATTCCATGCCATTCCATGCCATTCCATGCCGTGCCATGCCGGTGCCATGCCGTGCCATGCCGTGCCATGCCGGTGCCATGCCGTGCCATGCCGGTGCCATGCCGTGCCATGCCGGTGCCATGCCGTGCCATGCCGGTGCCATGCCGTGCCATGCCGGTGCCATGCCGTGCCATGCCGGTGCCATGCCGTGCCATGCCGGTGCCATGCCGTGCCATGCCGGTGCCATGCCGTGCCATGCCGGTGCCATGCCGTGCCATGCCGGTGCCATGCCGTGCCATGCCGGTGCCATGCCGTGCCATGCCGGTGCCATGCCGTGCCATGCCGGTGCCATGCCGGTGCCATGCCGGTGCCATGCCGTGCCATGCCGTGCCATGCCGTGCCATGCCGTGCCATGCCGTGCCATGCCGTGCCATGCCGTGCCATGCCGTGCCATGCCGGTGCCATGCCGTGCCATGCCGTGCCATGCCGTGCCATGCCGTGCCATGCCGTGCCATGCCGTGCCATGCCGTGCCATGCCGTGCCATGCCGGGCCATGCGGTGCCATGCCATTCCATGCCATTCCATGCCAGTCCATGCCATTCCATGCCACTCAATGCGGTGCCATGCCATTCCATGCCATTCCATGCCATTCCATGCCATTCCATGCCATTCCATGCCATTCCATGCCATTCCAAGCCATTCCATGCCATTCCATGCCATTCCATGCCATTCCATGCCATTCCATGCCATTCCATGCCATTCCATGCCATTCCATGCCATTCCATGCCATTCCATGCCATTCCATGCCGTGCCATGCCGGTGCCATGCCGTGCCATGCCGGTGCCATGCCGTGCCATGCCGGTGCCATGCCGTGCCATGCCGGTGCCATGCCGTGCCATGCCGGTGCCATGCCGTGCCATGCCGGTGCCATGCCGTGCCATGCCGGTGCCATGCCGTGCCATGCCGGTGCCATGCCGTGCCATGCCGGTGCCATGCCGGTGCCATGCCGTGCCATGCCGGTGCCATGCCGTGCCATGCCGTGCCATGCCGTGCCATGCCGTGCCATGCCGTGCCATGCCGTGCCATGCCGTGCCATGCCGTGCCATGCCGTGCCATGCCGTGCCATGCCGTGCCATGCCGTGCCATGCCGTGCCATGCCGTGCCATGCCGTGCCATGCCGGTGCCATGCCGTGCCATGCCGTGCCATGCCGTGCCATGCCGTGCCATGCCGTGCCATGCCGTGCCATGCCGTGCCATGCCGTGCCATGCCGTGCCATGCCGTGCCATGCCGTGCCATGCCGTGCCATGCCGTGCCATGCCGTGCCATGCCGTGCCATGCCGTGCCATGCCGTGCCATGCCGTGCCATGCCGTGCCATGCCGTGCCATGCCGTGCCATGCCGTGCCATGCCGTGCCATGCCGTGCCATGCCGTGCCATGCCGTGCCATGCCGTGCCATGCCGGTGCCATGCCGTGCCATGCCGGTGCCATGCCGTGCCATGCCGGTGCCATGCCGTGCCATGCCGGTGCCATGCCGTGCCATGCCGGTGCCATGCCGTGCCATGCCGGTGCCATGCCGGTGCCATGCCGTGCCATGCCGGTGCCATGCCGTGCCATGCCGTGCCATGCCGTGCCATGCCGTGCCATGCCGTGCCATGCCGTGCCATGCCGGGCCATGCGGTGCCATGCCATTCCATGCCATTCCATGCCAGTCCATGCCAGTCCATGCCATTCCATGCCACTCAATGCGGTGCCATGGCATTCCATGCCATTCCATGCCATTCCATGCCATTCCATGCCATTCCATGCCATTCCATGCCATTCCATGCCATTCCAAGCCATTCCATGCCATTCCAAGCCATTCCATGCCATTCCATGCCATTCCATGCCATTCCATGCCGTTCCATGCCATTCCATGCCATTCCATGCCATTCCATGCCATTCCATGCCAGTCCATGCCAGTCCATGCCAGTCCATGCCATTCCATGCCACTCAATGCGGTGCCATGCCATTCCATGCCATTCCATGCCATTCCATGCCATTCCATGCCACTCAATGCGGTGCCATGCCATTCCATGCCATTCCATGCCATTCCATGCCATTCCATGCCATTCCATGCCATTCCATGCCATTCCATGCCATTCCATGCCATTCCATGCCATTCCATGCCATTCCATGCCATTCCATGCCATTCCATGCCATTCCATGCCATTCCATGCCATTCCATGCCATTCCATGCCATTCCATGCCATTCCATGCCATTCCATGCCATTCCATGCCATTCCATGCCATTCCATGCCATTCCATGCCATTCCATGCCATTCCATGCCATTCCATGCCATTCCATGCCATTCCATGCCATTCCATGCCATTCCATGCCATTCCATGCCATTCCATGCCATTCCATGCCATTCCATGCCATTCCATGCCATTCCATGCCATTCCATGCCATTCCATGCCATTCCATGCCATTCCATGCCATTCCATGCCATTCCATGCCGTGCCATGCCGTGCCATGCCGGTGCCATGCCGTGCCATGCCGGTGCCATGCCGTGCCATGCCGGTGCCATGCCGTGCCATGCCGGTGCCATGCCGTGCCATGCCGGTGCCATGCCGTGCCATGCCGGTGCCATGCCGTGCCATGCCGGTGCCATGCCGTGCCATGCCGGTGCCATGCCGTGCCATGCCGTGCCATGCCGTGCCATGCCGTGCCATGCCGTGCCATGCCGTTGCCATGCCGTGCCATGCCGGTGCCATGCCGTGCCATGCCGGTGCCATGCCGTGCCATGCCGGTGCCATGCCGTGCCATGCCGGTGCCATGCCGTGCCATGCCGGTGCCATGCCGTGCCATGCCGGTGCCATGCCGTGCCATGCCGGTGCCATGCCGTGCCATGCCGGTGCCATGCCGTGCCATGCCGGTGCCATGCCGTGCCATGCCGGTGCCATGCCGTGCCATGCCGGTGCCATGCCGTGCCATGCCGGTGCCATGCCGTGCCATGCCGGTGCCATGCCGTGCCATGCCGGTGCCATGCCGGTGCCATGCCGTGCCATGCCGTGCCATGCCGTGCCATGCCGTGCCATGCCGGTGCCATGCCGTGCCATGCCGGTGCCATGCCGTGCCATGCCGGTGCCATGCCGTGCCATGCCGGTGCCATGCCGTGCCATGCCGTGCCATGCCGTGCCATGCCGTGCCATGCCGGGCCATGCGGTGCCATGCCATTCCATGCCATTCCATGCCAGTCCATGCCAGTCCATGCCATTCCATGCCACTCAATGCGGTGCCATGCCATTCCATGCCATTCCATGCCATTCCATGCCATTCCATGCCATTCCATGCCATTCCATGCCATTCCATGCCATTCCATGCCATTCCATGCCATTCCATGCCATTCCAAGCCATTCCATGCCATTCCATGCCATTCCATGCCATTCCATGCCGTGCCATGCCGGTGCCATGCCGTGCCATGCCGGTGCCATGCCGTGCCATGCCGGTGCCATGCCGTGCCATGCCGGTGCCATGCCGTGCCATGCCGGTGCCATGCCGTGCCATGCCGGTGCCATGCCGTGCCATGCCGGTGCCATGCCGGTGCCATGCCGTGCCATGCCGTGCCATGCCGTGCCATGCCGTGCCATGCCGTGCCATGCCGGTGCCATGCCGTGCCATGCCGGTGCCATGCCGTGCCATGCCGGTGCCATGCCGTGCTATGCCGGTGCCATGCCGTGCCATGCCGGTGCCATGCCGGTGCCATGCCGTGCCATGCCGTGCCATGCCGTGCCATGCCGTGCCATGCCGTGCCATGCCGTGCCATGCCGTGCCATGCCGTGCCATGCCGTGCCATGCCGTGCCATGCCGTGCCATGCCGTGCCATGCCGTGCCATGCCGGGCCATGCGGTGCCATGCCATTCCATGCCATTCCATGCCAGTCCATGCCAGTCCATGCCATTCCATGCCACTCAATGCGGTGCCATGCCATTCCATGCCATTCCATGCCATTCCATGCCATTCCATGCCATTCCATGCCATTCCATGCCATTCCATGCCATTCCATGCCATTCCATGCCATTCCATGCCATTCCATGCCATTCCATGCCATTCCATGCCATTCCATGCCATTCCATGCCATTCCATGCCATTCCATGCCATTCCATGCCATTCCATGCCATTCCATGCCATTCCATGCCATTCCATGCCATTCCATGCCATTCCATGCCATTCCATGCCATTCCATGCCATTCCATGCCATTCCATGCCATTCCATGCCATTCCATGCCATTCCATGCCATTCCATGCCATTCCATGCCATTCCATGCCATTCCATGCCATTCCATGCCATTCCATGCCATTCCATGCCATTCCATGCCATTCCATGCCATTCCATGCCATTCCATGCCATTCCATGCCATTCCATGCCATTCCATGCCATTCCATGCCATTCCATGCCATTCCACGCCATTCCATGCCATTCCATGCCATTCCACGCCATTCCATGCCATTCCATGCCATTCCATGCCATTCCATGCCGTTCCATGCCATTCCATGCCGTTCCATGCCATTCCATGCCATTCCATGCCAGTCCATGCCAGTCCATGCCAGTCCATGCCATTCCATGCCAGTCCATGCCATTCCATGCCACTCAATGCGGTGCCATGCCATTCCATGCCATTCCATGCCATTCCATGCCATTCCATGCCATTCCATGCCATTCCATGCCATTCCATGCCATTCCATGCCATTCCATGCCATTCCATGCCATTCCATGCCACTCAATGCGGTGCCATGCCATTCCATGCCATTCCATGCCATTCCATGCCATTCCATGCCATTCCATGCCATTCCATGCCATTCCATGCCATTCCATGCCATTCCATGCCGTGCCATGCCGGTGCCATGCCGTGCCATGCCGGTGCCATGCCGTGCCATGCCGGTGCCATGCCGTGCCATGCCGGTGCCATGCCGTGCCATGCCGGTCCCATGCCGTGCCATGCCGGTGCCATGCCGTGCCATGCCGGTGCCATGCCGTGCCATGCCGGTGCCATGCCGGTGCCATGCCGGTGCCATGCCGGTGCCATGCCGGTGCCATGCCGTGCCATGCCGGTGCCATGCCGTGCCATGCCGGTGCCATGCCGTGCCATGCCGGTGCCATGCCGTGCCATGCCGGTGCCATGCCGTGCCATGCCGGTGCCATGCCGTGCCATGCCGGTGCCATGCCGTGCCATGCCGGTGCCATGCCGTGCCATGCCGGTGCCATGCCGTGCCATGCCGGTGCCATGCCGTGCCATGCCGGTGCCATGCCGTGCCATGCCGGTGCCATGCCGTGCCATGCCGGTGCCATGCCGTGCCATGCCGGTGCCATGCCGTGCCATGCCGGTGCCATGCCGGTGCCATGCCGTGCCATGCCGTGCCATGCCGTGCCATGCCGTGCCATGCCGTGCCATGCCGTGCCATGCCGTGCCATGCCGGTGCCATGCCGTGCCATGCCGTGCCATGCCGTGCCATGCCGTGCCATGCCGTGCCATGCCGTGCCATGCCGTGCCATGCCGGGCCATGCGGTGTCATGCCATTCCATGCCATTCCATGCCAGTCCATGCCAGTCCATGCCATTCCATGCCACTCAATGCGGTGCCATGCCATTCCATGCCATTCCATGCCATTCCATGCCATTCCATGCCATTCCATGCCATTCCATGCCATTCCATGCCATTCCAAGCCATTCCATGCCATTCCATGCCATTCCATGCCATTCCATGCCATTCCATGCCATTCCATGCCATTCCATGCCATTCCATGCCATTCCATGCCATTCCATGCCATTCCATGCCATTCCATGCCATTCCATGCCATTCCATGCCATTCCATGCCATTCCATGCCATTCCATGCCATTCCATGCCATTCCATGCCATTCCATGCCGTGCCATGCCGGTGCCATGCCGTGCCATGCCGGTGCCATGCCGGTGCCATGCCGTGCCATGCCGGTGCCATGCCGTGCCATGCCGGTGCCATGCCGTGCCATGCCGGTGCCATGCCGTGCCATGCCGGTGCCATGCCGTGCCATGCCGGTGCCATGCCGTGCCATGCCGGTGCCATGCCGGTGCCATGCCGTGCCATGCCGTGCCATGCCGTGCCATGCCGTGCCATGCCGTGCCATGCCGTGCCATGCCGTGCCATGCCGTGCCATGCCGTGCCATGCCGTGCCATGCCGTGCCATGCCGGTGCCATGCCGTGCCATGCCGTGCCATGCCGTGCCATGCCGTGCCATGCCGTGCCATGCCGTGCCATGCCGTGCCATGCCGTGCCATGCCGGTGCCATGCCGTGCCATGCCGTGCCATGCCGTGCCATGCCGTGCCATGCCGTGCCATGCCGTGCCATGCCGTGCCATGCCGTGCCATGCCGTGCCATGCCGGGCCATTCCATGCCATTCCATGCCATTCCATGCCATTCCATGCCGTGCCATGCCGGTGCCATGCCGTGCCATGCCGTGCCATGCCGGTGCCATGCCGTGCCATGCCGGTGCCATGCCGTGCCATGCCGGTGCCATGCCGTGCCATGCCGGTGCCATGCCGTGCCATGCCGGTGCCATGCCGTGCCATGCCGGTGCCATGCCGTGCCATGCCGGTGCCATGCCGTGCCATGCCGGTGCCATGCCGTGCCATGCCGGTGCCATGCCGTGCCATGCCGGTGCCATGCCGTGCCATGCCGGTGCCATGCCGGTGCCATGCCGTGCCATGCCGTGCCATGCCGTGCCATGCCGTGCCATGCCGTGCCATGCCGTGCCATGCCGTGCCATGCCGTGCCATGCCGGTGCCATGCCGTGCCATGCCGTGCCATGCCGTGCCATGCCGTGCCATGCCGTGCCATGCCGTGCCATGCCGTGCCATGCCGTGCCATGCCGTGCCATGCCGGGCCATGCGGTGCCATGCCATTCCATGCCATTCCATGCCAGTCCATGCCAGTCCATGCCATTCCATGCCACTCAATGCGGTGCCATGCCATTCCATGCCATTCCATGCCATTCCATGCCATTCCATGCCATTCCATGCCATTCCATGCCATTCCAAGCCATTCCATGCCATTCCATGCCATTCCATGCCATTCCATGCCATTCCATGCCATTCCATGCCATTCCATGCCATTCCATGCCATTCCATGCCATTCCATGCCATTCCATGCCATTCCATGCCATTCCATGCCATTCCATGCCATTCCATGCCATTCCATGCCATTCCATGCCATTCCATGCCATTCCATGCCATTCCATGCCATTCCATGCCATTCCATGCCATTCCATGCCATTCCATGCCATTCCATGCCATTCCATGCCATTCCATGCCATTCCATGCCGTGCCATGCCGGTGCCATGCCGTGCCATGCCGGTGCCATGCCGGTGCCATGCCGTGCCATGCCGGTGCCATGCCGTGCCATGCCGGTGCCATGCCGTGCCATGCCGGTGCCATGCCGTGCCATGCCGGTGCCATGCCGTGCCATGCCGGTGCCATGCCGTGCCATGCCGTGCCATGCCGTGCCATGCCGTGCCATGCCGTGCCATGCCGTGCCATGCCGTGCCATGCCGTGCCATGCCGGTGCCATGCCGTGCCATGCCGGTGCCATGCCGGTGCCATGCCGTGCCATGCCGGTGCCATGCCGGTGCCATGCCGTGCCATGCCGGTGCCATGCCGTGCCATGCCGTGCCATGCCGTGCCATGCCGTGCCATGCCGTGCCATGCCGTGCCATGCCGTGCCATGCCGTGCCATGCCGGTGCCATGCCGTGCCATGCCGTGCCATGCCGTGCCATGCCGTGCCATGCCGTGCCATGCCGGGCCATGCGGTGCCATGCCATTCCATGCCATTCCATGCCAGTCCATGCCAGTCCATGCCATTCCATGCCACTCAATGCGGTGCCATGCCATTCCATGCCATTCCATGCCATTCCATGCCATTCCATGCCATTCCATGCCATTCCATGCCATTCCATGCCATTCCATGCCATTCCATGCCATTCCAAGCCATTCCATGCCATTCCATGCCATTCCATGCCATTCCATGCCATTCCATGCCATTCCATGCCATTCCATGCCAATCCATGCCATTCCATGCCATTCCATGCCATTCCATGCCATTCCATGCCATTCCATGCCGTGCCATGCCGGTGCCATGCCGTGCCATGCCGGTGCCATGCCGTGCCATGCCGGTGCCATGCCGTGCCATGCCATTCCATGCCATTCCATGCCGTGCCATGCCGGTGCCATGCCGTGCCATGCCGTGCCATGCCGGTGCCATGCCGTGCCATGCCGGTGCCATGCCGTGCCATGCCGGTGCCATGCCGTGCCATGCCGGTGCCATGCCGTGCCATGCCCGTGCCATGCCGTGCCATGCCGGTGCCATGCCGTGCCATGCCGGTGCCATGCCGTGCCATGCCGGTGCCATGCCGTGCCATGCCGGTGCCATGCCGTGCCATGCCGGTGCCATGCCGTGCCATGCCGGTGCCATGCCGTGCCATGCCGGTGCCATGCCGTGCCATGCCGGTGCCATGCCGTGCCATGCCGGTGCCATGCCGTGCCATGCCGGTGCCATGCCGTGCCATGCCGGTGCCATGCCGTGCCATGCCGGTGCCATGCCGTGCCATGCCGGTGCCATGCCGTGCCATGCCGGTGCCATGCCGTGCCATGCCGGTGCCATGCCGTGCCATGCCGGTGCCATGCCGTGCCATGCCGGTGCCATGCCGGGCCATGCCGTGCCATGCCGTGCCATGCCGTGCCATGCCGGTGCCATGCCGTGCCATGCCGGTGCCATGCCGTGCCATGCCGGTGCCATGCCGTGCCATGCCGGTGCCATGCCGTGCCATGCCGGTGCCATGCCGTGCCATGCCGGTGCCATGCCGTGCCATGCCGTGCCATGCCGGTGCCATGCCGGTGCCATGCCGGTGCCATGCCGTGCCATGCCGGTGCCATGCCGTGCCACGCCGGTGCCATGCCGTGCCATGCCGGTGCCATGCCGTGCCATGCCGGTGCCATGCCGGTGCCATGCCGTGCCATGCCGTGCCATGCCGTGCCATGCCGGTGCCATGCCGTGCCATGCCGGTGCCATGCCGTGCCATGCCGGTGCCATGCCGTGCCATGCCGGTGCCATGCCGTGCCATGCCGGTGCCATGCCGTGCCATGCCGTGCCATGCCGGTGCCATGCCGTGCCATGCCGGTGCCATGCCGTGCCATGCCGTGCCATGCCGTGCCATGCCGTGCCATGCCGTGCCATGCCGTGCCATGCCGTGCCATGCCGTGCCATGCCGTGCCATGCCGTGCCATGCCGTGCCATGCCGTGCCATGCCGTGCCATGCCGTGCCATGCCGTGCCATGCCGTGCCATGCCGTGCCATGCCGTGCCATGCCGTGCCATGCCGTGCCATGCCGTTCCATGCCGTGCCATGCCGGTGCCATGCCGTGCCATGCCGGTGCCATGCCGTGCCATGCCGGTGCCATGCCGTGCCATGCCGGTGCCATGCCGTGCCATGCCGGTGCCATGCCGTGCCATGCCGGTGCCATGCCGGTGCCATGCCGTGCCATTCCGGTGCCATGCCGTGCCATGCCGGTGCCATGCCGTGCCATGCCGGTGCCATGCCGTGCCATGCCGGTGCCATGCCGTGCCATGCCGGTGCCATGCCGTGCCATGCCGTGCCATGCCGGGCCATGCGGTGCCATGCCATTCCATGCCATTCCATGCCGTGCCATGCCGTGCCATGCCGGGCCATGCGGTGCCATGCCATTCCATGCCATTCCATGCCATTCCATGCCATTCCATGCCATTCCATGCCAGTCCATGCCATTCCATGCCATTCCATGCCATTCCATGCCACTCAATGCGGTGCCATGCCGTGCCATGCCGTGCCATGCCGTGCCATTCAATGCCGTGCCATGCCGTGCCATGCCGTGCCATGCGGTGCCATGCCGTGCCATGCGGTGCCATGCCGTGCCATGCGGTGCCATGCCGTGCCATGCGGTGCCATGCCATTCCATGCCATTCCATGCCATTCCATGCCATTCCATGCCATTCCATGCCATTCAATGCCGTGCCATGCCGTGCCATGCCGTGCCATGCCGTGCCATGCCGTGCCATGCCGGTGCCATGCCGGTGCCATGCCGGTGCCATGCCGGTGCCATGCCGGTGCCATGCCGGTGCCATGCCGGTGCCATGCCGTGCCATGCCGGTGCCATGCCGTGCCATGCCGGTGCCATGCCGTGCCATGCCGGTGCCATGCCGTGCCATGCCGGTGCCATGCCGTGCCATGCCGGTGCCATGCCGTGCCATGCCGGTGCCATGCCGTGCCATGCCGGTGCCATGCCGTGCCATGCCGGTGCCATGCCGTGCCATGCCGGTGCCATGCCGTGCCATGCCGGTGCCATGCCGTGCCATGCCGGTGCCATGCCGTGCCATGCCGGTGCCATGCCGTGCCATGCCGGTGCCATGCCGTGCCATGCCGTGCCATGCCGTGCCATGCCGTGCCATGCCGTGCCATGCCGTGCCATGCCGTGCCATGCCGTGCCATGCCGTGCCATGCCGTGCCATGCCGTGCCATGCCGTGCCATGCCGTTCCATGCCATTCCATGCCATTCCATGCCATTCCATGCCATTCCATGCCAGTCCATGCCAGTCCATGCCAGTCCATGCCACTCAATGCGGTGCCATGCCATTCCATGCCATTCCATGCCATTCCATGCCATTCCAAGCCATTCCATGCCATTCCATGCCATTCCATGCCATTCCATGCCATTCCATGCCAGTCCATGCCAGTCCATGCCAGTCCATGCCATTCCATGCCACTCAATGCGGTGCCATGCCATTCCATGCCATTCCATGCCATTCCATGCCATTCCATGCCACTCAATGCGGTGCCATGCCATTCCAAGCCATTCCATGCCATTCCAAGCCATTCCATGCCATTCCATGCCATTCCATGCCATTCCATGCCGTTCCATGCCATTCCATGCCATTCCATGCCATTCCATGCCATTCCATGCCAGTCCATGCCAGTCCATGCCAGTCCATGCCATTCCATGCCACTCAATGCGGTGCCATGCCATTCCATGCCATTCCATGCCATTCCATGCCATTCCATGCCACTCAATGCGGTGCCATGCCATTCCATGCCATTCCATGCCATTCCATGCCATTCCATGCCATTCCATGCCATTCCATGCCATTCCATGCCATTCCATGCCATTCCATGCCATTCCATGCCATTCCATGCCATTCCATGCCATTCCATGCCATTCCATGCCATTCCATGCCATTCCATGCCATTCCATGCCATTCCATGCCATTCCATGCCATTCCATGCCATTCCATGCCATTCCATGCCATTCCATGCCATTCCATGCCATTCCATGCCATTCCATGCCATTCCATGCCATTCCATGCCATTCCATGCCATTCCATGCCATTCCATGCCATTCCATGCCATTCCATGCCATTCCATGCCATTCCATGCCATTCCATGCCATTCCATGCCATTCCATGCCATTCCATGCCATTCCATGCCATTCCATGCCATTCCATGCCATTCCATGCCATTCCATGCCATTCCATGCCATTCCATGCCGTGCCATGCCGTGCCATGCCGGTGCCATGCCGTGCCATGCCGGTGCCATGCCGTGCCATGCCGGTGCCATGCCGTGCCATGCCGGTGCCATGCCGTGCCATGCCGGTGCCATGCCGTGCCATGCCGGTGCCATGCCGTGCCATGCCGGTGCCATGCCGTGCCATGCCGGTGCCATGCCGTGCCATGCCGGTGCCATGCCGTGCCATGCCGTGCCATGCCGTGCCATGCCGTGCCATGCCGTGCCATGCCGTTGCCATGCCGTGCCATGCCGTGCCATGCCGGTGCCATGCCGTGCCATGCCGGTGCCATGCCGTGCCATGCCGGTGCCATGCCGTGCCATGCCGGTGCCATGCCGTGCCATGCCGGTGCCATGCCGTGCCATGCCGGTGCCATGCCGTGCCATGCCGGTGCCATGCCGTGCCATGCCGGTGCCATGCCGTGCCATGCCGGTGCCATGCCGTGCCATGCCGGTGCCATGCCGTGCCATGCCGGTGCCATGCCGTGCCATGCCGGTGCCATGCCGTGCCATGCCGGTGCCATGCCGTGCCATGCCGGTGCCATGCCGTGCCATGCCGTGCCATGCCGTGCCATGCCGTGCCATGCCGTGCCATGCCGGTGCCATGCCGTGCCATGCCGGTGCCATGCCGTGCCATGCCGGTGCCATGCCGTGCCATGCCGGTGCCATGCCGTGCCATGCCGTGCCATGCCGTGCCATGCCGTGCCATGCCGGGCCATGCGGTGCCATGCCATTCCATGCCATTCCATGCCAGTCCATGCCAGTCCATGCCATTCCATGCCACTCAATGCGGTGCCATGCCATTCCATGCCATTCCATGCCATTCCATGCCATTCCATGCCATTCCATGCCATTCCATGCCATTCCACGCCATTCCATGCCATTCCATGCCATTCCATGCCATTCCAAGCCATTCCATGCCATTCCATGCCATTCCATGCCATTCCATGCCGTGCCATGCCGGTGCCATGCCGTGCCATGCCGGTGCCATGCCGTGCCATGCCGGTGCCATGCCGTGCCATGCCGGTGCCATGCCGTGCCATGCCGGTGCCATGCCGTGCCATGCCGGTGCCATGCCGTGCCATGCCGGTGCCATGCCGGTGCCATGCCGTGCCATGCCGTGCCATGCCGTGCCATGCCGTGCCATGCCGTGCCATGCCGGTGCCATGCCGTGCCATGCCGGTGCCATGCCGTGCCATGCCGGTGCCATGCCGTGCTATGCCGGTGCCATGCCGTGCCATGCCGGTGCCATGCCGGTGCCATGCCGTGCCATGCCGTGCCATGCCGTGCCATGCCGTGCCATGCCGTGCCATGCCGTGCCATGCCGTGCCATGCCGTGCCATGCCGTGCCATGCCGTGCCATGCCGTGCCATGCCGTGCCATGCCGTGCCATGCCGTGCCATGCCGTGCCATGCCGGGCCATGCGGTGCCATGCCATTCCATGCCATTCCATGCCAGTCCATGCCAGTCCATGCCATTCCATGCCACTCAATGCGGTGCCATGCCATTCCATGCCATTCCATGCCATTCCATGCCATTCCATGCCATTCCATGCCATTCCATGCCATTCCATGCCATTCCATGCCATTCCATGCCATTCCATGCCATTCCATGCCATTCCATGCCATTCCATGCCATTCCATGCCATTCCATGCCATTCCATGCCATTCCATGCCATTCCATGCCATTCCATGCCATTCCATGCCATTCCATGCCATTCCATGCCATTCCATGCCATTCCATGCCATTCCATGCCATTCCATGCCATTCCATGCCATTCCATGCCATTCCATGCCATTCCATGCCATTCCATGCCATTCCATGCCATTCCATGCCATTCCATGCCATTCCATGCCATTCCATGCCATTCCATGCCATTCCATGCCATTCCATGCCATTCCATGCCATTCCATGCCATTCCATGCCATTCCATGCCATTCCATGCCATTCCACGCCATTCCATGCCATTCCATGCCATTCCACGCCATTCCATGCCATTCCATGCCATTCCATGCCATTCCATGCCGTTCCATGCCATTCCATGCCATTCCATGCCATTCCATGCCATTCCATGCCAGTCCATGCCAGTCCATGCCAGTCCATGCCATTCCATGCCAGTCCATGCCATTCCATGCCACTCAATGCGGTGCCATGCCATTCCATGCCATTCCATGCCATTCCATGCCATTCCATGCCATTCCATGCCATTCCATGCCATTCCATGCCATTCCATGCCATTCCATGCCATTCCATGCCATTCCATGCCACTCAATGCGGTGCCATGCCATTCCATGCCATTCCATGCCATTCCATGCCATTCCATGCCATTCCATGCCATTCCATGCCATTCCATGCCATTCCATGCCATTCCATGCCATTCCATGCCATTCCATGCCATTCCATGCCATTCCATGCCATTCCATGCCATTCCATGCCATTCCATGCCATTCCATGCCATTCCATGCCATTCCATGCCATTCCATGCCATTCCATGCCATTCCATGCCATTCCATGCCATTCCATGCCGTGCCATGCCGGTGCCATGCCGTGCCATGCCGGTGCCATGCCGTGCCATGCCGGTGCCATGCCGTGCCATGCCGGTGCCATGCCGTGCCATGCCGGTCCCATGCCGTGCCATGCCGGTGCCATGCCGTGCCATGCCGGTGCCATGCCGTGCCATGCCGGTGCCATGCCGGTGCCATGCCGGTGCCATGCCGGTGCCATGCCGGTGCCATGCCGTGCCATGCCGGTGCCATGCCGTGCCATGCCGGTGCCATGCCGTGCCATGCCGGTGCCATGCCGTGCCATGCCGGTGCCATGCCGTGCCATGCCGGTGCCATGCCGTGCCATGCCGGTGCCATGCCGTGCCATGCCGGTGCCATGCCGTGCCATGCCGGTGCCATGCCGTGCCATGCCGGTGCCATGCCGTGCCATGCCGGTGCCATGCCGTGCCATGCCGGTGCCATGCCGTGCCATGCCGGTGCCATGCCGTGCCATGCCGGTGCCATGCCGTGCCATGCCGGTGCCATGCCGGTGCCATGCCGTGCCATGCCGTGCCATGCCGTGCCATGCCGTGCCATGCCGTGCCATGCCGTGCCATGCCGTGCCATGCCGGTGCCATGCCGTGCCATGCCGTGCCATGCCGTGCCATGCCGTGCCATGCCGTGCCATGCCGTGCCATGCCGTGCCATGCCGGGCCATGCGGTGTCATGCCATTCCATGCCATTCCATGCCAGTCCATGCCAGTCCATGCCATTCCATGCCACTCAATGCGGTGCCATGCCATTCCATGCCATTCCATGCCATTCCATGCCATTCCATGCCATTCCATGCCATTCCATGCCATTCCATGCCATTCCAAGCCATTCCATGCCATTCCATGCCATTCCATGCCATTCCATGCCATTCCATGCCATTCCATGCCATTCCATGCCATTCCATGCCATTCCATGCCATTCCATGCCATTCCATGCCATTCCATGCCATTCCATGCCATTCCATGCCATTCCATGCCATTCCATGCCATTCCATGCCATTCCATGCCATTCCATGCCATTCCATGCCATTCCATGCCATTCCATGCCGTGCCATGCCGGTGCCATGCCGTGCCATGCCGGTGCCATGCCGGTGCCATGCCGTGCCATGCCGGTGCCATGCCGTGCCATGCCGGTGCCATGCCGTGCCATGCCGGTGCCATGCCGTGCCATGCCGGTGCCATGCCGTGCCATGCCGGTGCCATGCCGTGCCATGCCGGTGCCATGCCGGTGCCATGCCGTGCCATGCCGTGCCATGCCGTGCCATGCCGTGCCATGCCGTGCCATGCCGTGCCATGCCGTGCCATGCCGTGCCATGCCGTGCCATGCCGTGCCATGCCGGTGCCATGCCGTGCCATGCCGTGCCATGCCGTGCCATGCCGTGCCATGCCGTGCCATGCCGTGCCATGCCGTGCCATGCCGTGCCATGCCGGTGCCATGCCGTGCCATGCCGTGCCATGCCGTGCCATGCCGTGCCATGCCGTGCCATGCCGTGCCATGCCGTGCCATGCCGTGCCATGCCGTGCCATGCCGGGCCATTCCATGCCATTCCATGCCATTCCATGCCATTCCATGCCGTGCCATGCCGGTGCCATGCCGTGCCATGCCGTGCCATGCCGGTGCCATGCCGTGCCATGCCGGTGCCATGCCGTGCCATGCCGGTGCCATGCCGTGCCATGCCGGTGCCATGCCGTGCCATGCCGGTGCCATGCCGTGCCATGCCGGTGCCATGCCGTGCCATGCCGGTGCCATGCCGTGCCATGCCGGTGCCATGCCGTGCCATGCCGGTGCCATGCCGTGCCATGCCGGTGCCATGCCGTGCCATGCCGGTGCCATGCCGGTGCCATGCCGTGCCATGCCGTGCCATGCCGTGCCATGCCGTGCCATGCCGTGCCATGCCGTGCCATGCCGTGCCATGCCGTGCCATGCCGGTGCCATGCCGTGCCATGCCGTGCCATGCCGTGCCATGCCGTGCCATGCCGTGCCATGCCGTGCCATGCCGTGCCATGCCGTGCCATGCCGTGCCATGCCGGGCCATGCGGTGCCATGCCATTCCATGCCATTCCATGCCAGTCCATGCCAGTCCATGCCATTCCATGCCACTCAATGCGGTGCCATGCCATTCCATGCCATTCCATGCCATTCCATGCCATTCCATGCCATTCCAAGCCATTCCATGCCATTCCATGCCATTCCATGCCATTCCATGCCATTCCATGCCATTCCATGCCATTCCATGCCATTCCATGCCATTCCATGCCATTCCATGCCATTCCATGCCATTCCATGCCATTCCATGCCATTCCATGCCGTGCCATGCCGGTGCCATGCCGTGCCATGCCGGTGCCATGCCGTGCCATGCCGGTGCCATGCCGTGCCATGCCGGTGCCATGCCGTGCCATGCCGGTGCCATGCCGTGCCATGCCGGTGCCATGCCGTGCCATGCCGGTGCCATGCCGGTGCCATGCCGTGCCATGCCGGTGCCATGCCGTGCCATGCCGGTGCCATGCCGTGCCATGCCGTGCCATGCCGTGCCATGCCGTGCCATGCCGTGCCATGCCGTGCCATGCCGTGCCATGCCGTGCCATGCCGTGCCATGCCGTGCCATGCCGTGCCATGCCGTGCCATGCCGTGCCATGCCGTGCCATGCCGTGCCATGCCGTGCCATGCCGTGCCATGCCGTGCCATGCCGTGCCATGCCGTGCCATGCCGTGCCATGCCGTGCCATGCCGTGCCATGCCGTGCCATGCCGTGCCATGCCGTGCCATGCCGTGCCATGCCGTGCCATGCCGTGCCATGCCGTGCCATGCCGTGCCATGCCGTGCCATGCCGTGCCATGCCGTGCCATGCCGTGCCATGCCGTGCCATGCCGTGCCATGCCGTGCCATGCCGTGCCATGCCGGTGCCATGCCGTGCCATGCCGTGCCATGCCGTGCCATGCCGTGCCATGCCGTGCCATGCCGTGCCATGCCGTGCCATGCCGTGCCATGCCGTGCCATGCCGTGCCATGCCGTGCCATGCCGTGCCATGCCGTGCCATGCCGTGCCATGCCGTGCCATGCCGTGCCATGCCGTGCCATGCCGTGCCATGCCGTGCCATGCCGTGCCATGCCGTGCCATGCCGTGCCATGCCGTGCCATGCCGTGCCATGCCGTGCCATGCCGTGCCATGCCGTGCCATGCCGTGCCATGCCGTGCCATGCCGTGCCATGCCGTGCCATGCCGTGCCATGCCGTGCCATGCCGTGCCATGCCGTGCCATGCCGTGCCATGCCGTGCCATGCCGTGCCATGCCGTGCCATGCCGTGCCATGCCGTGCCATGCCGTGCCATGCCGTGCCATGCCGTGCCATGCCGTGCCATGCCGTGCCATGCCGTGCCATGCCGTGCCATGCCGTGCCATGCCGTGCCATGCCGTGCCATGCCGTGCCATGCCGTGCCATGCCGTGCCATGCCGTGCCATGCCGTGCCATGCCGTGCCATGCCGTGCCATGCCGTGCCATGCCGTGCCATGCCGTGCCATGCCGTGCCATGCCGTGCCATGCCGTGCCATGCCGTGCCATGCCGTGCCATGCCGTGCCATGCCGTGCCATGCCGTGCCATGCCGTGCCATGCCGTGCCATGCCGTGCCATGCCGTGCCATGCCGTGCCATGCCGTGCCATGCCGTGCCATGCCGTGCCATGCCGTGCCATGCCGTGCCATGCCGTGCCATGCCGTGCCATGCCGTGCCATGCCGTGCCATGCCGTGCCATGCCGTGCCATGCCGTGCCATGCCGTGCCATGCCGTGCCATGCCGTGCCATGCCGTGCCATGCCGGGCCATGCGGTGCCATGCCATTCCATGCCATTCCATGCCAGTCCATGCCAGTCCATGCCATTCCATGCCACTCAATGCGGTGCCATGGCATTCCATGCCATTCCATGCCATTCCATGCCATTCCATGCCATTCCATGCCATTCCATGCCATTCCATGCCATTCCATGCCATTCCAAGCCATTCCATGCCATTCCAAGCCATTCCATGCCATTCCATGCCATTCCATGCCATTCCATGCCGTTCCATGCCATTCCATGCCATTCCATGCCATTCCATGCCATTCCATGCCAGTCCATGCCAGTCCATGCCAGTCCATGCCATTCCATGCCACTCAATGCGGTGCCATGCCATTCCATGCCATTCCATGCCATTCCATGCCATTCCATGCCATTCCATGCCATTCCATGCCATTCCATGCCACTCAATGCGGTGCCATGCCATTCCATGCCATTCCATGCCATTCCATGCCATTCCATGCCATTCCATGCCATTCCATGCCATTCCATGCCATTCCATGCCATTCCATGCCATTCCATGCCATTCCATGCCATTCCATGCCATTCCATGCCATTCCATGCCATTCCATGCCATTCCATGCCATTCCATGCCATTCCATGCCATTCCATGCCATTCCATGCCATTCCATGCCATTCCATGCCATTCCATGCCATTCCATGCCATTCCATGCCATTCCATGCCATTCCATGCCATTCCATGCCATTCCATGCCGTGCCATGCCGGTGCCATGCCGTGCCATGCCGGTGCCATGCCGGTGCCATGCCGTGCCATGCCGGTGCCATGCCGTGCCATGCCGGTGCCATGCCGTGCCATGCCGGTGCCATGCCGTGCCATGCCGGTGCCATGCCGTGCCATGCCGGTGCCATGCCGTGCCATGCCGGTGCCATGCCGTGCCATGCCGTGCCATGCCGTGCCATGCCGTGCCATGCCGTGCCATGCCGTGCCATGCCGTGCCATGCCGTGCCATGCCGTGCCATGCCGTGCCATGCCGTGCCATGCCGTGCCATGCCGTGCCATGCCGTGCCATGCCGGTGCCATGCCGTGCCATGCCGTGCCATGCCGGTGCCATGCCGTGCCATGCCGGTGCCATGCCGTGCCATGCCGGTGCCATGCCGTGCCATGCCGGTGCCATGCCGGTGCCATGCCGTGCCATGCCGGTGCCATGCCGTGCCATGCCGTGCCATGCCGTGCCATGCCGTGCCATGCCGTGCCATGCCGTGCCATGCCGTGCCATGCCGGGCCATGCGGTGCCATGCCATTCCATGCCATTCCATGCCAGTCCATGCCAGTCCATGCCATTCCATGCCACTCAATGCGGTGCCATGGCATTCCATGCCATTCCATGCCATTCCATGCCATTCCATGCCATTCCATGCCATTCCATGCCATTCCATGCCATTCCATGCCATTCCAAGCCATTCCATGCCATTCCAAGCCATTCCATGCCATTCCATGCCATTCCATGCCATTCCATGCCGTTCCATGCCATTCCATGCCATTCCATGCCATTCCATGCCATTCCATGCCAGTCCATGCCAGTCCATGCCAGTCCATGCCATTCCATGCCACTCAATGCGGTGCCATGCCATTCCATGCCATTCCATGCCATTCCATGCCATTCCATGCCATTCCATGCCATTCCATGCCATTCCATGCCATTCCATGCCATTCCATGCCACTCAATGCGGTGCCATGCCATTCCATGCCATTCCATGCCATTCCATGCCAGTCCATGCCATTCCATGCCACTCAATGCGGTGCCATGCCATTCCATGCCATTCCATGCCATTCCATGCCATTCCATGCCATTCCATGCCATTCCATGCCATTCCATGCCATTCCATGCCATTCCATGCCATTCCAAGCCATTCCATGCCATTCCATGCCATTCCATGCCATTCCATGCCATTCCATGACATTCCATGCCGTGCCATGCCGGTGCCATGCCGTGCCATGCCGGTGCCATGCCGTGCCATGCCGGTGCCATGCCGTGCCATGCCGGTGCCATGCCGGTGCCATGCCGGTGCCATGCCGTGCCATGCCGGTGCCATGCCGGTGCCATGCCGGTGCCATGCCGTGCCATGCCGGTGCCATGCCGTGCCATGCCGGTGCCATGCCGTGCCATGCCGGTGCCATGCCGTGCCATGCCGGTGCCATGCCGTGCCATGCCGTTGCCATGCCGTGCCATGCCGGTGCCATGCCGTGCCATGCCGGTGCCATGCCGTGCCATGCCGGTGCCATGCCGTGCCATGCCGGTGCCATGCCGTGCCATGCCGGTGCCATGCCGTGCCATGCCGGTGCCATGCCGTGCCATGCCGGTGCCATGCCGTGCCATGCCGGTGCCATGCCGTGCCATGCCGGTGCCATGCCGTGCCATGCCGGTGCCATGCCGTGCCATGCCGGTGCCATGCCGTGCCATGCCGGTGCCATGCCGTGCCATGCCGGTGCCATGCCGGTGCCATGCCGTGCCATGCCGTGCCATGCCGTGCCATGCCGGTGCCATGCCGTGCCATGCCGGTGCCATGCCGTGCCATGCCGGTGCCATGCCGTGCCATGCCGTGCCATGCCGTGCCATGCCGTGCCATGCCGTGCCATGCCGTGCCATGCCGGGCCATGCGGTGCCATGCCATTCCATGCCATTCCATGCCAGTCCATGCCAGTCCATGCCATTCCATGCCACTCAATGCGGTGCCATGCCATTCCATGCCATTCCATGCCATTCCATGCCATTCCATGCCATTCCATGCCATTCCATGCCATTCCATGCCATTCCATGCCATTCCAAGCCATTCCATGCCATTCCATGCCATTCCATGCCATTCCATGCCATTCCATGCCATTCCATGCCATTCCATGCCATTCCATGCCATTCCATGCCATTCCATGCCATTCCATGCCATTCCATGCCATTCCATGCCATTCCATGCCGTGCCATGCCGGTGCCATGCCGTGCCATGCCGGTGCCATGCCGTGCCATGCCGGTGCCATGCCGTGCCATGCCGGTGCCATGCCGTGCCATGCCGGTGCCATGCCGTGCCATGCCGGTGCCATGCCGTGCCATGCCGGTGCCATGCCGGTGCCATGCCGTGCCATGCCGTGCCATGCCGTGCCATGCCGGTGCCATGCCGTGCCATGCCGGTGCCATGCCGTGCCATGCCGGTGCCATGCCGGTGCCATGCCGTGCCATGCCGTGCCATGCCGTGCCATGCCGTGCCATGCCGTGCCATGCCGTGCCATGCCGTGCCATGCCGTGCCATGCCGTGCCATGCCGGTGCCATGCCGTGCCATGCCGGTGCCATGCCGTGCCATGCCGTGCCATGCCGTGCCATGCCGGTGCCATGCCGTGCCATGCCGTGCCATGCCGTGCCATGCCGTGCCATGCCGTGCCATGCCGGGCCATGCGGTGCCATGCCATTCCATGCCATTCCATGCCAGTCCATGCCAGTCCATGCCATTCCATGCCACTCAATGCGGTGCCATGCCATTCCATGCCATTCCATGCCATTCCATGCCATTCCATGCCATTCCATGCCATTCCATGCCATTCCATGCCATTCCATGCCATTCCATGCCATTCCATGCCATTCCATGCCATTCCATGCCATTCCATGCCATTCCATGCCATTCCATGCCATTCCATGCCATTCCATGCCATTCCATGCCATTCCATGCCATTCCATGCCATTCCATGCCATTCCATGCCATTCCATGCCATTCCATGCCATTCCATGCCATTCCATGCCATTCCATGCCATTCCATGCCATTCCATGCCATTCCATGCCATTCCATGCCATTCCATGCCATTCCATGCCATTCCATGCCATTCCATGCCATTCCATGCCATTCCATGCCATTCCATGCCATTCCATGCCATTCCATGCCATTCCATGCCATTCCATGCCGTGCCATGCCATTCCATGCCATTCCATGCCATTCCATGCCATTCCATGCCGTGCCATGCCGTGCCATGCCGGTGCCATGCCGTGCCATGCCGGTGCCATGCCGTGCCATGCCGGTGCCATGCCGTGCCATGCCGGTGCCATGCCGTGCCATGCCGGTGCCATGCCGGTGCCATGCCGTGCCATGCCGGTGCCATGCCGTGCCATGCCGTGCCATGCCGTGCCATGCCGTGCCATGCCGTGCCATGCCGTGCCATGCCGTGCCATGCCGTGCCATGCCGGTGCCATGCCGTGCCATGCCGTGCCATGCCGTGCCATGCCGTGCCATGCCGTGCCATGCCGTGCCATGCCGGGCCATGCGGTGCCATGCCATTCCATGCCATTCCATGCCAGTCCATGCCAGTCCATGCCATTCCATGCCACTCAATGCGGTGCCATGCCATTCCATGCCATTCCATGCCATTCCATGCCATTCCATGCCATTCCATGCCATTCCATGCCATTCCATGCCATTCCATGCCATTCCATGCCATTCCAAGCCATTCCATGCCATTCCATGCCATTCCATGCCATTCCATGCCATTCCATGCCATTCCATGCCATTCCATGCCAATCCATGCCATTCCATGCCATTCCATGCCATTCCATGCCATTCCATGCCATTCCATGCCGTGCCATGCCGGTGCCATGCCGTGCCATGCCGGTGCCATGCCGTGCCATGCCGGTGCCATGCCGTGCCATGCCATTCCATGCCATTCCATGCCGTGCCATGCCGTGCCATGCCGGTGCCATGCCGTGCCATGCCGGTGCCATGCCGTGCCATGCCGGTGCCATGCCGTGCCATGCCGGTGCCATGCCGTGCCATGCCGGTGCCATGCCGTGCCATGCCGGTGCCATGCCGTGCCATGCCGGTGCCATGCCGTGCCATGCCGGTGCCATGCCGTGCCATGCCGGTGCCATGCCGTGCCATGCCGGTGCCATGCCGTGCCATGCCGGTGCCATGCCGTGCCATGCCGGTGCCATGCCGTGCCATGCCGGTGCCATGCCGTGCCATGCCGGTGCCATGCCGTGCCATGCCGGTGCCATGCCGTGCCATGCCGGTGCCATGCCGTGCCATGCCGGTGCCATGCCGGGCCATGGTGTGCCATGCCGTGCCATGCCGGTGCCATGCCGTGCCATGCCGGTGCCATGCCGTGCCATGCCGGTGCCATGCCGTGCCATGCCGGTGCCATGCCGGTGCCATGCCGTGCCATGCCGTGCCATGCCGGTGCCATGCCGGTGCCATGCCGGTGCCATGCCGTGCCATGCCGGTGCCATGCCGTGCCACGCCGGTGCCATGCCGTGCCATGCCGGTGCCATGCCGTGCCATGCCGGTGCCATGCCGGTGCCATGCCGTGCCATGCCGTGCCATGCCGTGCCATGCCGGTGCCATGCCGTGCCATGCCGGTGCCATGCCGTGCCATGCCGGTGCCATGCCGTGCCATGCCGGTGCCATGCCGTGCCATGCCGGTGCCATGCCGTGCCATGCCGTGCCATGCCGGTGCCATGCCGTGCCATGCCGTGCCATGCCGTGCCATGCCGTGCCATGCCGTGCCATGCCGTGCCATGCCGTGCCATGCCGTGCCATGCCGTGCCATGCCGTGCCATGCCGTGCCATGCCGTGCCATGCCGTGCCATGCCGTGCCATGCCGTGCCATGCCGTGCCATGCCGTGCCATGCCGTGCCATGCCGTTCCATGCCGTGCCATGCCGGTGCCATGCCGTGCCATGCCGGTGCCATGCCGTGCCATGCCGGTGCCATGCCGTGCCATGCCGGTGCCATGCCGTGCCATGCCGGTGCCATGCCGTGCCATTCCGGTGCCATGCCGTGCCATGCCGGTGCCATGCCGTGCCATGCCGGTGCCATGCCGTGCCATGCCGGTGCCATGCCGGGCCATGCGGTGCCATGCCATTCCATGCCATTCCATGCCATTCCATGCCATTCCATGCCATTCCATGCCAGTCCATGCCATTCCATGCCATTCCATGCCATTCCATGCCACTCAATGCGGTGCCATGCCGTGCCATGCCGTGCCATGCCGTGCCATTCAATGCCGTGCCATGCCGTGCCATGCCGTGCCATGCCGTGCCATGCCGTGCCATGCGGTGCCATGCCGTGCCATGCGGTGCCATGCCGTGCCATGCGGTGCCATGCCATTCCATGCCATTCCATGCCATTCCATGCCATTCCATGCCATTCCATGCCATTCAATGCCGTGCCATGCCGTGCCATGCCGTGCCATGCCGTGCCATGCCGGTGCCATGCCGTGCCATGCCGGTGCCATGCCGTGCCATGCCGTGCCATGCCGGTGCCATGCCGTGCCATGCCGGTGCCATGCCGTGCCATGCCGTGCCATGCCGGTGCCATGCCGTGCCATGCCGGTGCCATGCCGTGCCATGCCGGTGCCATGCCGTGTCATGCGGTGCCATGCCATTCCATGCGGTGCCATGCCATTCCATGCCATTCCATGCCATTCCATGCCATTCCATGCCATTCCATGCCATTCCATGCCATTCCATGCCATTCCATGCCATTCCATGCCATTCCATGCCATTCCATGCCATTCCATGCCATTCCATGCCATTCCATGCCATTCCATGCCATTCCATGCCATTCCATGCCATTCCATGCCATTCCATGCCATTCCATGCCATTCCATGCCATTCCATGCCATTCCATGCCATTCCATGCCATTCCATGCCATTCCATGCCATTCCATGCCATTCCATGCCATTCCATGCCATTCCATGCCATTCCATGCCATTCCATGCCATTCCATGCCATTCCATGCCATTCCATGCCATTCCATGCCGTGCCATGCCATTCCATGCCATTCCATGCCATTCCATGCCATTCCATGCCGTGCCATGCCGGTGCCATGCCGTGCCATGCCGGTGCCATGCCGTGCCATGCCGGTGCCATGCCGTGCCATGCCGGTGCCATGCCGTGCCATGCCGGTGCCATGCCGGTGCCATGCCGTGCCATGCCGGTGCCATGCCGTGCCATGCCGTGCCATGCCGTGCCATGCCGTGCCATGCCGTGCCATGCCGTGCCATGCCGGTGCCATGCCGTGCCATGCCGTGCCATGCAGTGCCATGCCGTGCCATGCCGTGCCATGCCGGGCCATGCGGTGCCATGCCATTCCATGCCATTCCATGCCAGTCCATGCCAGTCCATGCCATTCCATGCCACTCAATGCGGTGCCATGCCATTCCATGCCATTCCATGCCATTCCATGCCATTCCATGCCATTCCATGCCATTCCATGCCATTCCATGCCATTCCATGCCATTCCATGCCATTCCAAGCCATTCCATGCCATTCCATGCCATTCCATGCCATTCCATGCCATTCCATGCCATTCCATGCCATTCCATGCCAATCCATGCCATTCCATGCCATTCCATGCCATTCCATGCCATTCCATGCCATTCCATGCCGTGCCATGCCGGTGCCATGCCGTGCCATGCCGGTGCCATGCCGTGCCATGCCGGTGCCATGCCGTGCCATGCCATTCCATGCCATTCCATGCCGTGCCATGCCGGTGCCATGCCGGTGCCATGCCGTGCCATGCCGGTGCCATGCCGTGCCATGCCGGTGCCATGCCGTGCCATGCCGGTGCCATGCCGTGCCATGCCGGTGCCATGCCGTGCCATGCCGGTGCCATGCCGTGCCATGCCGGTGCCATGCCGTGCCATGCCGGTGCCATGCCGTGCCATGCCGGTGCCATGCCGTGCCATGCCGGTGCCATGCCGTGCCATGCCGGTGCCATGCCGTGCCATGCCGGTGCCATGCCGTGCCATGCCGGTGCCATGCCGTGCCATGCCGGTGCCATGCCGTGCCATGCCGGTGCCATGCCGGTGCCATGCCGTGCCATGCCGGTGCCATGCCGTGCCATGCCGTGCCATGCCGTGCCATGCCGTGCCATGCCGTGCCATGCCGTGCCATGCCGTGCCATGCCGTGCCATGCCGTGCCATGCCGTGCCATGCCGTGCCATGCCGTGCCATGCCGTGCCATGCCGTGCCATGCCGTGCCATGCCGTGCCATGCCGTGCCATGCCGTGCCATGCCGTGCCATGCCGTGCCATGCCGTGCCATGCCGTGCCATGCCGTGCCATGCCGTGCCATGCCGGTGCCATGCCGTGCCATGCCGTGCCATGCCGTGCCATGCCGTGCCATGCCGTGCCATGCCGTGCCATGCCGTGCCATGCCGTGCCATGCCGTGCCATGCCGTGCCATGCCGTGCCATGCCGTGCCATGCCGTGCCATGCCGTGCCATGCCGTGCCATGCCGTGCCATGCCGTGCCATGCCGTGCCATGCCGTGCCATGCCGTGCCATGCCGTGCCATGCCGTGCCATGCCGTGCCATGCCGTGCCATGCCGTGCCATGCCGTGCCATGCCGTGCCATGCCGTGCCATGCCGTGCCATGCCGTGCCATGCCGTGCCATGCCGTGCCATGCCGTGCCATGCCGTGCCATGCCGTGCCATGCCGTGCCATGCCGTGCCATGCCGTGCCATGCCGTGCCATGCCGTGCCATGCCGTGCCATGCCGTGCCATGCCGTGCCATGCCGTGCCATGCCGTGCCATGCCGTGCCATGCCGTGCCATGCCGTGCCATGCCGTGCCATGCCGTGCCATGCCGTGCCATGCCGTGCCATGCCGTGCCATGCCGTGCCATGCCGTGCCATGCCGTGCCATGCCGTGCCATGCCGTGCCATGCCGTGCCATGCCGTGCCATGCCGTGCCATGCCGTGCCATGCCGTGCCATGCCGTGCCATGCCGTGCCATGCCGGGCCATGCGGTGCCATGCCATTCCATGCCATTCCATGCCAGTCCATGCCAGTCCATGCCATTCCATGCCACTCAATGCGGTGCCATGGCATTCCATGCCATTCCATGCCATTCCATGCCATTCCATGCCATTCCATGCCATTCCATGCCATTCCATGCCATTCCATGCCATTCCAAGCCATTCCATGCCATTCCAAGCCATTCCATGCCATTCCATGCCATTCCATGCCATTCCATGCCGTTCCATGCCATTCCATGCCATTCCATGCCATTCCATGCCATTCCATGCCAGTCCATGCCAGTCCATGCCAGTCCATGCCATTCCATGCCACTCAATGCGGTGCCATGCCATTCCATGCCATTCCATGCCATTCCATGCCATTCCATGCCATTCCATGCCATTCCATGCCATTCCATGCCACTCAATGCGGTGCCATGCCATTCCATGCCATTCCATGCCATTCCATGCCATTCCATGCCATTCCATGCCATTCCATGCCATTCCATGCCATTCCATGCCATTCCATGCCATTCCATGCCATTCCATGCCATTCCATGCCATTCCATGCCATTCCATGCCATTCCATGCCATTCCATGCCATTCCATGCCATTCCATGCCATTCCATGCCATTCCATGCCATTCCATGCCATTCCATGCCATTCCATGCCATTCCATGCCATTCCATGCCATTCCATGCCATTCCATGCCATTCCATGCCATTCCATGCCATTCCATGCCATTCCATGCCATTCCATGCCATTCCATGCCATTCCATGCCATTCCATGCCATTCCATGCCATTCCATGCCATTCCATGCCATTCCATGCCATTCCATGCCATTCCATGCCATTCCATGCCATTCCATGCCGTGCCATGCCGGTGCCATGCCGTGCCATGCCGGTGCCATGCCGTGCCATGCCGGTGCCATGCCGTGCCATGCCGGTGCCATGCCGTGCCATGCCGGTGCCATGCCGTGCCATGCCGGTGCCATGCCGTGCCATGCCGGTGCCATGCCGTGCCATGCCGGTGCCATGCCGTGCCATGCCGGTGCCATGCCGTGCCATGCCGTGCCATGCCGTGCCATGCCGTGCCATGCCGTGCCATGCCGTGCCATGCCGTGCCATGCCGTGCCATGCCGTGCCATGCCGTGCCATGCCGTGCCATGCCGGTGCCATGCCGTGCCATGCCGTGCCATGCCGGTGCCATGCCGTGCCATGCCGGTGCCATGCCGTGCCATGCCGGTGCCATGCCGTGCCATGCCGGTGCCATGCCGGTGCCATGCCGTGCCATGCCGGTGCCATGCCGTGCCATGCCGTGCCATGCCGTGCCATGCCGTGCCATGCCGTGCCATGCCGGGCCATGCGGTGCCATGCCATTCCATGCCATTCCATGCCAGTCCATGCCAGTCCATGCCATTCCATGCCACTCAATGCGGTGCCATGGCATTCCATGCCATTCCATGCCATTCCATGCCATTCCATGCCATTCCATGCCATTCCATGCCATTCCATGCCATTCCATGCCATTCCAAGCCATTCCATGCCATTCCAAGCCATTCCATGCCATTCCATGCCATTCCATGCCATTCCATGCCGTTCCATGCCATTCCATGCCATTCCATGCCAGTCCATGCCAGTCCATGCCAGTCCATGCCATTCCATGCCACTCAATGCGGTGCCATGCCATTCCATGCCATTCCATGCCATTCCATGCCATTCCATGCCATTCCATGCCATTCCATGCCATTCCATGCCATTCCATGCCATTCCATGCCACTCAATGCGGTGCCATGCCATTCCATGCCATTCCATGCCATTCCATGCCATTCCATGCCATTCCATGCCATTCCATGCCATTCCATGCCATTCCATGCCATTCCATGCCATTCCATGCCATTCCATGCCATTCCATGCCATTCCATGCCATTCCATGCCATTCCATGCCATTCCATGCCATTCCATGCCATTCCATGCCGTGCCATGCCGTGCCATGCCGGTGCCATGCCGTGCCATGCCGTGCCATGCCGTGCCATGCCGGGCCATGCGGTGCCATGCCATTCCATGCCATTCCATGCCAGTCCATGCCAGTCCATGCCATTCCATGCCACTCAATGCGGTGCCATGCCATTCCATGCCATTCCATGCCATTCCATGCCATTCCATGCCATTCCATGCCATTCCATGCCATTCCAAGCCATTCCATGCCATTCCATGCCATTCCATGCCATTCCATGCCATTCCATGCCATTCCATGCCATTCCATGCCGTGCCATGCCGTGCCATGCCGGTGCCATGCCGTGCCATGCCGGTGCCATGCCGTGCCATGCCGGTGCCATGCCGTGCCATGCCGGTGCCATGCCGGTGCCATGCCGGTGCCATGCCGTGCCATGCCGGTGCCATGCCGGTGCCATGCCGGTGCCATGCCGTGCCATGCCGGTGCCATGCCGTGCCATGCCGGTGCCATGCCGTGCCATGCCGGTGCCATGCCGTGCCATGCCGGTGCCATGCCGTGCCATGCCGGTGCCATGCCGTGCCATGCCGGTGCCATGCCGTGCCATGCCGGTGCCATGCCGTGCCATGCCGTTGCCATGCCGTGCCATGCCGGTGCCATGCCGTGCCATGCCGGTGCCATGCCGTGCCATGCCGGTGCCATGCCGTGCCATGCCGGTGCCATGCCGTGCCATGCCGGTGCCATGCCGTGCCATGCCGGTGCCATGCCGTGCCATGCCGGTGCCATGCCGTGCCATGCCGGTGCCATGCCGTGCCATGCCGATGCCATGCCGTGCCATGCCGGTGCCATGCCGTGCCATGCCGGTGCCATGCCGTGCCATGCCGGTGCCATGCCGTGCCATGCCGGTGCCATGCCGGTGCCATGCCGTGCCATGCCGTGCCATGCCGTGCCATGCCGTGCCATGCCGGTGCCATGCCGTGCCATGCCGGTGCCATGCCAGTCCATGCCATTCCATGCCACTCAATGCGGTGCCATGCCATTCCATGCCATTCCATGCCATTCCATGCCATTCCATGCCATTCCATGCCATTCCATGCCATTCCATGCCATTCCATGCCATTCCATGCCATTCCATGCCGTTCCATGCCATTCCATGCCGTTCCATGCCAGTCCATGCCAGTCCATGCCAGTCCATGCCATTCCATGCCACTCAATGCGGTGCCATGCCATTCCATGCCATTCCATGCCATTCCATGCCATTCCATGCCATTCCATGCCATTCCATGCCATTCCATGCCATTCCATGCCATTCCATGCCATTCCATGCCATTCCATGCCATTCCATGCCATTCCATGCCATTCCATGCCATTCCATGCCATTCCATGCCATTCCATGCCATTCCATGCCATTCCATGCCATTCCATGCCATTCCATGCCATTCCATGCCATTCCATGCCGTTCCATGCCATTCCATGCCGTTCCATGCCAGTCCATGCCAGTCCATGCCATTCCATGCCATTCCATGCCACTCAATGCGGTGCCATGCCATTCCATGCCATTCCATGCCATTCCATGCCATTCCATGCCATTCCATGCCACTCAATGCGGTGCCATGCCATTCCATGCCATTCCATGCCATTCCATGCCATTCCATGCCATTCCATGCCATTCCATGCCATTCCATGCCATTCCATGCCATTCCATGCCATTCCATGCCATTCCATGCCATTCCATGCCATTCCATGCCATTCCATGCCATTCCATGCCATTCCATGCCATTCCATGCCATTCCATGCCATTCCATGCCATTCCATGCCATTCCATGCCATTCCATGCCATTCCATGCCATTCCATGCCGTGCCATGCCGGTGCCATGCCGTGCCATGCCGGTGCCATGCCGTGCCATGCCGGTGCCATGCCGTGCCATGCCGGTGCCATGCCGTGCCATGCCGTGCCATGCCGTGCCATGCCGTGCCATGCCGTGCCATGCCGTGCCATGCCGTGCCATGCCGTGCCATGCCGTGCCATGCCGGGCCATGCGGTGCCATGCCATTCCATGCCGTGCCATGCCGGTGCCATGCCGGTGCCATGCCGGTGCCATGCCGTGCCATGCCGGTGCCATGCCGTGCCATGCCGGTGCCATGCCGTGCCATGCCGGTGCCATGCCGGTGCCATGCCGTGCCATGCCGTGCCATGCCGGTGCCATGCCGTGCCATGCCGGTGCCATGCCGTGCCATGCCGGTGCCATGCCGTGCCATGCCGGTGCCATGCCGTGCCATGCCGTGCCATGCCGTGCCATGCCGTGCCATGCCGTGCCATGCCGTGCCATGCCGTGCCATGCCGTGCCATGCCGTGCCATGCCGTGCCATGCCGGTGCCATGCCGTGCCATGCCGTGCCATGCCGGTGCCATGCCGTGCCATGCCGGTGCCATGCCGTGCCATGCCGGTGCCATGCCGTGCCATGCCGGTGCCATGCCGGTGCCATGCCGTGCCATGCCGGTGCCATGCCGTGCCATGCCGTGCCATGCCGTGCCATGCCGTGCCATGCCGTGCCATGCCGGGCCATGCGGTGCCATGCCATTCCATGCCATTCCATGCCAGTCCATGCCAGTCCATGCCATTCCATGCCACTCAATGCGGTGCCATGGCATTCCATGCCATTCCATGCCATTCCATGCCATTCCATGCCATTCCATGCCATTCCATGCCATTCCATGCCATTCCATGCCATTCCAAGCCATTCCATGCCATTCCAAGCCATTCCATGCCATTCCATGCCATTCCATGCCATTCCATGCCGTTCCATGCCATTCCATGCCATTCCATGCCAGTCCATGCCAGTCCATGCCAGTCCATGCCATTCCATGCCACTCAATGCGGTGCCATGCCATTCCATGCCATTCCATGCCATTCCATGCCATTCCATGCCATTCCATGCCATTCCATGCCATTCCATGCCATTCCATGCCATTCCATGCCACTCAATGCGGTGCCATGCCATTCCATGCCATTCCATGCCATTCCATGCCATTCCATGCCATTCCATGCCATTCCATGCCATTCCATGCCATTCCATGCCATTCCATGCCATTCCATGCCATTCCATGCCATTCCATGCCATTCCATGCCATTCCATGCCATTCCATGCCATTCCATGCCATTCCATGCCATTCCATGCCGTGCCATGCCGTGCCATGCCGGTGCCATGCCGTGCCATGCCGTGCCATGCCGTGCCATGCCGGGCCATGCGGTGCCATGCCATTCCATGCCATTCCATGCCAGTCCATGCCAGTCCATGCCATTCCATGCCACTCAATGCGGTGCCATGCCATTCCATGCCATTCCATGCCATTCCATGCCATTCCATGCCATTCCATGCCATTCCATGCCATTCCAAGCCATTCCATGCCATTCCATGCCATTCCATGCCATTCCATGCCATTCCATGCCATTCCATGCCATTCCATGCCGTGCCATGCCGTGCCATGCCGGTGCCATGCCGTGCCATGCCGGTGCCATGCCGTGCCATGCCGGTGCCATGCCGTGCCATGCCGGTGCCATGCCGGTGCCATGCCGGTGCCATGCCGTGCCATGCCGGTGCCATGCCGGTGCCATGCCGGTGCCATGCCGTGCCATGCCGGTGCCATGCCGTGCCATGCCGGTGCCATGCCGTGCCATGCCGGTGCCATGCCGTGCCATGCCGGTGCCATGCCGTGCCATGCCGGTGCCATGCCGTGCCATGCCGGTGCCATGCCGTGCCATGCCGGTGCCATGCCGTGCCATGCCGTTGCCATGCCGTGCCATGCCGGTGCCATGCCGTGCCATGCCGGTGCCATGCCGTGCCATGCCGGTGCCATGCCGTGCCATGCCGGTGCCATGCCGTGCCATGCCGGTGCCATGCCGTGCCATGCCGGTGCCATGCCGTGCCATGCCGGTGCCATGCCGTGCCATGCCGGTGCCATGCCGTGCCATGCCGATGCCATGCCGTGCCATGCCGGTGCCATGCCGTGCCATGCCGGTGCCATGCCGTGCCATGCCGGTGCCATGCCGTGCCATGCCGGTGCCATGCCGGTGCCATGCCGTGCCATGCCGTGCCATGCCGTGCCATGCCGTGCCATGCCGGTGCCATGCCGTGCCATGCCGGTGCCATGCCAGTCCATGCCATTCCATGCCACTCAATGCGGTGCCATGCCATTCCATGCCATTCCATGCCATTCCATGCCATTCCATGCCATTCCATGCCATTCCATGCCATTCCATGCCATTCCATGCCATTCCATGCCATTCCATGCCATTCCATGCCGTTCCATGCCATTCCATGCCGTTCCATGCCAGTCCATGCCAGTCCATGCCAGTCCATGCCATTCCATGCCACTCAATGCGGTGCCATGCCATTCCATGCCATTCCATGCCATTCCATGCCATTCCATGCCATTCCATGCCATTCCATGCCATTCCATGCCATTCCATGCCATTCCATGCCATTCCATGCCATTCCATGCCATTCCATGCCATTCCATGCCATTCCATGCCATTCCATGCCATTCCATGCCATTCCATGCCATTCCATGCCATTCCATGCCATTCCATGCCATTCCATGCCATTCCATGCCATTCCATGCCATTCCATGCCATTCCATGCCATTCCATGCCATTCCATGCCATTCCATGCCGTTCCATGCCAGTCCATGCCAGTCCATGCCATTCCATGCCATTCCATGCCACTCAATGCGGTGCCATGCCATTCCATGCCATTCCATGCCATTCCATGCCATTCCATGCCATTCCATGCCACTCAATGCGGTGCCATGCCATTCCATGCCATTCCATGCCATTCCATGCCATTCCATGCCATTCCATGCCATTCCATGCCATTCCATGCCATTCCATGCCATTCCATGCCATTCCATGCCATTCCATGCCATTCCATGCCATTCCATGCCATTCCATGCCATTCCATGCCATTCCATGCCATTCCATGCCATTCCATGCCATTCCATGCCATTCCATGCCATTCCATGCCATTCCATGCCATTCCATGCCATTCCATGCCATTCCATGCCGTGCCATGCCGGTGCCATGCCGTGCCATGCCGGTGCCATGCCGTGCCATGCCGGTGCCATGCCGTGCCATGCCGGTGCCATGCCGTGCCATGCCGTGCCATGCCGTGCCATGCCGTGCCATGCCGTGCCATGCCGTGCCATGCCGTGCCATGCCGTGCCATGCCGTGCCATGCCGGGCCATGCGGTGCCATGCCATTCCATGCCGTGCCATGCCGGTGCCATGCCGGTGCCATGCCGGTGCCATGCCGTGCCATGCCGGTGCCATGCCGGTGCCATGCCGGTGCCATGCCGTGCCATGCCGGTGCCATGCCGTGCCATGCCGGTGCCATGCCGTGCCATGCCGGTGCCATGCCGTGCCATGCCGGTGCCATGCCGTGCCATGCCGGTGCCATGCCGTGCCATGCCGGTGCCATGCCGTGCCATGCCGGTGCCATGCCGTGCCATGCCGGTGCCATGCCGTGCCATGCCGGTGCCATGCCGTGCCATGCCGGTGCCATGCCGTGCCATGCCGGTGCCATGCCGTGCCATGCCGGTGCCATGCCGGTGCCATGCCGGTGCCATGCCGGTGCCATGCCGGTGCCATGCCGGTGCCATGCCGGTGCCATGCCGTGCCATGCCGGTGCCATGCCGTGCCATGCCGGTGCCATGCCGTGCCATGCCGGTGCCATGCCGTGCCATGCCGGTGCCATGCCGGTGCCATGCCGTGCCATGCCGGTGCCATGCCGTGCCATGCCGGTGCCATGCCGTGCCATGCCGGTGCCATGCCGTGCCATGCCGGTGCCATGCCGTGCCATGCCGGTGCCATGCCGTGCCATGCCGGTGCCATGCCGTGCCATGCCGGTGCCATGCCGTGCCATGCCGGTGCCATGCCGTGCCATGCCGGTGCCATGCCGTGCCATGCCGGTGCCATGCCGTGCCATGCCGGTGCCATGCCGTGCCATGCCGGTGCCATGCCGGTGCCATGCCGGTGCCATGCCGTGCCATGCCGTGCCATGCCGTGCCATGCCGTGCCATGCCGTGCCATGCCGTGCCATGCCGTGCCATGCCGGTGCCATGCCGTGCCATGCCGGTGCCATGCCGTGCCATGCCGGTGCCATGCCGTGCCATGCCGGTGCCATGCCGTGCCATGCCGGTGCCATGCCGTGCCATGCCGTGCCATGCCGTGCCATGCCGTGCCATGCCGTGCCATGCCGTGCCATGCCGTGCCATGCCGTGCCATGCCGTGCCATGCCGGGCCATGCGGTGCCATGCCATTCCATGCCAGTCCATGCCATTCCATGCCACTCAATGCGGTGCCATGCCATTCCATGCCATTCCATGCCATTCCATGCCATTCCATGCCATTCCATGCCATTCCATGCCATTCCATGCCATTCCATGCCATTCCATGCCATTCCATGCCATTCCATGCCATTCCATGCCATTCCATGCCATTCCATGCCATTCCATGCCATTCCATGCCATTCCATGCCATTCCATGCCATTCCATGCCATTCCATGCCATTCCATGCCATTCCATGCCATTCCATGCCATTCCATGCCATTCCATGCCATTCCATGCCATTCCATGCCATTCCATGCCATTCCATGCCATTCCATGCCATTCCATGCCATTCCATGCCATTCCATGCCATTCCATGCCATTCCATGCCATTCCATGCCATTCCATGCCATTCCATGCCATTCCATGCCATTCCATGCCATTCCATGCCATTCCATGCCATTCCATGCCATTCCATGCCATTCCATGCCATTCCATGCCATTCCATGCCATTCCATGCCATTCCATGCCATTCCATGCCATTCCATGCCATTCCATGCCATTCCATGCCATTCCATGCCATTCCATGCCATTCCATGCCATTCCATGCCATTCCATGCCATTCCATGCCATTCCATGCCATTCCATGCCATTCCATGCCATTCCATGCCATTCCATGCCATTCCATGCCATTCCATGCCATTCCATGCCATTCCATGCCATTCCATGCCATTCCATGCCATTCCATGCCATTCCATGCCATTCCATGCCATTCCATGCCATTCCATGCCATTCCATGCCATTCCATGCCATTCCATGCCATTCCATGCCATTCCATGCCATTCCATGCCATTCCAGGCCATTCCATGCCATTCCATGCCATTCCATGCCATTCCATGCCATTCCATGCCATTCCATGCCAGTCCATGCCAGTCCATGCCAGTCCATGCCAGTCCATGCCAGTCCATGCCATTCCATGCCACTCAATGCGGTGCCATGCCATTCCATGCCATTCCATGCCATTCCATGCCATTCCATGCCATTCCATGCCATTCCATGCCATTCCATGCCATTCCATGCCATTCCATGCCATTCCATGCCATTCCATGCCATTCCATGCCGTTCCATGCCATTCCATGCCGTTCCATGCCAGTCCATGCCATTCCATGCCACTCAATGCGGTGCCATGCCATTCCATGCCATTCCATGCCATTCCATGCCATTCCATGCCATTCCATGCCATTCCATGCCATTCCATGCCATTCCATGCCATTCCATGCCATTCCATGCCATTCCATGCCATTCCATGCCATTCCATGCCATTCCATGCCATTCCATGCCGTGCCATGCCGGTGCCATGCCGTGCCATGCCGGTGCCATGCCGTGCCATGCCGGTGCCATGCCGTGCCATGCCGGTGCCATGCCGTGCCATGCCGTGCCATGCCGTGCCATGCCGTGCCATGCCGTGCCATGCCGTGCCATGCCGTGCCATGCCGTGCCATGCCGGGCCATGCGGTGCCATGCCATTCCATGCCGTGCCATGCCGGTGCCATGCCGGTGCCATGCCGGTGCCATGCCGTGCCATGCCGGTGCCATGCCGGTGCCATGCCGGTGCCATGCCGGTGCCATGCCGGTGCCATGCCGTGCCATGCCGGTGCCATGCCGTGCCATGCCGGTGCCATGCCGTGCCATGCCGGTGCCATGCCGTGCCATGCCGGTGCCATGCCGTGCCATGCCGGTGCCATGCCGTGCCATGCCGGTGCCATGCCGTGCCATGCCGGTGCCATGCCGTGCCATGCCGGTGCCATGCCGTGCCATGCCGGTGCCATGCCGGTGCCATGCCGGTGCCATGCCGGTGCCATGCCGGTGCCATGCCGTGCCATGCCGGTGCCATGCCGTGCCATGCCGGTGCCATGCCGTGCCATGCCGGTGCCATGCCGTGCCATGCCGGTGCCATGCCGGTGCCATGCCGTGCCATGCCGGTGCCATGCCGTGCCATGCCGGTGCCATGCCGTGCCATGCCGGTGCCATGCCGTGCCATGCCGGTGCCATGCCGTGCCATGCCGGTGCCATGCCGTGCCATGCCGGTGCCATGCCGTGCCATGCCGGTGCCATGCCGTGCCATGCCGGTGCCATGCCGTGCCATGCCGGTGCCATGCCGTGCCATGCCGGTGCCATGCCGTGCCATGCCGGTGCCATGCCGTGCCATGCCGGTGCCATGCCGTGCCATGCCGGTGCCATGCCGTGCCATGCCGGTGCCATGCCGTGCCATGCCGGTGCCATGCCGTGCCATGCCGGTGCCATGCCGGTGCCATGCCGGTGCCATGCCGTGCCATGCCGTGCCATGCCGTGCCATGCCGTGCCATGCCGTGCCATGCCGTGCCATGCCGTGCCATGCCGTGCCATGCCGTGCCATGCCGGTGCCATGCCGTGCCATGCCGGTGCCATGCCGTGCCATGCCGGTGCCATGCCGTGCCATGCCGGTGCCATGCCGTGCCATGCCGTGCCATGCCGTGCCATGCCGTGCCATGCCGTGCCATGCCGGGCCATGCGGTGCCATGCCATTCCATGCCGTGCCATGCCGGTGCCATGCCGGTGCCATGCCGGTGCCATGCCGTGCCATGCCGGTGCCATGCCGGTGCCATGCCGGTGCCATGCCGTGCCATGCCGGTGCCATGCCGTGCCATGCCGGTGCCATGCCGTGCCATGCCGGTGCCATGCCGTGCCATGCCGGTGCCATGCCGTGCCATGCCGGTGCCATGCCGGTGCCATGCCGTGCCATGCCGGTGCCATGCCGTGCCATGCCGGTGCCATGCCGTGCCATGCCGGTGCCATGCCGTGCCATGCCGGTGCCATGCCGTGCCATGCCGGTGCCATGCCGTGCCATGCCGGTGCCATGCCGTGCCATGCCGGTGCCATGCCGTGCCATGCCGGTGCCATGCCGTGCCATGCCGGTGCCATGCCGTGCCATGCCGGTGCCATGCCGTGCCATGCCGGTGCCATGCCGTGCCATGCCGGTGCCATGCCGTGCCATGCCGGTGCCATGCCGTGCCATGCCGGTGCCATGCCGTGCCATGCCGGTGCCATGCCGTGCCATGCCGGTGCCATGCCGTGCCATGCCGGTGCCATGCCGTGCCATGCCGGTGCCATGCCGTGCCATGCCGGTGCCATGCCGTGCCATGCCGGTGCCATGCCGTGCCATGCCGGTGCCATGCCGTGCCATGCCGGTGCCATGCCGTGCCATGCCGGTGCCATGCCGTGCCATGCCGGTGCCATGCCGTGCCATGCCGGTGCCATGCCGTGCCATGCCGTGCCATGCCGTGCCATGCCGTGCCATGCCGTGCCATGCCGTGCCATGCCGTGCCATGCCGTGCCATGCCGTGCCATGCCGTGCCATGCCGTGCCATGCCGTGCCATGCCGTGCCATGCCGTGCCATGCCGTGCCATGCCGTGTCATGCCGTGCCATGCCGTGCCATGCCGTGCCATGCCGGTGCCATGCCGTGCCATGCCGGTGCCATGCCGTGCCATGCCGGTGCCATGCCGTGCCATGCCGTGCCATGCCGTGCCATGCCGTGCCATGCCGTGCCATGCCGTGCCATGCCGTGCCATGCCGTGCCATGCCGTGCCATGCCGTGCCATGCCGTGCCATGCCGGGCCATGCCGTGCCATGCCGGGCCATGCGGTGCCATGCCATTCCATGCCATTCCATGCCAGTCCATGCCAGTCCATGCCATTCCATGCCACTCAATGCGGTGCCATGCCATTCCATGCCATTCCATGCCATTCCATGCCATTCCATGCCATTCCATGCCATTCCATGCCATTCCATGCCATTCCATGCCATTCCATGCCATTCCATGCCATTCCATGCCATTCCATGCGATTCCATGCCATTCCATGCCATTCCATGCCATTCCATGCCATTCCATGCCATTCCATGCCATTCCATGCCATTCCATGCCATTCCATGCCATTCCATGCCATTCCATGCCATTCCATGCCATTCCATGCCATTCCATGCCATTCCATGCCATTCCATGCCATTCCATGCCATTCCATGCCATTCCATGCCATTCCATGCCATTCCATGCCATTCCATGCCATTCCATGCCATTCCATGCCATTCCATGCCATTCCATGCCATTCCATGCCATTCCATGCCATTCCATGCCATTCCATGCCATTCCATGCCATTCCATGCCATTCCATGCCATTCCATGCCATTCCATGCCATTCCATGCCATTCCATGCCATTCCATGCCATTCCATGCCATTCCATGCCATTCCATGCCATTCCATGCCATTCCATGCCATTCCATGCCATTCCATGCCATTCCATGCCATTCCATGCCATTCCATGCCATTCCATGCCATTCCATGCCATTCCATGCCATTCCATGCCATTCCATGCCATTCCATGCCATTCCATGCCATTCCATGCCATTCCATGCCAGTCCATGCCAGTCCATGCCAGTCCATGCCAGTCCATGCCAGTCCATGCCAGTCCATGCCAGTCCATGCCATTCCATGCCACTCAATGCGGTGCCATGCCATTCCATGCCATTCCATGCCATTCCATGCCATTCCATGCCATTCCATGCCATTCCATGCCATTCCATGCCATTCCATGCCATTCCATGCCATTCCATGCCATTCCATGCCATTCCATGCCATTCCATGCCATTCCATGCCGTTCCATGCCATTCCATGCCGTTCCATGCCAGTCCATGCCAGTCCATGCCAGTCCATGCCATTCCATGCCACTCAATGCGGTGCCATGCCATTCCATGCCATTCCATGCCATTCCATGCCATTCCATGCCATTCCATGCCATTCCATGCCATTCCATGCCATTCCATGCCATTCCATGCCATTCCATGCCATTCCATGCCATTCCATGCCATTCCATGCCATTCCATGCCATTCCATGCCATTCCATGCCATTCCATGCCATTCCATGCCATTCCATGCCATTCCATGCCATTCCATGCCATTCCATGCCATTCCATGCCATTCCATGCCATTCCATGCCATTCCATGCCATTCCATGCCATTCCATGCCATTCCATGCCATTCCATGCCATTCCATGCCATTCCATGCCATTCCATGCCATTCCATGCCATTCCATGCCATTCCATGCCGTTCCATGCCAGTCCATGCCAGTCCATGCCATTCCATGCCACTCAATGCGGTGCCATGCCATTCCATGCCATTCCATGCCATTCCATGCCATTCCATGCCACTCAATGCGGTGCCATGCCATTCCATGCCATTCCATGCCATTCCATGCCATTCCATGCCATTCCATGCCATTCCATGCCATTCCATGCGATTCCATGCCATTCCATGCCATTCCATGCCATTCCATGCCATTCCATGCCATTCCATGCCATTCCATGCCATTCCATGCCATTCCATGCCATTCCATGCCATTCCATGCCATTCCATGCCATTCCATGCCATTCCATGCCATTCCATGCCATTCCATGCCATTCCATGCCATTCCATGCCATTCCATGCCATTCCATGCCATTCCATGCCATTCCATGCCATTCCATGCCATTCCATGCCATTCCATGCCATTCCATGCCATTCCATGCCATTCCATGCCATTCCATGCCATTCCATGCCATTCCATGCCATTCCATGCCATTCCATGCCATTCCATGCCATTCCATGCCATTCCATGCCATTCCATGCCATTCCATGCCATTCCATGCCATTCCATGCCATTCCATGCCATTCCATGCCATTCCATGCCATTCCATGCCATTCCATGCCATTCCATGCCATTCCATGCCATTCCATGCCATTCCATGCCAGTCCATGCCAGTCCATGCCAGTCCATGCCAGTCCATGCCAGTCCATGCCAGTCCATGCCATTCCATGCCACTCAATGCGGTGCCATGCCATTCCATGCCATTCCATGCCATTCCATGCCATTCCATGCCATTCCATGCCATTCCATGCCATTCCATGCCATTCCATGCCATTCCATGCCATTCCATGCCATTCCATGCCATTCCATGCCGTTCCATGCCATTCCATGCCGTTCCATGCCAGTCCATGCCAGTCCATGCCAGTCCATGCCATTCCATGCCACTCAATGCGGTGCCATGCCATTCCATGCCATTCCATGCCATTCCATGCCATTCCATGCCATTCCATGCCATTCCATGCCATTCCATGCCATTCCATGCCATTCCATGCCATTCCATGCCATTCCATGCCATTCCATGCCATTCCATGCCATTCCATGCCATTCCATGCCATTCCATGCCATTCCATGCCATTCCATGCCATTCCATGCCATTCCATGCCATTCCATGCCATTCCATGCCATTCCATGCCATTCCATGCCATTCCATGCCATTCCATGCCATTCCATGCCATTCCATGCCATTCCATGCCGTTCCATGCCAGTCCATGCCAGTCCATGCCATTCCATGCCACTCAATGCGGTGCCATGCCATTCCATGCCATTCCATGCCATTCCATGCCATTCCATGCCATTCCATGCCACTCAATGCGGTGCCATGCCATTCCATGCCATTCCATGCCATTCCATGCCATTCCATGCCATTCCATGCCATTCCATGCCATTCCATGCCATTCCATGCCATTCCATGCCATTCCATGCCATTCCATGCCATTCCATGCCATTCCATGCCATTCCATGCCATTCCATGCCATTCCATGCCATTCCATGCCATTCCATGCCATTCCATGCCATTCCATGCCATTCCATGCCATTCCATGCCATTCCATGCCATTCCATGCCATTCCATGCCGTGCCATGCCGGTGCCATGCCGTGCCATGCCGGTGCCATGCCGTGCCATGCCGGTGCCATGCCGTGCCATGCCGGTGCCATGCCGTGCCATGCCGGTGCCATGCCGTGCCATGCCGGTGCCATGCCGTGCCATGCCGGTGCCATGCCGTGCCATGCCGGTGCCATGCCGTGCCATGCCGGTGCCATGCCGTGCCATGCCGGTGCCATGCCGTGCCATGCCGGTGCCATGCCGTGCCATGCCGGTGCCATGCCGGTGCCATGCCGGTGCCATGCCGGTGCCATGCCGGTGCCATGCCGGTGCCATGCCGGTGCCATGCCGTGCCATGCCGGTGCCATGCCGTGCCATGCCGATGCCATGCCGTGCCATGCCGGTGCCATGCCGGTGCCATGCCGTGCCATGCCGGTGCCATGCCGTGCCATGCCGGTGCCATGCCGTGCCATGCCGGTGCCATGCCGTGCCATGCCGGTGCCATGCCGTGCCATGCCGGTGCCATGCCGTGCCATGCCGGTGCCATGCCGTGCCATGCCGGTGCCATGCCGTGCCATGCCGGTGCCATGCCGTGCCATGCCGGTGCCATGCCGTGCCATGCCGGTGCCATGCCGTGCCATGCCGGTGCCATGCCGTGCCATGCCGGTGCCATGCCGTGCCATGCCGGTGCCATGCCGTGCCATGCCGGTGCCATGCCGGTGCCATGCCGGTGCCATGCCGTGCCATGCCGTGCCATGCCGTGCCATGCCGTGCCATGCCGTGCCATGCCGTGCCATGCCGTGCCATGCCGTGCCATGCCGGTGCCATGCCGTGCCATGCCGGTGCCATGCCGTGCCATGCCGGTGCCATGCCGTGCCATGCCGGTGCCATGCCGTGCCATGCCGGTGCCATGCCGTGCCATGCCGGTGCCATGCCGTGCCATGCCGTGCCATGCCGTGCCATGCCGTGCCATGCCGTGCCATGCCGTGCCATGCCGTGCCATGCCGTGCCATGCCGTGCCATGCCGTGCCATGCCGGGCCATGCGGTGCCATGCCATTCCATGCCATTCCATGCCAGTCCATGCCAGTCCATGCCATTCCATGCCACTCAATGCGGTGCCATGCCATTCCATGCCATTCCATGCCATTCCATGCCATTCCATGCCATTCCATGCCATTCCATGCCATTCCATGCCATTCCATGCCATTCCATGCCATTCCATGCCATTCCATGCCATTCCATGCCATTCCATGCCATTCCATGCCATTCCATGCCATTCCATGCCATTCCATGCCATTCCATGCCATTCCATGCCATTCCATGCCATTCCATGCCATTCCATGCCATTCCATGCCATTCCATGCCATTCCATGCCATTCCATGCCATTCCATGCCATTCCATGCCATTCCATGCCATTCCATGCCATTCCATGCCATTCCATGCCATTCCATGCCATTCCATGCCATTCCATGCCATTCCATGCCATTCCATGCCATTCCATGCCATTCCATGCCATTCCATGCCATTCCATGCCATTCCATGCCATTCCATGCCATTCCATGCCATTCCATGCCATTCCATGCCATTCCATGCCATTCCATGCCATTCCATGCCATTCCATGCCATTCCATGCCATTCCATGCCATTCCATGCCATTCCATGCCATTCCATGCCATTCCATGCCATTCCATGCCATTCCATGCCATTCCATGCCATTCCATGCCATTCCATGCCATTCCATGCCATTCCATGCCATTCCATGCCATTCCATGCCATTCCATGCCATTCCATGCCATTCCATGCCATTCCATGCCATTCCATGCCATTCCATGCCATTCCATGCCATTCCATGCCATTCCATGCCAGTCCATGCCAGTCCATGCCAGTCCATGCCAGTCCATGCCAGTCCATGCCAGTCCATGCCATTCCATGCCACTCAATGCGGTGCCATGCCATTCCATGCCATTCCATGCCATTCCATGCCATTCCATGCCATTCCATGCCATTCCATGCCATTCCATGCCATTCCATGCCATTCCATGCCATTCCATGCCGTTCCATGCCATTCCATGCCGTTCCATGCCAGTCCATGCCAGTCCATGCCAGTCCATGCCATTCCATGCCACTCAATGCGGTGCCATGCCATTCCATGCCATTCCATGCCATTCCATGCCATTCCATGCCATTCCATGCCATTCCATGCCATTCCATGCCATTCCATGCCATTCCATGCCATTCCATGCCATTCCATGCCATTCCATGCCATTCCATGCCATTCCATGCCATTCCATGCCATTCCATGCCATTCCATGCCATTCCATGCCATTCCATGCCATTCCATGCCATTCCATGCCATTCCATGCCATTCCATGCCATTCCATGCCATTCCATGCCATTCCATGCCGTGCCATGCCGGTGCCATGCCGTGCCATGCCGGTGCCATGCCGGTGCCATGCCGTGCCATGCCGGTGCCATGCCGGTGCCATGCCGGTGCCATGCCGGTGCCATGCCGGTGCCATGCCGTGCCATGCCGGTGCCATGCCGTGCCATGCCGGTGCCATGCCGTGCCATGCCGGTGCCATGCCGTGCCATGCCGGTGCCATGCCGTGCCATGCCGGTGCCATGCCGTGCCATGCCGGTGCCATGCCGTGCCATGCCGGTGCCATGCCGTGCCATGCCGGTGCCATGCCGTGCCATGCCGGTGCCATGCCGGTGCCATGCCGGTGCCATGCCGGTGCCATGCCGGTGCCATGCCGTGCCATGCCGGTGCCATGCCGTGCCATGCCGGTGCCATGCCGTGCCATGCCGGTGCCATGCCGTGCCATGCCGGTGCCATGCCGTGCCATGCCGGTGCCATGCCGGTGCCATGCCGTGCCATGCCGGTGCCATGCCGTGCCATGCCGGTGCCATGCCGTGCCATGCCGGTGCCATGCCGTGCCATGCCGGTGCCATGCCGTGCCATGCCGGTGCCATGCCGTGCCATGCCGGTGCCATGCCGTGCCATGCCGGTGCCATGCCGTGCCATGCCGGTGCCATGCCGTGCCATGCCGGTGCCATGCCGTGCCATGCCGGTGCCATGCCGTGCCATGCCGGTGCCATGCCGTGCCATGCCGGTGCCATGCCGTGCCATGCCGGTGCCATGCCGTGCCATGCCGGTGCCATGCCGGTGCCATGCCGGTGCCATGCCGTGCCATGCCGTGCCATGCCGTGCCATGCCGTGCCATGCCGTGCCATGCCGTGCCATGCCGTGCCATGCCGTGCCATGCCGTGCCATGCCGGTGCCATGCCGTGCCATGCCGGTGCCATGCCGTGCCATGCCGGTGCCATGCCGTGCCATGCCGGTGCCATGCCGTGCCATGCCGGTGCCATGCCGTGCCATGCCGGTGCCATGCCGTGCCATGCCGTGCCATGCCGTGCCATGCCGTGCCATGCCGTGCCATGCCGTGCCATGCCGTGCCATGCCGTGCCATGCCGTGCCATGCCGTGCCATGCCGTGCCATGCCGTGCCATGCCGGGCCATGCGGTGCCATGCCATTCCATGCCATTCCATGCCAGTCCATGCCACTCAATGCGGTGCCATGCCATTCCATGCCATTCCATGCCATTCCATGCCATTCCATGCCATTCCATGCCATTCCATGCCATTCCATGCCATTCCATGCCATTCCATGCCATTCCATGCCATTCCATGCCATTCCATGCCATTCCATGCCATTCCATGCCATTCCATGCCATTCCATGCCATTCCATGCCATTCCATGCCATTCCATGCCATTCCATGCCATTCCATGCCATTCCATGCCATTCCATGCCATTCCATGCCATTCCATGCCATTCCATGCCATTCCATGCCATTCCATGCCATTCCATGCCATTCCATGCCATTCCATGCCATTCCATGCCATTCCATGCCATTCCATGCCATTCCATGCCATTCCATGCCATTCCATGCCATTCCATGCCATTCCATGCCATTCCATGCCATTCCATGCCATTCCATGCCATTCCATGCCATTCCATGCCATTCCATGCCATTCCATGCCATTCCATGCCATTCCATGCCATTCCATGCCATTCCATGCCATTCCATGCCATTCCATGCCATTCCATGCCATTCCATGCCATTCCATGCCATTCCATGCCATTCCATGCCATTCCATGCCATTCCATGCCATTCCATGCCATTCCATGCCATTCCATGCCATTCCATGCCATTCCATGCCATTCCATGCCATTCCATGCCATTCCATGCCATTCCATGCCATTCCATGCCATTCCATGCCATTCCATGCCATTCCATGCCATTCCATGCCATTCCATGCCATTCCATGCCATTCCATGCCATTCCATGCCATTCCATGCCATTCCATGCCATTCCATGCCATTCCATGCCATTCCATGCCATTCCATGCCATTCCATGCCATTCCATGCCATTCCATGCCATTCCATGCCATTCCATGCCATTCCATGCCATTCCATGCCATTCCATGCCATTCCATGCCATTCCATGCCATTCCATGCCATTCCATGCCATTCCATGCCATTCCATGCCATTCCATGCCATTCCATGCCATTCCATGCCATTCCATGCCATTCCATGCCATTCCATGCCATTCCATGCCATTCCATGCCATTCCATGCCATTCCATGCCGTGCCATGCCGGTGCCATGCCGTGCCATGCCGGTGCCATGCCGTGCCATGCCGGTGCCATGCCGTGCCATGCCGGTGCCATGCCGTGCCATGCCGGTGCCATGCCGTGCCATGCCGGTGCCATGCCGTGCCATGCCGGTGCCATGCCGTGCCATGCCGGTGCCATGCCGTGCCATGCCGGTGCCATGCCGTGCCATGCCGGTGCCATGCCGTGCCATGCCGGTGCCATGCCGGTGCCATGCCGTGCCATGCCGGTGCCATGCCGTGCCATGCCGTGCCATGCCGTGCCATGCCGTGCCATGCCGTGCCATGCCGTGCCATGCCGTGCCATGCCGTGCCATGCCGGTGCCATGCCGTGCCATGCCGGTGCCATGCCGTGCCATGCCGTGCCATGCCGTGCCATGCCGTGCCATGCCGTGCCATGCCGTGCCATGCCGTGCCATGCCGTGCCATGCCGTGCCATGCCGTGCCATGCCCTGCCATGCCGTGCCATGCCGTGCCATGCCGTGCCATGCCGGGCCATGCGGTGCCATGCCATTCCATGCCATTCCATGCCAGTCCATGCCAGTCCATGCCATTCCATGCCACTCAATGCGGTGCCATGCCATTCCATGCCATTCCATGCCATTCCATGCCATTCCATGCCATTCCATGCCATTCCATGCCATTCCATGCCATTCCATGCCATTCCATGCCATTCCATGCCATTCCATGCCATTCCATGCCATTCCATGCCATTCCATGCCATTCCATGCCATTCCATGCCATTCCATGCCATTCCATGCCATTCCATGCCATTCCATGCCATTCCATGCCATTCCATGCCATTCCATGCCATTCCATGCCATTCCATGCCATTCCATGCCATTCCATGCCATTCCATGCCATTCCATGCCATTCCATGCCATTCCATGCCATTCCATGCCATTCCATGCCGTGCCATGCCGGTGCCATGCCGTGCCATGCCGGTGCCATGCCGTGCCATGCCGGTGCCATGCCGTGCCATGCCGGTGCCATGCCGTGCCATGCCGGTGCCATGCCGGTGCCATGCCGTGCCATGCCGGTGCCATGCCGTGCCATGCCGGTGCCATGCCGTGCCATGCCGGTGCCATGCTGTGCCATGCCGGTGCCATGCCGTGCCATGCCGGTGCCATGCCGTGCCATGCCGGTGCCATGCCGTGCCATGCCGGTGCCATGCCGTGCCATGCCGGTGCCATGCCGTGCCATGCCGGTGCCATGCCGTGCCATGCCGGTGCCATGCCGTGCCATGCCGGTGCCATGCCGTGCCATGCCGTGCCATGCCGTGCCATGCCGTGCCATGCCGTGCCATGCCGTGCCATGCCGTGCCATGCCGTGCCATGCCGTGCCATGCCGTGCCATGCCGTGCCATGCCGTGCCATGCCGTGCCATGCCGTGCCATGCCGTGCCATGCCGTGCCATGCCGTGCCATGCCGTGCCATGCCGTGCCATGCCGTGCCATGCCGTGCCATGCCGTGCCATGCCGTGCCATGCCGTGCCATGCCGTGCCATGCCGTGTCATGCCGTGCCATGCCGTGCCATGCCGTGCCATGCCGGTGCCATGCCGTGCCATGCCGGTGCCATGCCGTGCCATGCCGGTGCCATGCCGTGCCATGCCGTGCCATGCCGTGCCATGCCGTGCCATGCCGTGCCATGCCGTGCCATGCCGTGCCATGCCGTGCCATGCCGTGCCATGCCGGGCCATGCCGTGCCATGCCGGGCCATGCGGTGCCATGCCATTCCATGCCATTCCATGCCATTCCATGCCATTCCATGCGATTCCATGCCATTCCATGCCATTCCATGCCATTCCATGCCATTCCATGCCATTCCATGCCATTCCATGCCATTCCATGCCATTCCATGCCATTCCATGCCATTCCATGCCATTCCATGCCATTCCATGCCATTCCATGCCATTCCATGCCATTCCATGCCATTCCATGCCATTCCATGCCATTCCATGCCATTCCATGCCATTCCATGCCATTCCATGCCATTCCATGCCATTCCATGCCATTCCATGCCATTCCATGCCATTCCATGCCATTCCATGCCATTCCATGCCATTCCATGCCATTCCATGCCATTCCATGCCATTCCATGCCATTCCATGCCATTCCATGCCATTCCATGCCATTCCATGCCATTCCATGCCATTCCATGCCATTCCATGCCATTCCATGCCATTCCATGCCATTCCATGCCATTCCATGCCATTCCATGCCATTCCATGCCATTCCATGCCATTCCATGCCATTCCATGCCATTCCATGCCATTCCATGCCATTCCATGCCATTCCATGCCATTCCATGCCATTCCATGCCATTCCATGCCAGTCCATGCCAGTCCATGCCAGTCCATGCCAGTCCATGCCAGTCCATGCCAGTCCATGCCATTCCATGCCACTCAATGCGGTGCCATGCCATTCCATGCCATTCCATGCCATTCCATGCCATTCCATGCCATTCCATGCCATTCCATGCCATTCCATGCCATTCCATGCCATTCCATGCCATTCCATGCCATTCCATGCCATTCCATGCCGTTCCATGCCATTCCATGCCACTCAATGCGGTGCCATGCCATTCCATGCCATTCCATGCCATTCCATGCCATTCCATGCCATTCCATGCCATTCCATGCCATTCCATGCCATTCCATGCCATTCCATGCCATTCCATGCCATTCCATGCCATTCCATGCCATTCCATGCCATTCCATGCCATTCCATGCCATTCCATGCCGTGCCATGCCGGTGCCATGCCGTGCCATGCCGGTGCCATGCCGTGCCATGCCGGTGCCATGCCGTGCCATGCCGGTGCCATGCCGTGCCATGCCGTGCCATGCCGTGCCATGCCGTGCCATGCCGTGCCATGCCGTGCCATGCCGTGCCATGCCGTGCCATGCCGGGCCATGCGGTGCCATGCCATTCCATGCCGTGCCATGCCGGTGCCATGCCGGTGCCATGCCGGTGCCATGCCGTGCCATGCCGGTGCCATGCCGGTGCCATGCCGGTGCCATGCCGTGCCATGCCGGTGCCATGCCGTGCCATGCCGGTGCCATGCCGTGCCATGCCGGTGCCATGCCGTGCCATGCCGGTGCCATGCCGTGCCATGCCGGTGCCATGCCGTGCCATGCCGGTGCCATGCCGTGCCATGCCGGTGCCATGCCGTGCCATGCCGGTGCCATGCCGTGCCATGCCGGTGCCATGCCGTGCCATGCCGGTGCCATGCCGGTGCCATGCCGGTGCCATGCCGGTGCCATGCCGGTGCCATGCCGTGCCATGCCGGTGCCATGCCGTGCCATGCCGGTGCCATGCCGGTGCCATGCCGTGCCATGCCGGTGCCATGCCGTGCCATGCCGGTGCCATGCCGTGCCATGCCGGTGCCATGCCGTGCCATGCCGGTGCCATGCCGTGCCATGCCGGTGCCATGCCGTGCCATGCCGGTGCCATGCCGTGCCATGCCGGTGCCATGCCGTGCCATGCCGGTGCCATGCCGTGCCATGCCGGTGCCATGCCGTGCCATGCCGGTGCCATGCCGTGCCATGCCGGTGCCATGCCGTGCCATGCCGGTGCCATGTCGTGCCATGCCGGTGCCATGCCGGTGCCATGCCGGTGCCATGCCGTGCCATGCCGTGCCATGCCGTGCCATGCCGTGCCATGCCGTGCCATGCCGTGCCATGCCGTGCCATGCCGTGCCATGCCGTGCCATGCCGTGCCATGCCGTGCCATGCCGGTGCCATGCCGTGCCATGCCGGTGCCATGCCGTGCCATGCCGGTGCCATGCCGTGCCATGCCGGTGCCATGCCGTGCCATGCCGGTGCCATGCCGTGCCATGCCGTGCCATGCCGTGCCATGCCGTGCCATGCCGTGCCATGCCGTGCCATGCCGTGCCATGCCGTGCCATGCCGTGCCATGCCGTGCCATGCCGGGCCATGCGGTGCCATGCCATTCCATGCCATTCCATGCCAGTCCATGCCAGTCCATGCCATTCCATGCCACTCAATGCGGTGCCATGCCATTCCATGCCATTCCATGCCATTCCATGCCATTCCATGCCATTCCATGCCATTCCATGCCATTCCATGCCATTCCATGCCATTCCATGCCATTCCATGCCATTCCATGCCATTCCATGCCATTCCATGCCATTCCATGCCATTCCATGCCATTCCATGCCATTCCATGCCATTCCATGCCATTCCATGCCATTCCATGCCATTCCATGCCATTCCATGCCATTCCATGCCATTCCATGCCATTCCATGCCATTCCATGCCATTCCATGCCATTCCATGCCATTCCATGCCATTCCATGCCATTCCATGCCATTCCATGCCATTCCATGCCATTCCATGCCATTCCATGCCATTCCATGCCATTCCATGCCATTCCATGCCATTCCATGCCATTCCATGCCATTCCATGCCATTCCATGCCATTCCATGCCATTCCATGCCATTCCATGCCATTCCATGCCATTCCATGCCATTCCATGCCATTCCATGCCATTCCATGCCATTCCATGCCATTCCATGCCATTCCATGCCATTCCATGCCATTCCATGCCATTCCATGCCATTCCATGCCATTCCATGCCATTCCATGCCATTCCATGCCATTCCATGCCATTCCATGCCATTCCATGCCATTCCATGCCATTCCATGCCATTCCATGCCATTCCATGCCATTCCATGCCATTCCATGCCATTCCATGCCATTCCATGCCATTCCATGCCATTCCATGCCATTCCATGCCATTCCATGCCATTCCATGCCATTCCATGCCATTCCATGCCATTCCATGCCATTCCATGCCATTCCATGCCATTCCATGCCATTCCATGCCATTCCATGCCATTCCATGCCATTCCATGCCATTCCATGCCATTCCATGCCATTCCATGCCATTCCATGCCATTCCATGCCATTCCATGCCATTCCATGCCATTCCATGCCATTCCATGCCATTCCATGCCATTCCATGCCATTCCATGCCATTCCATGCCATTCCATGCCATTCCATGCCATTCCATGCCATTCCATGCCATTCCATGCCATTCCATGCCATTCCATGCCATTCCATGCCATTCCATGCCATTCCATGCCATTCCATGCCATTCCATGCCATTCCATGCCATTCCATGCCATTCCATGCCATTCCATGCCATTCCATGCCATTCCATGCCATTCCATGCCGTTCCATGCCATCCATGCCGTTCCATGCCAGTCCATGCCAGTCCATGCCGTTCCATGCCAGTCCATGCCAGTCCATGCCAGTCCATGCCATTCCATGCCACTCAATGCGGTGCCATGCCATTCCATGCCATTCCATGCCATTCCATGCCATTCCATGCCATTCCATGCCATTCCATGCCATTCCATGCCATTCCATGCCATTCCATGCCATTCCATGCCATTCCATGCCATTCCATGCCATTCCATGCCATTCCATGCCGTGCCATGCCGGTGCCATGCCGTGCCATGCCGGTGCCATGCCGTGCCATGCCGGTGCCATGCCGTGCCATGCCGGTGCCATGCCGTGCCATGCCGTGCCATGCCGTGCCATGCCGTGCCATGCCGTGCCATGCCGTGCCATGCCGTGCCATGCCGTGCCATGCCGTGCCATGCCGTGCCATGCCGGGCCATGCGGTGCCATGCCATTCCATGCCGTGCCATGCCGGTGCCATGCCGGTGCCATGCCGGTGCCATGCCGTGCCATGCCGGTGCCATGCCGGTGCCATGCCGGTGCCATGCCGTGCCATGCCGGTGCCATGCCGTGCCATGCCGGTGCCATGCCGTGCCATGCCGGTGCCATGCCGTGCCATGCCGGTGCCATGCCGTGCCATGCCGGTGCCATGCCGTGCCATGCCGGTGCCATGCCGTGCCATGCCGGTGCCATGCCGTGCCATGCCGGTGCCATGCCGTGCCATGCCGGTGCCATGCCGTGCCATGCCGGTGCCATGCCGGTGCCATGCCGGTGCCATGCCGGTGCCATGCCGGTGCCATGCCGTGCCATGCCGGTGCCATGCCGTGCCATGCCGGTGCCATGCCGTGCCATGCCGGTGCCATGCCGTGCCATGCCGGTGCCATGCCGGTGCCATGCCGTGCCATGCCGGTGCCATGCCGTGCCATGCCGGTGCCATGCCGTGCCATGCCGGTGCCATGCCGTGCCATGCCGGTGCCATGCCGTGCCATGCCGGTGCCATGCCGTGCCATGCCGGTGCCATGCCGTGCCATGCCGTTCCATGCCAGTCCATGCCAGTCCATGCCAGTCCATGCCATTCCATGCCACTCAATGCGGTGCCATGCCATTCCATGCCATTCCATGCCATTCCATGCCATTCCATGCCATTCCATGCCATTCCATGCCATTCCATGCCATTCCATGCCATTCCATGCCATTCCATGCCATTCCATGCCATTCCATGCCATTCCATGCCATTCCATGCCATTCCATGCCATTCCATGCCATTCCATGCCATTCCATGCCATTCCATGCCATTCCATGCCATTCCATGCCATTCCATGCCATTCCATGCCATTCCATGCCATTCCATGCCATTCCATGCCATTCCATGCCATTCCATGCCATTCCATGCCATTCCATGCCATTCCATGCCATTCCATGCCATTCCATGCCATTCCATGCCATTCCATGCCATTCCATGCCATTCCATGCCATTCCATGCCATTCCATGCCATTCCATGCCATTCCATGCCATTCCATGCCATTCCATGCCATTCCATGCCATTCCATGCCATTCCATGCCATTCCATGCCATTCCATGCCATTCCATGCCATTCCATGCCATTCCATGCCATTCCATGCCATTCCATGCCATTCCATGCCATTCCATGCCATTCCATGCCATTCCATGCCATTCCATGCCATTCCATGCCATTCCATGCCATTCCATGCCATTCCATGCCATTCCATGCCATTCCATGCCATTCCATGCCATTCCATGCCATTCCATGCCATTCCATGCCATTCCATGCCATTCCATGCCATTCCATGCCATTCCATGCCATTCCATGCCATTCCATGCCATTCCATGCCATTCCATGCCATTCCATGCCAGTCCATGCCAGTCCATGCCAGTCCATGCCAGTCCATGCCAGTCCATGCCAGTCCATGCCATTCCATGCCACTCAATGCGGTGCCATGCCATTCCATGCCATTCCATGCCATTCCATGCCATTCCATGCCATTCCATGCCATTCCATGCCATTCCATGCCATTCCATGCCATTCCATGCCATTCCATGCCATTCCATGCCATTCCATGCCATTCCATGCCATTCCATGCCATTCCATGCCATTCCATGCCGTTCCATGCCATTCCATGCCGTTCCATGCCAGTCCATGCCAGTCCATGCCAGTCCATGCCAGTCCATGCCATTCCATGCCACTCAATGCGGTGCCATGCCATTCCATGCCATTCCATGCCATTCCATGCCATTCCATGCCATTCCATGCCATTCCATGCCATTCCATGCCATTCCATGCCATTCCATGCCATTCCATGCCATTCCATGCCATTCCATGCCATTCCATGCCATTCCATGCCATTCCATGCCATTCCATGCCATTCCATGCCATTCCATGCCATTCCATGCCATTCCATGCCATTCCATGCCATTCCATGCCATTCCATGCCATTCCATGCCATTCCATGCCATTCCATGCCATTCCATGCCATTCCATGCCATTCCATGCCATTCCATGCCATTCCATGCCATTCCATGCCATTCCATGCCATTCCATGCCATTCCATGCCATTCCATGCCATTCCATGCCATTCCATGCCATTCCATGCCATTCCATGCCATTCCATGCCATTCCATGCCATTCCATGCCATTCCATGCCATTCCATGCCATTCCATGCCATTCCATGCCATTCCATGCCATTCCATGCCATTCCATGCCATTCCATGCCATTCCATGCCATTCCATGCCATTCCATGCCATTCCATGCCATTCCATGCCATTCCATGCCGTTCCATGCCATTCCATGCCGTTCCATGCCAGTCCATGCCAGTCCATGCCAGTCCATGCCATTCCATGCCACTCAATGCGGTGCCATGCCATTCCATGCCATTCCATGCCATTCCATGCCATTCCATGCCATTCCATGCCATTCCATGCCATTCCATGCCATTCCATGCCATTCCATGCCATTCCATGCCATTCCATGCCATTCCATGCCATTCCATGCCATTCCATGCCATTCCATGCCATTCCATGCCATTCCATGCCATTCCATGCCATTCCATGCCATTCCATGCCGTGCCATGCCGGTGCCATGCCGTGCCATGCCGGTGCCATGCCGTGCCATGCCGGTGCCATGCCGTGCCATGCCGTGCCATGCCGTGCCATGCCGTGCCATGCCGTGCCATGCCGTGCCATGCCGTGCCATGCCGTGCCATGCCGGGCCATGCGGTGCCATGCCATTCCATGCCGTGCCATGCCGGTGCCATGCCGGTGCCATGCCGGTGCCATGCCGTGCCATGCCGGTGCCATGCCGGTGCCATGCCGGTGCCATGCCGTGCCATGCCGGTGCCATGCCGTGCCATGCCGGTGCCATGCCGTGCCATGCCGGTGCCATGCCGTGCCATGCCGGTGCCATGCCGTGCCATGCCGGTGCCATGCCGTGCCATGCCGGTGCCATGCCGTGCCATGCCGGTGCCATGCCGTGCCATGCCGGTGCCATGCCGTGCCATGCCGGTGCCATGCCGGTGCCATGCCGGTGCCATGCCGGTGCCATGCCGGTGCCATGCCGTGCCATGCCGGTGCCATGCCGTGCCATGCCGGTGCCATGCCGTGCCATGCCGGTGCCATGCCGGTGCCATGCCGTGCCATGCCGGTGCCATGCCGTGCCATGCCGGTGCCATGCCGTGCCATGCCGGTGCCATGCCGTGCCATGCCGGTGCCATGCCGTGCCATGCCGGTGCCATGCCGTGCCATGCCGGTGCCATGCCGTGCCATGCCGGTGCCATGCCGTGCCATGCCGGTGCCATGCCGTGCCATGCCGGTGCCATGCCGTGCCATGCCGGTGCCATGCCGTGCCATGCCGGTGCCATGCCGTGCCATGCCGGTGCCATGCCGGTGCCATGCCGGTGCCATGCCGTGCCATGCCGTGCCATGCCGTGCCATGCCGTGCCATGCCGTGCCATGCCGTGCCATGCCGTGCCATGCCGTGCCATGCCGTGCCATGCCGTGCCATGCCGTGCCATGCCGTGCCATGCCGTGCCATGCCGTGCCATGCCGTGCCATGCCGTGCCATGCCGTGCCATGCCGTGCCATGCCGTGCCATGCCGTGCCATGCCGGTGCCATGCCGTGCCATGCCGGTGCCATGCCGTGCCATGCCGGTGCCATGCCGTGCCATGCCGGTGCCATGCCGTGCCATGCCGTGCCATGCCGTGCCATGCCGTGCCATGCCGTGCCATGCCGTGCCATGCCGTGCCATGCCGTGCCATGCCGGGCCATGCCGTGCCATGCCGGGCCATGCGGTGCCATGCCATTCCATGCCATTCCATGCCAGTCCATGCCAGTCCATGCCATTCCATGCCACTCAATGCGGTGCCATGCCATTCCATGCCATTCCATGCCATTCCATGCCATTCCATGCCATTCCATGCCATTCCATGCCATTCCATGCCATTCCATGCCATTCCATGCCATTCCATGCCATTCCATGCCATTCCATGCCATTCCATGCCATTCCATGCCATTCCATGCCATTCCATGCCATTCCATGCCATTCCATGCCATTCCATGCCATTCCATGCCATTCCATGCCATTCCATGCCATTCCATGCCATTCCATGCCATTCCATGCCATTCCATGCCATTCCATGCCATTCCATGCCATTCCATGCCATTCCATGCCATTCCATGCCATTCCATGCCATTCCATGCCATTCCATGCCATTCCATGCCATTCCATGCCATTCCATGCCATTCCATGCCATTCCATGCCATTCCATGCCATTCCATGCCATTCCATGCCATTCCATGCCATTCCATGCCATTCCATGCCATTCCATGCCATTCCATGCCATTCCATGCCATTCCATGCCATTCCATGCCATTCCATGCCATTCCATGCCATTCCATGCCATTCCATGCCATTCCATGCCATTCCATGCCATTCCATGCCATTCCATGCCATTCCATGCCATTCCATGCCATTCCATGCCATTCCATGCCATTCCATGCCATTCCATGCCATTCCATGCCATTCCATGCCATTCCATGCCATTCCATGCCATTCCATGCCATTCCATGCCATTCCATGCCATTCCATGCCATTCCATGCCATTCCATGCCATTCCATGCCATTCCATGCCATTCCATGCCATTCCATGCCATTCCATGCCATTCCATGCCATTCCATGCCATTCCATGCCATTCCATGCCATTCCATGCCATTCCATGCCATTCCATGCCATTCCATGCCATTCCATGCCATTCCATGCCATTCCATGCCATTCCATGCCATTCCATGCCATTCCATGCCATTCCATGCCATTCCATGCCATTCCATGCCATTCCATGCCATTCCATGCCATTCCATGCCATTCCATGCCATTCCATGCCATTCCATGCCATTCCATGCCATTCCATGCCATTCCATGCCATTCCATGCATTCCATGCCATTCCATGCCATTCCATGCCATTCCATGCCATTCCATGCCATTCCATGCCATTCCATGCCATTCCATGCCATTCCATGCCATTCCATGCCATTCCATGCCATTCCATGCCAGTCCATGCCAGTCCATGCCAGTCCATGCATCCATGCAGTCCATGCCAGTCCATGCCAGTCCATGCCATTCCATGCCACTCAATGCGGTGCCATGCCATTCCATGCCATTCCATGCCATTCCATGCCATTCCATGCCATTCCATGCCATTCCATGCCATTCCATGCCATTCCATGCCATTCCATGCCATTCCATGCCATTCCATGCCATTCCATGCCGTTCCATGCCATTCCATGCCGTTCCATGCCAGTCCATGCCAGTCCATGCCAGTCCATGCCATTCCATGCCACTCAATGCGGTGCCATGCCATTCCATGCCATTCCATGCCATTCCATGCCATTCCATGCCATTCCATGCCATTCCATGCCATTCCATGCCATTCCATGCCATTCCATGCCATTCCATGCCGTGCCATGCCATTCCATGCCGTGCCATGCCGTGCCATGCCGGTGCCATGCCGTGCCATGCCGGTGCCATGCCGTGCCATGCCGGTGTCATGCCGTGCCATGCCGGTGCCATGCCGTGCCATGCCGGTGCCATGCCGTGCCATGCCGGTGCCATGCCATTCCATGCCATTCCATGCCATTCCATGCCATTCCATGCCATTCCATGCCATTCCATGCCATTCCATGCCATTCCATGCCATTCCATGCCATTCCATGCCATTCCATGCCATTCCATGCCATTCCATGCCATTCCATGCCATTCCATGCCATTCCATGCCATTCCATGCCATTCCATGCCATTCCATGCCATTCCATGCCATTCCATGCCATTCCATGCCATTCCATGCCATTCCATGCCATTCCATGCCATTCCATGCCATTCCATGCCATTCCATGCCATTCCATGCCATTCCATGCCATTCCATGCCATTCCATGCCATTCCATGCCATTCCATGCCATTCCATGCCATTCCATGCCATTCCATGCCATTCCATGCCATTCCATGCCATTCCATGCCATTCCATGCCATTCCATGCCATTCCATGCCATTCCATGCCATTCCATGCCATTCCGTGCCATTCCGTGCCATTCCGTGCCATTCCGTGCCATTCCGTGCCATTCCGTGCCATTCCGTGCCATTCCGTGCCATTCCATGCCATTCCATGCCATTCCATGCCATTCCATGCCATTCCATGCCATTCCATGCCATTCCATGCCATTCCATGCCATTCCATGCCATTCCATGCCATTCCATGCCATTCCATGCCATTCCATGCCATTCCATGCCATTCCATGCCATTCCATGCCATTCCATGCCATTCCATGCCATTCCATGCCATTCCATGCCATTCCATGCCATTCCATGCCATTCCATGCCATTCCATGCCATTCCATGCCATTCCATGCCATTCCATGCCATTCCATGCCATTCCATGCCATTCCATGCCATTCCATGCCATTCCATGCCATTCCATGCCATTCCATGCCATTCCATGCCATTCCATGCCATTCCATGCCATTCCATGCCATTCCATGCCGTGCCATGCCATTCCATGCCGTGCCATGCCGTGCCATGCCGGTGCCATGCCGTGCCATGCCGTGCCATGCCGGTGCCATGCCGTGCCATGCCGGTGCCATGCCGTGCCATGCCGGTGCCATGCCGTGCCATGCCGGTGCCATGCCGTGCCATGCCGGTGCCATGCCGTGCCATGCCGGTGCCATGCCGTGCCATGCCGGTGCCATGCCATTCCATGCCATTCCATGCCATTCCATGCCATTCCATGCCATTCCATGCCATTCCATGCCATTCCATGCCATTCCATGCCATTCCATGCCATTCCATGCCATTCCATGCCATTCCATGCCATTCCATGCCATTCCATGCCATTCCATGCCATTCCATGCCATTCCATGCCATTCCATGCCATTCCATGCCATTCCATGCCATTCCATGCCATTCCATGCCATTCCATGCCATTCCATGCCATTCCATGCCATTCCATGCCATTCCATGCCATTCCATGCCATTCCATGCCATTCCATGCCATTCCATGCCATTCCATGCCATTCCATGCCATTCCATGCCATTCCATGCCATTCCATGCCATTCCATGCCATTCCATGCCATTCCATGCCATTCCATGCCATTCCATGCCATTCCATGCCATTCCATGCCATTCCATGCCATTCCATGCCATTCCATGCCATTCCATGCCATTCCACATTCCATGCCATTCCA